>JAEAOA010001954.1:3947500-4295000 GCA_016746295.1 Potamilus streckersoni
CATTGTTGTGCCCACATGTTACCTGGTGAAGGAACCATATTCGTAAATTTACATCCCGCATAAAATGAAATATTTATGAAGGATTTATATGTCTATATATTTCTTTTAATATTTTAAAATTTAATAATCGATTAAAAGAATATGCCTGTAGGTGTAGATATGATTTAAATGGGGATATGGGGATTTATGCAATTATAAAGTTGTCCGTTAAATCAAATTATATATATATATATATATATATATATATATATATATATATATATATATATATATATATATATATATATATATATATATATATATATATGAGATGACGATGACCGAATATGAGATTATTCATACTTATTCTAAAAGTCATCACTCGATAAGCCATGCAGAAATCGATATTTGTTTAACTGAGGACGTAAATCGGCACGTATCCTTAAAGGTCATGCAAATTCAGTGAAAAATAAAACCATGAGACTGCTATTTTTGGACCATTTTGTTTCGTTAAAAGATTGATGACAATTTTTATTCGAATCGATGAGCTGTATAAAATAGTTCCAACATTACTGAAATTGTGATTTTCACAGATTACTGTATGTAAGGTTTGAGTACACAGGTTGATTTTATCTCCTGGAAACTGGGCTCATTAGGAACATTATCGTCTCTTTCCAATAAGAAACAAATATACATAGAACTGAAGGAAAAGGCCTTGGCTTTAATCGTTACAGGTTTTGAAATTGTGGACGAGGCCGCTGTTAGAAAATCATGTCGCCCTGAAACTCAATAAGAGGGTGGTGGTTGCAAACTCATACAGTTCTTGTCGGATTGTAAAATATGTGCGTTTTATTTAATTTTTTTGAAAAAATTTATTTGCTTATTTATTTATTTATAATGAAAATGAAAACACGACCTACCTAAAATATGTGCTGGAATGTGACCAGTGCTGGGAAATTTGTCCTCTCCATAATGTGTCCTGAGCTTCCGTCTAACATAAGCATGAAGATTCTCATACAACGGCGCAAGTTCATCGAATAAATGTCTGACATCGTTCTCAAACGTTTCGCTCTCGTACCAGGACCGGTAGTATTCACCCATGTCTTTATATTTTTCTTAAAACAAAAATCAAAATTGTTTAGCTTCAGTCAATTATATACTTTTTTCTTTCAAAGTATAGAGACTGATATGGGGGGGGGTGTCGCTGAGATGAAGTGACATGTCCATTTTTTTCAGAATTGTGTTTTAAAATATTACTCTTTGCTCTTGTACAATCATTGCTTATTTTGCCTGTGCTCGCTTTAATTAGAGGAGTTTGTTGAGGAGACTTTTATCGTTTTTAATGATTTTTATATTTATATTGTTTGTATCATACAGTGTGTGTCTTCTACCGCTGGCCTAACATTTTATCAAAATAATGACACAGACAATATTGAAAAGCAACTGCCGTATGAAAGTCCATTAGTCTAAATAAATAATACTTATTCGCAGACCTGGCTTATTGGCTCTCAGGTTCTTTGTTTCCTACTAAAACCTTCAGTTGTATTTTTCTCAAATCTAGTATTTTGACATACTTGTAAAATGGAACGTGCCTGGTAGATATAAAATAGACCTTAGCCTCAATATGCTTTTCTATGTAATATTTTAAAAAACCCTAGAGAGCAATGATCATAGTCTGTTTTGCGAAATAACCGAATATTCCCCTAAATAACTGCTTCAATGACCAGAACGGTATTTGCAATTAATTCGTCTCTCACTTTTGTTGTTAACATTGCTATATCACGTTCAAATTGTTTGCTTGTTTGAAAGTTTCGATTCAAACTCAGTAAACTGGTCCACATTATTAAATGCATTATCTATAGACAGATTTGTTTCTATTGTCGCCCTTTGAATCGATTTGGTCCACTCCAGGAGGACCACTGCTGTGTCTGTTATTTCATTACTGTGGAATACCATAAACAAACTGAAACTTATACTAAAAAGTGAAATGTCTAAAGCATGATGTAAATGCCTGATGTATGAATGGAATGACGACATGAGAGAGTGGCTAAATGTCATGTATGGCGACATTCACAACTAGTTGATCTCATCATCGAAAGCCGTAGATGGAAAAGAAATGAAGAATGTTACAAGTTTACAAAGTTATAATTACTTCCAGAGCGGAAATGTGGATACAATTTTGCACAATACATTAAACTTGGAGAATAAGAAACAATTTTTATGGGATCAGTTGTACTGACAGCTAAATGGAGGTACGAAGAGAAATGTTCAACCGAAACCCCTTGCAAATATTAAATTAAAAAAAACCAAAATGTTTTCTGTCCCATTAAAGATGACATAAGTAATTCCTGTTGCCAAAAAACACGCCATTTTTTAACAAAGTTTAAAACCGCTGTTAACAATTCACCAGTTAAAACTTTACTTCAATTTAAAGGAACAAAAATGAACAAATATTTCACATTTGAAAGCTTATCTTCTTGTGGGAAATGTTTACAATTTTATTTCACAATTGTATAAGACTTGATGCAGATAATGTTAATAAATTACAAAACTCTCAGTGCGAATGTCCTTTGTTGTAAGACTCTCGAAAATTAAGAACTACAGCTAGCAGTGCACACAAAGTACCCATTAAAGAGATCGTTGATTGCATCAATTTAATAAGGGATCATTTACATTCAAAATTTATTGGCAGAACAGTGAGGTTAAAGCAAAACAACTTTAAAATTTAAATGGATATACAGTAAGTGACTGTGGATTGTACGTGTCAGTGGAGGAGAAATGTTTTTGTGTCAAGTCCTGAAGGTATATTAAATTGAGATATTCTGCTAGGACTTTTAAGTCTATTTCCTAATCCTAAATTGACAGTGTTAAATCATCTCTTTGCTACTTGCAAATATGATGTAAAAGAGTGAAAATGGAGTTAAAGTTAAATAAGGCAGATAATTTATTTACAAGTTCAATTAAATATATTTTCGCAGGGATGAGAAAAAGAAAACATTTTATCTGGCAAAATGAAGATGAAGCTTGTAGATGGTCAGAATGACGATCATTTAGTTATAAATCATATACTGCGCCTTCGTGAATTTTATTACAAGAAGATGAACTAAACACGCGCATTTGCTGTGGATTTATTTGTGTGTTTCACATAAAGATTCTTTCTATATATTTACTTTTCTTGAGTTGTTTGTTCATCCAATCACGGCACAGAAAGTTTCAATACATGTTTTATAATTTGCCGTTATATCCATCATATAAATATCATTAAATGTATAATCTGGAAACACTAAATGTAAACACAGAGCAGCTGCTACTGCGACAGGAATTCTCAGTAGTATAATAGCTGATGTACCACGTGACAATGGCAGCAACCATAAATATTGGCTCAGTGCCAGATAAACCTGTCTATACTTTCTATACGAGATCGTAAATATTATAATATTTAAACTTTTTTTTAAAAGAAATAATTACGACTCTGTCACCTGTCAACCTAAGGTGAAAGGCTTTTCCGTCATCCATGCTCTCCCTCCCTCAAATTAATGACTAATTGCATCGCTTTTAAGCATCTATGTAGGATTGTCCCCTTGAATAGCATGAAGAAAACACATGAAGCGTATACCACATACAACTGTATTGTAAATGTTGTAGGAAAATTAAGTTTTTGTTTCATTGTATATTATGCTAATAGAACTTTAAACTATTGGAAATGTTTAAAAAAATATAAAATAATTAAAAAAACCAGTCAATATTTAGATGTTTTTCCTTTGATATATTTCCCAATGCATCCTTAAGTTAATGTATATTATAAACAAACTGCTTCGTTGACGAGTCTCATACATCACACTTTTTATAACGTCTTTGCATTACTGTCATCAGAAACTCGGACTGATTCTTCGTCCAGAGAGCATCGGGAGAGACTTTGGAGTACTATAAGATCCTCGCATTTTCAGGTGTTGCGATGTTTTAGAAGGAACTGTTTCTCTTAATTTGGACAATCAGAACATAGCTAGTATGTAAGTCTTGTAATAAAGTATATAAAAATGAACTTCATCACAGATACCAATATTCATTTATGTATTGCTGAGTTTAACACTCTTAGACAAATATAATAGCGCTCCAAGTGCCATAAGAAGTAACAGAAAAACAAACAACTTTGCCTTCTTATAGACGCAGCGACCGCATGTAATAAATATTTTGATTAATGAATTGAAACGTACTTTCAAATGTAATTGCTTCATTAAGCAACTCTACAAACTGTGGGTAAAGTTGTTTCATTTTCTTTCCACTGGCGTCTCTCCAGCCTTTCCATGCAGCCTTCAACTCGTCATAATCCCGACTGTTGGTGATAATATCGGTCAAATCTGGTATGGAAACAATATTTA
The DNA here is from genome assembly GCA_016746295.1 of Potamilus streckersoni. Lineage (NCBI taxonomy): Eukaryota > Metazoa > Mollusca > Bivalvia > Unionida > Unionidae > Potamilus > Potamilus streckersoni. Next base: position 3,951,859 of record JAEAOA010001954.1, read on the forward strand.
TATTGCTAAATACACGGATATAAACATATGTATTAACCAAGATCTTTTAAGGAAATGATTAAAAATGAAGCTAAAATAAATAATGAACTCAGTTTCTAACTTATAAGTTGAAAATAAATTTAATCAGCCCAAAGATTGAAAGCATTTCCTAGGACATTTGCGTTATGATCACTAGAGTGTGAAACAAGAAGAAATTAATATATTTTAATGAAGCAAAGAAAGGATCAGAAGCTATCATAATATCACCTAGCTATGTATAAAAACCAACCAACCAACTGTACATACAAACATACATACATACATACATACATACATACATACATACATACATACATACATACATACATACATACATACATACATACATACATACATACATACATACATACATACATACATACATACATACATACATACATACATACATAGTTCAAAGTTCTATTATGTACCAAATCATATGCATACATACGTCTTCACTGATTATAATTGTCAATGCTTCATTTATATATATATATATATATATATATATATATATATATATATATATATATATATATATATATATGACAATTTTTGTACAGAGTTTGTGCTTCAGATATTGATGAAATCAACACATTATTACATAGATCTTTTAATGTACCATTTTCTCATTGTATCCCATTTTATTCAAGCAAACTCGGGTTTTCTATTTCTATATATAAAAATGACATCTCAGCTATGATCAGGAAGTGATGTAAGAAACAAGAAGTATCGTAATTTTGTCGGTTCAGCTTTCTCCTGCATATAGCATAATATATTAGGATAAGAAAATGATAGATTAAATTTTGTGTGAAATAATACAAATAAAAAGTTTTTAAAAATTATACAATCTACACATACACATATTCGGGGGCCCCGAGTGGCCTAGTGGTCTAAAGCGCAGTCCGTTACTGATCACTGCCATCTAACCTCTGTCTGCGTGTGTTCGAGTCTAGGATTCGGCGAATGTGGATATATGAGAAAGCTTGCCAGTAGCTTCTCGTGGGTCAGTGGTTCTTTCCGGTGATTTCCCGGTTTCTTCCTCCACCATTTATACTGGCCGCCATGAATAGCCTATCGTGTGCTGAAAAATGGCGTTAAACCCAACAACAACAACAACAACAACATACACATATTCACACGTTGATACCTGCATATACTTACAGCTTGAGTCAGGCTGATCTTATTCACAGATAACAAATATATTGTTTTATATCAAATGAGTTGGTTGTCTGATGATAATGGAGAAAGATATTATTGCACTGTGCAAAGGTTGCATTGTATTTAAGACCGTCATGCATCTGTGCATACATTCTTAAAAACATTGATTGGTTGCTGTGTTGCGGTGTGGTTTTAATGCACAATAACAAACAAATACCGGTAGGCAATTTAAGTGTGGTGTGTTCCCCAAGAAAACGCAACGGAAGATAACACGGGTGCATTTAAAGGTAGGATTAGAAAGACGGCACGCTGTCAATTGCGAGTGTGGCACGCTAACCACAATCACCGTGATCGTGTCTATATTATTCGTCTCGAATGATATCCGATAGGGTGCATCGCGTCTATTTTACATTCCCAACTCGCATTTAGTGTCCTGCAAACAAATGTTTTGATGTCATACTAGTTTATATAAAAGCGTCGTATAATTATAATATTTGTTTTTTTATATCTATATTAAATAAGATCCGAAATTTACGTACCTGGCTCTAAAGGCAAACAGGTCGTTGCATTTATACATCCTTCTGCTGTGCTGTAGATACTAGTCATTTCCGCTTGTATTTCGCTGATCTGCAAGAAAAATAGCAGTATGCTTATGAAAATCCGCACTATTCAGCGTACAGTATTTAAATCTGGATGTTAAGTAAAGTAATTATGTTTGCTGGCACCGTAATTGGTAACATAAATTGTCCTTGTGTGAACCGGACTCTAAATGATGTATTCAAGGTAGAACAAGTGGTTTTATCCCGTGATTAGTTTTAGGAGATAGTTTAGTACGAACTCTACGTGAAATGTCGTACTAAGCGTAAAACAAATGGTCGCATACCGTAATTCTCTACAGAAAAATAGTTTAATTGGTTCCGGATGCCAAATGTCGTACTCAACGTAGAAAAATAAGATGATTATATCGATCGATTGATATTGAAAATCACACATAAGGTTTTATTGTTTCTGCTCAGTTGATATAATATTTTTATTAAGGCAAGCATATAGATATGAACTCTTAAACATTTTAATAGGAATTAATATTTTATGTTCCATATGCAGTATTTTGTTAGTTTAGCGGAATGGAAAGTTATCTAACCGACTCAATGTAAACTGTTTCTGTATTATAGAAACATGTGAATTAAAGTCTGCCCACCCACCCACCCACCCAAAAATTTCGATGCATAGCATATGAAAACTAACTTCAAGAATTTAAGATAAATGAACCAGTTGCTGGATATTGAATTTTCTTCCTGTGCAGTTGTAAATCAAATTCAACTACTACCCCTAATTTATACTCCTCCAAGCGCTCATTCATTTAAAATTGAAGAGACAGTGGATTAAATACTAGGGAGATAAAAACTTGAAAGACAAAATAATTGAATGCAGATGTACTAGAAGGTGAGGTGGAATCTATTCTTCATTCTGTGTAATATTTACATTAGTTACACAGGTAAATGTACCTTGCATTCACATTTCAATGCTTCCCACTGCGCTTTTAACAATAAAATCTTTGGATGAAAATAAGTAATATATGTAAGGTAATTAGTTTTGCAAGGCAACTGATGCAGTTCCCCTACGAATAAAATGTTTGCTGTAGAAATTAACTTTGCACAGCAAAAGTTCAGCAATACTTTAATTAAGGGTAAAGACAGCAACAACACCTACAACAGTAATAGCAACAACACCATATATTTCGTTACCTTTCTTAATTTAGCCGTGTCACTGAAAGCCGAAATCCCGATGTCCATAACCTTTTTCAGAAGTCTGGTAATGTTTTGGTCTTGTATCTGACTAAGGTTGAATCCGGATGCATTTTTTGCTTCTATGTTGGCGAATTCCGACTCCTTCAAGCTCCAGTCGGTCTGTTATAAAAGTAAAAATAATGAAGGCAATAAAGCGTGCATATATGTAATTAGATCTCCAATTTAAAGACAAATATCGACTAGTTATATATATATATATATATATATATATATATATATATATATATATATATATATATATATATATATATATATATATATATATATATATATATATATATATAGAATACAAATCATACGGCGAATAACAACCCTCTCAAGCGTACTGGATCCACCAAGGGATCACGTGTGTCAGGGATTAATTAAAATATATGCAATAAACTGACGACGAACAGTACGAAACTAGTAACTAACTAGCCTAAGCGCTTTCGACTCTTAATGAGTCTTGTATGTGTTGTATTTGCCTTTGAAAAAGACTCATTAAGAGTCGAAAGTGCTTAGGCTAGTTAGTTACTAGTTTCGTACTGTTCGTCGTCAGTTTATTGCATATATATATATATATATATATATATATATATATATATATATATATATATATATATATATATATATATATATATAAAGCTATACTAAAAAGCTACTACCTTTTTAATATCTAAATAATAACATAGTCATTTCACATATCTCTCTTCAAAAATGATATAAAATGATATAAATTTAAAAGAGAAAACAAAAAAAAATTGGTTTAAAATACCTTACATTACAAATTGCTTGCGGGCATTTGCAGAATGATGTATTATGTCCGGTCGAACTTCTGACAAGCTTTGGACTGATAATCTACAATGAGAGTGTCTTCTTGGCAAAAATCATAGCAAATTTGCTCTCCCAAAAAATCGATACAACTTCCAAACTAACAATCGTAAAAACTCAACCATTCCCATATTCCGCGAATAACCTCATATGTTTGGTTTGGTGATATGTGCAATTTAAATCTCCCCCTTCATCCCCAGAAGTGATAAAAAGCAGCTTTCAAGTGGTCTATTTGAAATGGCACCGTATTTACTTTAATATTTCTTTGTTATATATTTTCTTGTTTATTCATGGTTTGCCTTTTTGCACACACGCGAGCATTCCAACCACTTCGGCTATTTCTGCGAGAGGAAAGTATGCCTTGGATGTATGTCGGAGCAGTCATTTTCATGCAGAATCATACATTTTGTTTGCTGAATTTTCTTAGCAAAAATGAAACCGCCATCTATTCATGTCACCATCACTATTTATACGAATGGATTGACTGTAAGGCTAACTGAGTAGTTCTTGCGAATTAAAAACAAAATAGTTACATACAACCGAAACTTCTAGGCCAATCATTTTTTTTTTGTAATTATACGAGGTATCCCGCATAGCAGCTATTAGCATATTTTTCCCGTACCATCAAGCTATTCATTGTAGATATGTAAATGATGTTCAGAACAAAATTTAAACTATATTTTCCAATAAGCTCGGAAGAATAATCCATGAACTGAATTCGCAAATACTCCATGTTTCAATAAAAGTAATAGAATGAAGGACATATTAAAAAAATTATAGTTTCATTAAATCCACCAATCTGTGTAAACAAAAAAGCAATAACAAGCTTTCTCACCGATGAACAAACCAACGGACGGATATAAGGATGAACAGAAAACGTACTTAGGCAACAACAATGACCTCTTTTTTCGCTGAAAATAAAATACTTCAGGTAGGTTAGGAAACGAGTAACTAGACTATCTAGAAAGCCTTCCATTTAGATAATTTTAAAAATAGTCCCGCAAAATTTAACCAGAGGAAAAGATTGACGATGTATTGCCTATATGACACAAACCACATATTTATCCCAAAAAGTTTCAATAAAATCCTTCAGGCTAATAAGAAGAGTGATAACGAATATAATTCAAAACAATACCCTTCTTCTTTGAAGGTATTTTCTAGAACTTATTTTCTTAAATGAACACGAGGAAAACAATAATATGTTAGTGAGCTTATATACCAATTACATATATATTATATATGCTAAGTTTCGATCAAATACTCAAGCTGTTGTGGGGGATGGCTGTCAGAGGTTGTTATACAGACAGACTTATATGACTTCAAAATAGAGAACACAAACACGTAGCTTTTTGCTTTATCTCTTGTTATTTTAAAATTCAGGAAATTTGATGAATTTCACTAAAAATATTTTAGATCAATACGTTTATATTTACTTCAAAAAATATATTTTATTTGATAGAAAGGATATTGAAGAATCAATTTAAAAATAATGCCAATTAATGCAACAGCACAAATATTGGAAGGTGAGAAAAGTTATGACAAAAGGTCAAAAATAGTAGAAAATAAGAAAAATAATAAAAGCACTGAATGTTATAAATTTACTGTGCAGTTTATTTGTTTAGTTGTTTCCTTTGGAAGGGTGATATTTATTTTGAAATAAATTACTTATGGATATCTATTGATTCTATATCAGTCACTCAAAAGTAAGGTATTAATACCTAGACCGAATTAACACTGATAATGACTTAAAAAAGTAATACCAGTGGATATTATCATGCAAAATGTTATATATACAACAGCATTCAGTTAAAAAAAAATTACGTGTTTAAAACCTTTTGGTTTCCGTAGATCAAAAAGTAATTAAAACGGATAGGTTTATGAGAAAATCTAATAATTGTTTTTTATTTTATTTTGAAACTTGACAAAAGATATCCAAGGATTAGTTTTTTATGTTAAACATGATAATATTTTTACAAATTCTATTTAAACAAAAAACAGTAACGTAATTTAACTTTTATTGCAATGGTTTCATGAATACATGTGTTGAGTAACAGTGAAAATTCGTGTAGTTTGCAAGTGTTGAGTAATACTGAAAATTCGTGTACTTTGCAAGTGTGAAGCAGTAGCGACCAAAAACTGGTTAACTAATTTACATTCAGTAGTCCACAGAAAGTGCTTAAACCTCAATTTCTTAGCTTGAATAATTTTCTTTGCCATTGTCAAGAGTCAATAATAAGGCATTTAATCGAAAATGTTTCGGGAATGTATAATTGGTAGCTTAACAAAATATCATCCTTGTCTTATTCAAATATTAGCATTAGATCATTATAGTTTACTTTATTTCTGAGTATATATTAATTTTTGGGAAAATTTGGAAAATAATTTTATTTTTATTTGGAAAATAATTCAAGTTTTTCACGTTCCTAAAATCTCAGATTACTTTTCACATTTTGGACAGAATTGAATTTCATCTAGCCATTCATTATCGTGATGAAACGCTTCAAGTTTTCAAGTAATACTTACCATATTTTTTAAGGTCTCGTCTGTTATGTTTGTATAGTAATTCCATGACGCTTCAGAGCTGTGATAGTAAATATCAGCAGCAAGTTTATCATATTTGTCAAGATATTCTTTGGCTTCCTCCAAGACAGTCTGGCTCAGCGAAGCGCTAACCAGGATCAGCACCACCGACATCAAGTGAATCCACATCGCCATTGGAGCTGAAAGAACCAGGTGAGCGCAGGAACCGACTTGAAATTAAGTCTTTCACAGCTACGCTTACAACAAGCAATGTAAATGTCAGTTAGTGACTTACGAGGCTGTTATAAACCTTAAATACATAAGAGCCTTTAAAAGTTTGATGTCACATCTTGGTACCGTATACAACAATGTGTAGTCATTCAGTTTCTGTGCGTGCCATCAATCCATGATGTTAACATACAGGATATATATATATATATATATATATATATATATATATATATATATATATATATATATATATATATATATATATATATATATATAAAGATTTACAATATTGAATAATACTGTATAATTCTCAAGTTACCAGAGACACAAAAGAGCACTGTCAAATTTAAGGTTTTAAGTGAACACGAACTGTTTGATACTAACTGGCTTTTAAGCATAAAATATTTTTTTTAAATGTGTAAAATGTGTCCATAGCTTGTCGCCCGCCCTGCTACCGTGACTATCTGCTTTTACTACTCTACTCATACCAAATGGCATTTCCTCAACCTTTTAAATCGCATGCTAGAAAAATGTCGAATGTAAATAATAGCTATCCCGAATTATCCTCCGTCTCCATGTCGCTATTTCGTGATAATTGATGGACTTTACAATGCTTAGATTGTGCGTCATCGCCAACAGTAACGTAGTCAACAGTTTAATCATTTTGTTAATCACAATAACATTGAAAATTAAAAGTGCAGTTATTTCATTGATTTTTGAAAGACAACTGAGTGTTCTTTTTAACACCTATTATTTTATAAGAGTCTGTTCTTGCACATCTAACCCGATATTCGTCCACCGAACACTTGAAAATGTCGGTTGTATCACTATAATTACATCAATGTCTTTATAAGAGAGACGAAGTTATTCAACTTGCACTTTCGATAATTTCAAGTTTGTCGAAAGGGAAAGTAATTAGTAAATGAGTTAATGAATGAATGAAATAACCGATTACCCACAGCGCATGATGTAATGAACAATAATATTATTAACAAATATTGAAAACGTTAATTACGTTATAAAATAAAGAACTTCACTCATAAAGCAATGTAAGGTCTCTTCAACGTGGATAACATATGAAAGAGAGAGAGAGAGAGAGAGAGAGAGAGAGAGAGAGAGAGAGAGAGAGAGAGAGAGAGAGAGAGAGAGAGAGAGAGAGAGAGAGAGGGTATTCGTGTTTCCGGTAGATAACATATTTTTGAAATCAACTCAGAGAAGAAAAATTGTCAAGGGATTTGACTTTACGCATATGGCTTACCATCATTATATCTATACATCTACTCATCCGTTCATCCATCCCTACTAAGCAAACCTACTTTCCTATTCCTTTAAACACCGATCTGTCTGTACATATATTTATCTATTATTATATACCTACATATCCGGACACGCTTCCTCCGTCTCGGTATTCGGTTTCTATTGTATATGACTATTACTGGATGAAAAAGCGGACATCAACAGACATTCATAAGATGAAGGTCAGTGATCACATAACGAGAAAAACGTTATTGTAAAATTGTAAAAAGGTTACCCTTTTAGTCCAAGGGTTCAGTAAGCATGACGCAGAATGAATTATCTTAAATTCAAAATGACTAGTGTCACCATAGGGTTTAGGAAATATAAGCAATTCAATATGAAATATGTATAAAAGATCAGGGCCAACATTTAGTCAGTAATTATTTTAATAAACCATGCATTGCAAACTTTGCGAGTGTACTAAGCGTGAAATAGGGTCATGAGTCATTTGAAAATATTGTTAAGAATCATCGTTTGTGAGACACTTGGATATTTAGTGTTTTGACACTTGTGTGCTTGTAAATAGCTAAGTAACCAATCACTTAAAATCAATTTAAGTAAAGCTAAAGAACCAATCAAAATCAATTTAAAATGTATAGGCTGGTGAGCAGTTTTATCATATGCCCATTTTCTTATTCTATATAAACAAAAATACACAAATGCAGATTTGTCATTACATAACAAAAAAAAATATTAATGCGCACGTATCTCCGCCCAGATCAATTTGAACTTAGTTGCGCGGTAAAATCGAAAGAAAATGGAATTTTAGTCTAATTAAAATTAAATTTTAGAGTCATATTGTGAATGAATGCGCACTGTAACAGCTTTTGCATATAGTCTGGAATGAATAGATTTTGGTATTTTGTCGATTCGACGAAATTTCGTGATCATGGACTGGAGTTATCTACATTCGATTTCAGCAGCGTCTGTACCAATTCTACATGAAATACATCGGATTGAAGCAGCGATGGAGTAGCGTTTTGACATCTGCAAGTGTGTTTCTGTTCTGTCATTGAATTTTTGAAATCATAATTTGGGGAAAATATGATGTCTTTCAATTGCAATTATCGAAAAGACGCTTTGGAATTTAATGTTTGTTTCATTTTGAGTGCAGTAAGGACGATGTAGGCTTAATTGCACTTGGAATATAGTCGAACTTACAGTACAATTTTGAAATGTTTAATCAATCTTGATAACTCATGAAATGGCTCATGTAATTTGGATTTGCAGAACGATAAAGTACATTTTGAGGAAATTCAGGATGTAAAAATGTAAGTATGTTTTTGGCATTCTTATTACCAGATAAAGAAGACAGTTTATGCCTTGTCACTTGCATTTATTTGTAAGGATCCTGTCTGCGTCTATAACTAGCCTAAATCTGAAACATTGTATCAAAACATTTAACGCGGAATGTGGCAAAGCAGCTGGTATGTGGCAGTCCACGAAGCATCTCCTTTACTTCATATATAAACAAATTTAATAAGCCAAAACGTAAAGAGTCTGCTAATAGAATGTACGTGATTTGTTTACAAAATAGTTCCTAATACACTATTTGGTACACATGAGTTCAATATGAAGTTACGCGCAAGTGCAATATTCTGACCATGTAAAGTTAACGCGCGCAAGTGCAATATTCTGACCATGTAAAGTTAACGGAGAAACAAAATGAGCATATAATAAAAAATATTATGATGATATTGTATCGTTCATACAGTATAATTTATAATAAAGTTAGTGTTACGTTCATTCAGTATAAAGTATTATGTTATTGTATGGTAAATACAATATAAAGTATTTATTCAAAAATACAGAAGGCCTTCGAACCAAATTCACTGATTTAGTACAACATCAAAATGTGTACAGAATTATCTCAACATCTGATTTTATTCGATTTACAAAAAAAAAACTTGTTAGGCAATGATAACGGTGTAAAGATTTTTTTTTTGAAGAATTTTCAATGGCATATAAATTTACGCATTTTAGTTGATGGAAAATCTGGATATATCTGGTGTTGGCTTACTATGCAGAGAACGCGCTTACTGTACAGAGAATTTTATGAGACAAAAAAGTATCCAAATACATAATACCTACGAGGAAAACATTTTATATGTACATTTTAATACAGAAAGTAATATTGAGCTGGCGATTATCTCGTATGGCCGAAAATAACTCATGACCCATTCAACACACTAGAAAATGAACCTATGGCTCTTTCGACGTACTAGTAAATTAACTATGACTCTTTCGATATACAAGAAAAAAATCTGTGACCCTTTCGACATTCCGTAAAGAAACTATGACCCTTTCGACATACTAGTACATAAATTATGCATCTTTCGACATACTAGTAAATAGATTATAACCCTTTTGATATACTAGTACAGAAATTATGACTATTTCGACATACTAGTATAAAATCTATGACCCTTTCGACATACTAGTAATAGAAACTATGACCTTTTCGACTTACTAGTAAAGAAACTACGACCCTTTCGACATACTGGTAAAAGAAGCTATGACTTTTTCGACATACTAGTAAAAGAAGCTATGAATCTTTCGATATACTATTACATGATTATTTCGACATACTGGAAAAAGAAACTACGACTCTTTCGACGTCCTAGTAAAAGAAGCTATGACTCTTTCGACATACTGGTAAAAGAAACTAGTACTCTTTGGACATACTGGTAAAAGAAACTATGACTCTTTTGATATACTAGTACGTAATTTTTTTAACAAACAAGAAAAAGAAACTATGACTCTTTCAACATACCAGTAAATAAAACTATGTCCCTGTCAGCATACTAAAATAATATGACCTTTTCGATATACTAGAAAAAAACCTATTTTTCTATCCTTATTTATTATTATCATCATTATTTGACAGATATGTAAATTGATAATAATAATAATAATAATAATAATAATAATAATAATAATAATAATAATAATAATAATAATAATAATAATAATAATAATGAGGATTTAGTACAGCGCTTTGTCTTTAGAAGCTATAATCGATTTACTTACCAATAAATAGATTAATTATTTACTTATTAGAAGCTCTAATCGCTTTACAATATTAATTATGTGTGTGTGTGTGTGTGTAGTACAGCGCTTAGTCTTTAGAAGTTCTAATCGCTTTACAATATTAATTACCACATCAGTATATATATATATATATATATATATATATATATATATATATATATATATATATATATATATGGGTGGGGTGCACAAGATTACCTAAACAAACTGTGTGAACATAGTAAAGTTTGTGTAGCAGATACTGAGACCAACCAGATAGAAGAGAATTTGAGAATTTCAATAGTTAAGTCTTAAAATTGCTAACGGAATATGCAGGTGTTTTAGTGGCATCAACTGAAAGAAAACTGCAGCTGAACTTATGCGTGTCTCTCTCTCTCTCTCTCTCTCTCTCTCTCTCTCTCTCTCTCTATATATATATATATATATATATATATATATATATATATATATATATATATATATATATATATATATATATAGCCTTCCTTTTATTCATGACGTTTTGGTGTAAAGAGAGTGTGTTGTCGAGAGTGGTATCTAGGTTTAGTCCTGGCTGTATGAATTTAATGTTTGTATTGCTGGTACATATTGCTTGAGATAAAATATGAGAATGAGAGTCTTTCTATGAAAATCAGATGGTTTCAGTTTTATCCCCATTTATCTGCATCTTGCCACAAAACATTCATGACCTTCACATTGGAATGCACCTCTCTACACCTTGGATGATAGCATCAACTTCATCTTGGCAACAAGAATTATCGATTTGGGTATTATCAGCGTTTAATTGGTGAGACGCCAGATGACAATCTGTGACTCTCTAGAATGGTTGAGCGTATAGATTGAAGAGAAAGTGCGCGATAATAGAACTCTGTGGAACGCTGAATCATAGATCAACTGTTCTCAAATATTTTCCATTTACGGACACAGTTTGTGTCATGTCTGCTGATCATAACGTGAACCACGGTAAAGCTTTATTGCGAATGCTAAACACATGGTGGAGACGGTGAAGAAAGGCAATTTTGATAACTACGCCAGAGCGATATGCACACCTTAAATTACTATAAAAAATACTTTTAAAAATTCAAATAAGATAAAAGTTGAGACAACAATTTTTAAAAAAGATTTTGTACATGAATGGGAGGTTAGAGCAGGACGGTAATTCGTTAGGGTCAAGCTTTGGAGTTTTCATGAGAAGCTTCGCAAATTTCAGTTTTTAAACATTTTATGGCAATTAACGGGATGAGAGAGAAGTATTAATAGCATTGATTATTAGTGAAGGCAATATTAAATCTAAGCACCTAAGCAACCATGATGTCGAAATGAAGTTCACACGACATTGGGATGCTCTTCGTCAGAATCATACGTTAGAAATGTGTAGAGACGGGCTAAAATGCTGTTATATGCTGTCCATGAAACTGTGTATCGCTAATGTGTGGTGACGATGAGTTGAGAGAAATTGTTTTGTCAAGTCAATATGTTCTGATTTGTACGCTATCACGGAAGAAATTTGTATATCGGTCCGAGAAGTTGACGGGCAAGAAGGTTGTTAGAAGTGGCGTGCGTTTGAAAGATAGATCATAATGAAGGTTGTTGAAAGTGGTGTATGTTTGTGAGGTAAACTAGACAAAAGGTTGTTGGAACTGGTGTACATTTATAAAGTAGACGCGACATAAGGTAGTTGGAAGTGGTGTACATTTATAAGGTAGACGCGACAGAAGGTAGTTGCAAAGGGTGTACATTTATAAGGTATACGCGATAGAAAGTTGTTAGAAGTGGTGTACATTTATAAGGTAGACGGGACAGGAGGTTAATGGAAGTAGTATACATTTATAAGGCAGACGGGGACAGAAGGTAGTTAGAAGTGGTATATATTTATAAGGTAGACGGGACAGAAGATAGTTGAAAGTGGTGTATCTTTATAAGATGGACGGGACATGACAGGGGGTTAATGGAAGTGCTATACATTTATAAGGTAGACGGGACAGAAGATATTTGGAAGTGGTGTACATTTATAAGATTGACGGGACATGACAGGGATTAATGGAAGTGATGTACATTTATAAGATGGACGGGACATGACAGGGGGTTAATGGGAGTTGTGTACATTTATAGGTAGACGGGACAGGGGGTTAATGGAAGTGGTGTACATTTATATGATGGATGGGACAAGAGGTTAATGGAAGAGGTGTACATTTATAAGGTAGACGGGACAGAAGATAGTTGGAAGTGGTGTACATTTATAAGATGGACGGGACAGGGTTTTAATGGAAGTGGTGTACATTTATAAGACGGACTGGACATGACGAGGTTATTGGAAGTGGTGTACATTTATAAAGTAGACGGGACAGAGGTTAATGGAAGTGGTGTACATTTATAAGTTGGACGGGACAGGGGGTTGTTGGAAGTGGTGTACATTTATAAGGTAGACAGGACAGAAGATAGTTGGAAGTGGTGTACATTTATAAGATGGACGGGACATGACAGGGGGTTAATGGAAGTGATGTACATTTATAAGGTAGACGGGACAGGGGGTTAATTGAAGTGGTGTACATTTATAAGTTGGACGAAACAGGATGTTGTTGGTGTATATTTATAAGGTAGACGGGACTGAAGGTAGTTGCCAGGGGTGTATATTTATAAGGTAGACGGGACAGGGGTTTAATGGAAGTGGTGTACATTTATAAGATAGACGGGACAGGGGGTTAATGGAAGTGGTGTACATTTATAAGGTAGACGGGACAGGGGGTTAATAGAAGTGGTGTACATTTAGTTCTTGACATTAGATGAAAAGCTGGTATCCCTGCATGAACTTCGATAACACTTCTACTCTTTTTTAATACTTCTGTTATTATTTAATACTTTCATCATCATTTAATACTTCTGTTATTATTTAACACTTCTATTATTATTTAACACTTCTATCCTTATTTGATACCTCCACCATTATTCAAAACTTCTATCATTATCTAACCCTTCTATCATTACTTAACATGTATATAATTTTTTAATACTTCTACTATTATTCAACACTTATGTCATTATTTGACACGTCTATCATTATGTTTATTGACTAGGCTATAGGTATATAAATCGTGTCCACAAAGTTGTCACATGTCTTATTTAACACGATCAGAACTGACTGCAACCGCTTCTGTGGCCTAAGTGGTTAGAGCAGCCACCTCGGATGCGGGAGGTCGTGGGTTCCATCTCCGGCCAAGTTATACCAAAAACTTATGGTGCTAACAGCCACCTCGCTTTGCGTTTAGCATTAAAGATGTTAGTGTTATTACTGGTCGGTCTGGTGTCAGGATAATGTGACTAGGTGGACATCATGCTCCATGTATGTGGCATGATGCCACATTGCTGGACATCACTATAAACTGCCACATTGGAGACATAGTAACGATATGATTGAAAATGTTTTAAAGCTACATTAAACATCCAAATCACATCATCTCAAGCATTTTACGTTTGTAAATCCAAGGTTTTTCCATCGAGTTCTAATTATTATACTACTCTTTCATGATGGAGAATGTGTGTGTGCGTGTGTGTGTGTGTGCATGTGTGTGTGTGTGTGTGTTGAATGCAGCTGCTCGAGGAAAAGCAAGGGTTCTCGAATTTTGTATTCCACTTAGTTTGCAGATATGATGTTGTTTCTCATTAGTAAAGTAGAAAATGACAAGCTATTTACTTTGAAATTTATATGATATATGCATATACCACTGATACAATTCAATCTTAGATTTGCAAAATGATAAAATCGTGAGATGGTTGCTTATATAAAGCAGGATGAAATTAGAGCTGAAACAGTTGGAAGTTCTTTAACCGGTCACCTGTGATATATTTATCGAAACATAACAGCGTACACCTCGGATGCCGGCACAGGTACTATATAAGTCTCTTGTATAGAATGACAGAGAGGGTCCAATGTTAGAACGGTTCAATGGGGGTAATCTGAGGTATTTTTGTCACTCTGTGTGACTTTTTTTATTGAAGATTATTGTGGGGTTTTTAACATCAAGCTCGCGTCGAGTACCTGTGGATGCGGGAAGTCGCGGGTTCAAACTCCAGCCGAGTCATATCAACTACTGTACTTATAAAAGTAGTACTTACAGCTGCCTCGCTTGGCGCTTAGAATTAAGAGGTTAGTGTTAGGACTTGTCTGTCTGGTGACAGGATGATGGGACTGGGTGGTACATGAATACTACATGTCTTCATTGTGATTCCGCAGTGCTAGACATCACTATAGACTGCCACACTGCAAACATCGTAGCGATATGACTGAAAATTGTTAAAGCTACGTTAAAAATTTCAAATCACACACCGAACCATAACAGCTAATCGAAATCAAAATCAGAGTATGGACTGGCAAGAAGTACAACTTAAGGGCTATTGGTAATACGAAATGGCTTAAAGTGTGTGTGTGTGTGTGTGTGTGTGTGTGTGTGTGTGTGTGTGTGTGTGTGTGCTATAGTCAAATGATACAAATAGTACATACTGAGTTTGAAGTTAAATATTATTGTTGTTGTTGTTGGGCTTAACGCCATTTTTTAGCATACGATAGACTATTCATGGCGGCCAGTATTAATGGTGGAGGAAGAAACCGGAAAATCACGGGAAAGAACTACCGACCCACGAGAAGCTACTGGCAAGCTTTCTATTAAATATTATTAACTATTAAGAAAAAATGTTCAGGTACAATCTGTTTTGTATAGTCTAGAGTATGGACTGGCAAGAAGTGTGTGTGTGTGTGTGTGTGTGTGTGTGTGTGTGATAGTCAAATGATATATATATATATATATATATATATATATATATATATATATATATATATATATATATATATATATATATATATATATATATATAGTACATACTGAGTTTGAAGTTAAAATCTGTTTTGAGGAAATTATTTATTGGAGCTAATATAGGCAATATGACATCGCATTTTAAATGCAATTTATCACGCAATTCATCACGGTATTGAGATAGTAGGCCTACTGAGCTATTGTATTCTAATTGTCTTGTTGAATGAAGACCAAGCAAGAAGCACCGAGCGAACAATGCACGTGGTGAATATCATGGTGCCAAGAAAGTTTTTGTTGGGGGTGGGAGTGGAAGCGTTTGCCATATTGGACTTCTACCAGTCAACCCAGTCCCTTGAATGACAGTCGTATTGCACGCAAACCTGTAACAAGACGGCCATCAAACTTTGCATATTGAAAGTACAGTTGTGGTCGGTACCGACAATATCATTGTCTTTACGATATCATACTCTTTACGAGTATTGCAAAAGATTCCTGAAATACATACTTTAAATGATTGATTTGATAGTTTACCTTTGACTTCCGTTCCTCACAATTTCCACGGCACATAACTCTGTAAGTATTAATCGGCCAAAGTTTATATGGTCGGATATAATCAGTCATTTGTCCTTTGTACATTAATAATGGTAATGATCAGATAATATAAGCTTTCTAGACTCCTGATTGTGAGTAAACATCATAAAATTTTTGACCAAAATTATGAAATATTTATTAGTATTACTGTTACCAAAATGAATGGTGAACTATTGGCAGCGCTGTCAGGAATGATTAGAATCCATTTTATTTGCAAACAGTGTGTGCACAAAAGGATCTCATGCTCAGTTTGTTCAAGTTTTATTCCAAATCCACATCTCCTTACCACAAAATGGATTATTGGAAAGTATCAGTGGCATTTCATTTCATATACACCACCTAGACTCCATATTGCTGTACACCGCATTAAAGTATGTGTGGCATTTCATTTCATATTCGCCACCTAGACTCCATATTGCTGTACACCGCATCAAAGTATGTGTGGCATTTTATTTCATATTCACCACATAGACTCCATATTGCTGTACACCGCATTAAAGTATGTGTGGCATTTCATTTCATATTCACCACCTAGACTCCATATTGCTGTACATCGCATCAAAGTATGTGTGGCATTTCGTTTCATATTCACCACCTAGACTCCATATTGCTGTACACCGCATCAAAGTATGTGCACAAAAAGGTATTCCATTGTTTGTATTATAAGTTATTCTTTCAGACTCCCACTGCTAAATGGCGCGTGATACCTAAAAAAGGAAACGTCACGTCATTATTACCATAATATGCACCCATTTTCTTCACAGAGTACCATCCCACACACACCTGTCCTGAACTTTGGCATTACCAGTAGCCATTAATGAAAGATTCAATTTTCTAAACTCTTTTAAAACGTTCACGTTACACTTGCTGACCAAACACTAAATTGTTGCTTCTTGATGCGTATGTATCAGTTATGGTCATACGTTATACTTTTACTTATTCTGTCAGAGTCTCTGCAACTTTATGCAGTAATCAGTACCAATTAGTCCGATTGTCAGGATCGCTCAAACACAGGACAGAACTTGTACCTCGCTAGCGTTGGTGACTTTGCAGCAAAACCGTAATACCCCCTGAACTGTCATAGGAGGGGAACTAGGTACTCGTGTCTGTATTTTATGATTATTATTATTATTATTATTATTATTATTATTATTATTATTATTATTATTATTATTATTATTATTATTATTATTATTATTATTATTGTCATTATTATTATTGTCATTATTATTATTATTATTATTATTATTATTATTATTATTATTATTATTATTATTATTATTATTATTATTATTATTATTATTCTGCATCAGATCATAGATCAGATCATAGCATAGCAGATACAGGTATGCATCTTGTATATGGATACATCCGGAGCAAAAGTATTATTATATTTCAATTCATATTCAAAGCATTTTTCTTTAAGAAAAATGAGATGTTTTATTCACAATTTCAATTTGCACATACATTTTTGGTATTACAAGGTAATGTGCGTGCGAGTATGTGTTTGTGTGTATTTGGGAGGTTTCGGGGTGGGGGTCCTTTTACTGGCTACCAATTTTTCTTTTATCATTTACAGCCAGTCGTACTGTCAACAGTTACAGCCCAATATTAAATTTATTTCACACACGAGAGATTACTTCTGTGACGTAGCAACAAACAATCCCCCCATTCCCCCATCATATAAAAACAACTTATACATTGCTTGGTGGGAATACTGGAATCAGTCCAATACACACACACACACACACACACACACACACACACACACACACACACACACACACACACACACACACACATTCTGCTTGGGATATTGCTATGCAACTGGATCACATTTACTCCAATATAGCAGGAAGCCTGTTACGTGTTTATAAAGGCAGCACGTTTGTCTTAATTGGAATGTATGTCTCACCGTATGAAGAAACGATACTTCAATATAGATACTAATTACGGAAATTGTATTAGCGTAGATAAAGAGCATATGACTTGGATCAAACGATTGTTTATAATGCAGTAATGGAAAAAGGGACTTGTTCACCAAGAGTATGTTATTTTTGACCAGTACCTTTTAGCCATCCAAAGATATGATAGCAGAAGAAGCAGGCACTGACCAATGTGATGCATACTCTACTTTCGTGACTTGATTAAATGGGAAACAGGAAACATCTCGCTGATGTGTCTGGCTATAAAGAAGATTTGGTTTAATATTCCTGTCATTGCAAAATAGGCTTATGCACGAAGCTTTCTAACAATTATTAGGAGAATAATAATATAAAAAAAAACCTTCAGAAATTCTACTTTACTGGGATTGCGTTTAAGAATTGAAATTTATATTTCATAGGTGTGAAGTCAAGCAGTTTGAATAGAGATGGCACATTGCATGAACGGTCGAAGCAAAGTGTTTAAAACAATAAAAATTCTCAGGTGTATAATAATATATTTTGTATTGTAAGCATAGTTTACAGCTAGTCTCAAAGCACTCAATACATATTTAGTTCCTTTCTGGTGTTATGAACTAATGACTTGATTGAGGACATCCTTGTCTAATCCGATGTGAGTCGGATCATTTCGACCGCCCTCAAAGCACCCTGAGCTTAAGGGTGGTTCTAAGTGGCCGTTGTTTATTTCCGATATTTTTATCCAGCATGTGACAGAAAGTTCCGATTTCTAATAACCTAATAACTTCCAGTTTTTTTACATACATACATACATACATACATACATACATACATACATACATACATACATACATACATACATACATACATACATACATACATACATACATACATACATACATACATACATACATACATACATACATACATACATACATACATACCCATTGATGGCAGTTGAACATTACTCACCATTAAATATTTCATTACGGCAATTTAATTTATATGACCTTTTTTAAACGGCAATTCAATGCTTATGAGCTATTCGTAAACGGCAATTCAATGTATAAGACCTATTCGTAAACGGCAATTCAATGTATAAGACCTATTCGTAAACGGCAATTCAATGGATATAACCTATTCTTAAACAGCTATTCAATAAAATGGACTATTCTAATAAGGGCTTTTAAATTTTTTAAACGATCTATTCGTAAACGGCAGTTAAATTGATATGATCTTTTTCTAATTGAATCGTAGTTTCTTACCTCGAGCATCAATTCTCTATATAAAAAATACCTTCTTCACTCAATTTGTCCAAATATTTCAGCATTTATGTGGTTCTTCTTTGATCGTATTTAAGCGTCTGTCTCCTTTAACAGACAATTTATGGCTATTATCATCTCTTCAGTAAGTCATTCTACTAAAACATTTGCACGGCAGGATTTGGTAGAAAAGTAACCAGAAGTCCATTTGGTTAAGGCAATTAACTTTGATAAAGCTCCTTTTGTTACTCTATTTGGCGGTGTTGATTTATTAACAGGAAGGGATTTTATCTGGCTATTGTCAAATGAGGATGAGGCTGACACTGGATAAGTATTTAAACTTTCGAATAACTCATGGTCGCGTTCATGGGTACTGAACAGCTCATGGTAGCTTTTTTGGATACGGACGTTAGTTTCTCTTCTCAGGATGCAGTAAATTTTTTACAGCCCGTAAAAAAAGCGGTACTGAAAACAATATTTATTTACTACTATATGACAAGTAATGTCTGTATTCTCGAATGTGATATTGTGTCAATGGCCTGGAATTCGGTTATATATTAACATTTTTTCATGTATCACAATAATATAATCCAAAAAAAATGTTTTTGTCCGTATTCACTATAATTCCAAATAAAAAATTTAGTCCAAGAATATTATTGAGTACTTTTTAATTCCAGTGAATAATAATTTGAAAAAAAAAATAATCCAACACGATCAAAAATACGAACACAACAATAAGGCTGATTCTGCTTTAGATGTTAAGGCAAGGATGAATAATCAGAATGTAAACAAGTTTATATATCCCTCTACTTGACCTAGGTCGCAGTTGCCATTTTTTGAAAATGTTCTGTCAGCTAATAAGAAATTTCCATTCTGAAATATTCTAATTCAAACTAATGACTATCTTTAACTTAAATTTAAATAAACATGTTTTGTATTAGTAATGATCTGAATATTAAATCCAAATGATAAAGAAATTTTAGCTATGTATTATGTTGTTAGCAAAATTAACGTCACTGGTCAGGTACACCTAAACCTGGTTTTGGACAAAGTCAAGTACAAAATACAGATGTGGATAGCATATAGTTTTTAAGAAAATCTAACAAATAATACAAATTATATATACATAACAATACGCTAACTTGAGGTAAAGACAGTCTCAGGATCGTCATCTAATATTTGATATAAAAGCTGACCTATTAAGAGAGTTGCATAATAATACTTTATTTTGAAAGACAATAACTCTCCCATCATAATTAATATAATATCATTTATCGTCACAAGTACACTCTACACTTCACAAACTTAATACCATATATATTATACATATAATGGCTTAGTCCATATGATATGCTTACACGGAACAATTCATCCGCATGACATATTTATACGGGGAAAAACGTTATGGATATTCTTTCTTCTGTCTTATTTTAAATTCAGTGACAATGGAATAATCTGTTGAGAGAGAAGCGACATCACCCTCCGTAGAAAAATCAATGCATCCTTAGGATCCGAGGTGCCCCAGTTGCGGATAGAAACAGAACACATCCTATCCTAACGGTGTCTCAGTGGCTAGAAGGAGGAAATAGATTACAAAACAATTTATATATCTCATGAGAGAGAGAGAGAGAGAGAGAGAGAGAGAGAGAGAGAGAGAGAGAGAGAGAGAGAGAGAGAGAGAGAGAGAGAGAGAGAGAGAGAGAGAGAGAGAGAGAGAGGGTTGTATGGTGTGCACACAATTCAGATAAGAAGTAAACTATAGAAACTGTTTTAAAGCTACAACTTCTTTGTTAAAATAAAGAAATTGTACGATGTAAAGAAAATTCTACCGTTATTGAAGAATAATTGAGATAAAGAAAACTCGTATACATGTATATGGCAAATATAACTCAATTTCTTACATGCAGTAAGCAGCGGACACAGTAACATAATGAAATGAACCAAATAGGTCTTGTCTCTCGACACAACATATTTAAATTACAAAAGGGATTGTCATTCAAAAGAAACACGGTAGATGTTCATATGCAATTGATAAATATTATTAGAAATAAAAACTTTTACTTAAACTGTTTTTTAAGGAAATGTTTAATCCACTGTTGTCATGCAAACGCGCTCATAATATTTGTGTCTACATTTTCGCAGCAAATACAATCATATAAATACATTCATGAAGATTTTGTCTAGATCAGCATTATAATTACATTCATGTAGATTTTGTCTAGATCAGCATTATAAGTACATTATTGGAGATTTTGTCCAGAACAGCATTGTAAATACATTAATGGAGATTTTGTCTAGATCAGCATTATAAACACATTCATGGAGATTTTGTCTAGATCAGCATTATAATTACATTCATGTAGATTTTGTCTAGATCAGCATTATAAGTACATTCATGGAGATTTTGTCCAGAACAGCATTGTAAATACATTTATGGAGATTTTGTCTAGTTCAGCATTATAAATATATTACTGGAGATTTTGTCTAGATCAGCATATAAAAACATTCATGGAGGTTTTGTCTAGATCAGCATTATAAAAACATTCATGTAGATTTTGTCTAGATCAGCATTATAAGTACATTCATGTAGATTTTGTCTAGATCTGCATTATAAATACATTCATGGAGATTTTGTCCAGATCAGCATTGTAAATACATTAATGGAGATTTTGTCTAGATCAGCATTATAAACACATTCATGGAGATTTTGTCTAGATTAGCATTATAAATACCTTCATGTAGATTTTGTCTAGATCAGCATTATAAATAAATTCATGTAGATTTTGTCTAGATTAGCATTATAAATACATTCAAGTAGATATTTTCTAGATCAGCATTAAAAAACATAAATACATAGATTTTGTCTAGATCAGCATTATGAATACATTCATAGAGATTTTGTCTAGATCAGCATTATGAATACATTCATAGAGATTTTGTTTAGATCAGTATTATAAGTATATTCATGTAGATTTTGTCTAGATCAGCATTATAAATGCATTCATGTAGATTTTGTCTAGATCAGCATTATAAATGCATTCATGTAGATTTTGTCTAGATCAGCATTATAAATGCATTCATGTAGATTTTGTCTAGATCAGCATTATAAGTACATTCATGGAGATTTTGTCTAGATCAGCATTATAAATGCATTCATGTAGATTTTGTCTAGATCAGCATTATAAGTACATTCATGGAGATTTTGTCTAGATCAACATTATAAGTACATTCATAGAGATTTTGTCTACATCAGTATTATAAATACATTCATGGCTATTTGGTTTAAGTATTGTTATATAAAAACATCCAGATACTCTTGTGATTTGATTTATTTTTTCTGGAGATTTTATCTAGAAGCTTTGCCAAACGTAAAAATAGTCCTCCTAGTTGGTGACTTCATCCAGTGTAAATTGGGACACAATTATTAAAACTTATACCCCGTTTCTGCCTTTCAAAACGTCTTATATATTGTGTCTCTCTGTGGTATAATATTTTTTTCTCAGTATGTAATTTTCATTACAAGTCATAAATTTCAAAACGGAATGCATACCTTTTTCGGTAGCGATGTAAGGTAATCTTCAAAATTTATTGTTTTGCTTCAGTATATAATCATAATCTTCCAAATTCAAGTGCTGTTTCAATGTATAATCGCGTGCAGGATTCACAATATGTGATTTTTTATTTAGAATCCTACCCTGATTATCATGGGATAGCTGCAGTAGAGTCACTCTGTGCATGGCATTTTACTCCCTTTGTCTCAGCAAAGAGTCAAAACTTTTTTCGTGCACTGGAATAATAATAATAATAATAATAATAATAATAATAATAATAATAATAATAATAATAATAATAATAATAATAATAATAATAATTATTATTATTATTATTATTATTATTATTATTATTATTATTATTATTATTATTATTATTATTATTATTATTATTATTATAACAATAACAATAATAATAATAATAATCTTGAATATAATTATTGTTGTAATTATTATTGTCTTATAGAACTTATAATTACTTATAAAGACTAAAATTATACGTAGCTATTACTCATACCGTTCTTGCTTTCCCCTAATTAGACACTTTCGTGTGTCTTTTATGACTGACATTAATCAAAATCAAATAAAATAGTACGGCCAGGACAAATCCATGTAAATTTAATATATCATTCTTCAACGGTGCAGTTGGCTACTGTATGACCACGAGACCAAAAATGGGTTCGTCATTTTCACGGTAAAAGTAATACTGTAAAAAAAAAAAAAAAAAAGCAACTCCACCAAAGGGGTGAAAGATAGGATTTAGAGTCTGGGTTTCTTCTTAAATTTGATGACATTATTTTTCTACGCAAAACATCGTAACCCGAGGACGAGAAAGAGATAATCGTCTAATGGCTGTTCTTCTATATTTTATAGTGAATTTCCTTCAGTCTTACTTAATTAGATACTTGTAGTACATATTGCCATCTCGCATAGAATGAAAATACATTCTTTTTTTTAAAATATTAATGAACATGCAGTGATAAAAAATCAAATTATGGTACTGTTTTTATCATATTTTGAACACCATGCACATAGAAGAATTTGAAGGTGGAAAAAATATTATGTCACTTCTGACAACACACAGTTAATTAGCTCACAGTAACGGCAATACTAGACCGAAAAATTTACTGCTTTAATGTTTGTTTAATCAAGAAAGTTTATGTTTGTTTTGATTGGTTGTTGGTGTATGGTTTTACTTGATTCTGATGAAATTAGCTAATACACAAAATATATTGATTTACTGTGGTATCACTTTTCCTTTGAATAAATCTGTCGATAATTCTCCCGTGAATGACTCATTTTTGACATACCGATTGTTGAGAATCGTTGCAATTATGTAATTAATCAATAAAAATTAAATTGACCATTTTCCCTCGGGTGCCTCTATTATTTTTTTTTTTATAACTGCACGTGTGATTCTTGAGGATAGTCATTAAAAGACGGTTTAGTTTTAATTGATCTCATCACAATAAAAGGTCGACAACCCTCCTTTACTCTAGTTAGCAATATGATATCCTCGTGCATTGTTTGTTGACGATGCTGGTTGGAGTAAAATTAATATTACATGAGATGATGCGAGAGCGAAAAGGAACTTTTTTCCTGCGATAAAGATTAAGTAGGAAATTGTCCAATAATGCCGCCGACAGACCGGAAACAGTTAATTAACACAGCCATTACATCTTTCCTTCCCCAGGAAAACCCTCAAAGAAAAACACTTGCCGAATTCCCATGCTATCTTTATAATAAAAGAATCGCTGGAGTTTAATCATTTAGACAGACATGGTCTAAGTGACGAAAGCTGCAGATGGTTTAGCTCCTCCTTTTTTTAAATCATTGTCCAAGAAAGAATGTGTGGCACTGTATTTACAATCTATGCGTCTCTGTCAACAGTAAGATTTTAATTTTTCTAGCTACTGTTTTTTTTAGACATATGCATATTTATTGGAGACGAAAATACAGTTTAAACAATTGACCTAGTAAAATTGATACAGTTCGATAAATTGTTCTTGCTGCATTATGTGAAGTCGCTTTACAATATAGTCTGGTGTATTTTTTCTCATCGCAAATATTACAAAAACTTTACCGCAAGTTTTAAAAATAAAATGTGTTTCTTTAATTTGTTGCAAAAATGAGCAGTGAATCAATGGAAGATACAGCGGATATTTATGTTGTTGGTGAATCCAAGAATGAAAGATTTTACAAAAGTTTTGGTTCTGAAGATTCGACAATAACCTTGAAAAAGGCGGAAGAAAATGTTTCTAAAACATTAGGCATTGCACCGGAAAGTGTATTCCTTGGAAAAAAGCAAAATGAAATTCCTTTTAATTTTTCTCAAAGACTGTCACTTGGTGGTCCTTTCTCTGCATTTTCACAATTCGGAAATCTGGATTTAAAATTAGGAATTGCAAAGGAAGCTTCTAGAACTTTTGTCCCGAATGATGCGTCATTTTTGGCACGTAGTAGCACTAGTGAAATTCCAGAACTTAGATTCGGCGCTCGACCCGATTTTCCGCCATCTTTTCCAATCCCACCAGCTTTTGCGCAGATATGTAAGTATTAAACATACACTTAGCAATAGACCGTTTAAAACGAAGTTGATATTCTTAATACTTTTCTAAAAAAAAAAGTTTGTTGCAATTTTTGCAATAGGTTGTAGCATGTGAATCAGAAGCATGTGAATTGCAACACTAGCAACAGCCATAATAGTAGTGGTTGTAGTAGCAATATTATCGATAGGAGGAGTAGAAGGGAACAGGAAATGTTTTTTTCGAAAGTAAAATATCACAGTATGATAGTTTAATTATTGCATTATTGTTTTTGTTGGTTTGTTTTACTTGATTTAATTTTGATTTTGCTTGATTTGTTTTATTGTTTTGTTTGCTGATTTTAGTTTTGCTTTTGATTTGTCTCTTGGTTTTTTTTTGTTTTGCTTTTGTTTTGTTATGATTTATATTTTTTGTTAATGAAACAAGACCAGAGAGCATGAAAAATATGAACCAAAATGTCCAGCTCACCTTCATTAATCAAGGTACAGTGGATACTTTGGGTAAATACTTTAAAAGGACACTTAATTAAAAAGAATTATTCATATTTACTTAACGTTATTAATAGCTAATGATTATGGAAGCTATTCCTACAAAACTGTGCAATGATGAGACCATTATTTGCATTTTAATATTTCTTTATATAGCGCTTACCTGATTGATAAACTGTTGGTTGAATAATATTTATTAGCTCACTTATATCTTGAATGGTTGAAGATTTTATGCAATTTAATACAAAAAATTTAAAGGCATAAACAGTAATCAATGAAATGTTGCGTGTTTCTTGTGTTATGGCATATTTTTTGTATTTCATACAATGCAAAATGGTGCGTATTTGTCATATTTCACACGGCGCATTATGGTACCTATATTTTCGTATCATATTTTATGCAGGCTGGTAATATTTTCTTTAATCTTCATACGATGCAAGCTTTAACATATTTATTCTTATTTCAAACGATTCGAGCTAAAACAAATGTCAGTACTTAAAACGATTTAGTTTGATACATATCTCTAGTATATACGTCTTTGATTGAAGTTCGTTTTCACTAACTCTTACACTCGTTCGAGATGCTGTATTTCAACATGAGCTTGGCCTGTCAGACAAAAGAGTTCTTTTCATTCATAGTACATCAATTTATAGAAATTATTTGCCACATGAAAGCAAGACATCCAAAACTAAGGAGCTCGTAACTTAAAACTCGGTAACTGCTATAAGAGCCTACAAGGTTTATTTAACTCTTCGGGTGTATCATTTTTTTAAGTAGCCTGTTGCAAACAGCAGTATACGCCAAAATTAGCACATCGCCAAAAAAGGAAGGAAAACAATGTTCGTGCTAACCAACCCCCAACCTCCCACCGGCGACAATCAGGTTATAAATTATTGGATGATGAAAGCAAAATATATAATACTGGGACGGTATACTGTCGCAGATCAATGCAATCTTTATATTTATTTATTTATCGTTTATTATATTTTTTTAGCTATTGTAATACGTCTTTCTCTTTATTTCAGTTCAGAGACGCAAGAGGCGAGAGACACGCCCCAGAAGACAGCGGACTACTTTCACTAGCGAGCAGACGATGAAGTTGGAGATAGAATATAACAGGGCAGAATACATCACTAGACCGCGGAGGTTTGAATTGGCCGATTTACTCGATCTCTCCGAAAATCAGATCAAAATATGGTTCCAGAACAGAAGAGCCAAGGATAAGCGAATTGAAAAGGCGCAAATGGACCAACAACTACGGTAATTATAAGAACCCTACGTAAGTCCCTGTGATATTTATTACATGTCCATTTTGATTTTACAATGTTGGTTCCACAGAAAGGTCAAGGCCAAGAATGTTCGGATTGTGATTTTGTCTCCTTCCACCGCTATATTGTGCCATATATACACAAGTGGTTCAGAATAAAGTTATGGCAGCGAATCATATTTAAGGGTGCTTTCTTTGCTTGGCGTAAAAAGCCGATTATGTTCATATTGCTCTAATGTATGCCGATTGGGCCGGGCCGTCGCCTCGGTTATTTACGAAACTATAATTAACAAACTTTGCGAAGCGTCGAACAATTTTCTGTATTTAAGCACATCTCGCTCCATCATGTAAGCAATCAAGTCATGGAAAAAACCCAATAAAAAAGGGTTGTTTCTTTGCGAAGAAATTTCTGGTGAATAAAATGCATGATTGATGAATCGATATGCATGTAAGACTCAAAGAAAAACCGAGGAAGTTCTAATTGGAGGATTTCGTTGGTACCGGCTTTAATCGGCAAAACATTATCACAGACCCCCTATATTTTAAGGATTTTGTTTTTTTAACTGCAATTTTTACGTTAAAGTTAACAGATTATAACATATTTATCTTTTATATTTTATCTTACACTCGTTCATATTTACATTCATTTGGATTTTTGTTTGCTTAAGTTTTGTTTGTTTGTTGCAATTAGTTATGATTTTACATATTTATAACTTTAGTTTCAATCGTTACGAATATAAATAGGATTTGTATTGATGTGCTGTTAAATGCGCATGCATACATACATACATACATACATACATACATACATACATACATACATACATACATACATACATACATACATACATACATACATACATACATACATACATACATACACGCATGCATGCATGCATGCATACCTACCTACCTACCTACCTACATGCATGCATGCATGCATGCATACGCACGCACTCACACACACGCATGCATGCATACATACATACATACATACATACATACATACATACATACATACATACATACATACATACATACATACATACATACATACATACATACATACACACACACACACATACATACATACATACATACATACATACATACATACATACATACATACATACATACATACATACATACATACATGCATGCATACGCACGCACTCACACACACACGCATGCATGCATACATACATACATACATACATACATACATACATACATACATACATACATACATACATACATACATACATACATAAATACATACATACATACATACATACATACATACATACATACATACATACATACATACATACATACATACATACATACATACATACATACATACATACATACATACATACATACATACAAAGGCTGGTGACTAGTAACTCATTCTCCAGAAAGTTTAGTCACTAACCTCATTCGCACAACAGCGATATTATTCCCTTAACGATTAGTTTAGGAAAATACACATATATCTTCAATGGTTGATTGGTTGTTTCATATCAGTGTTTTGCATAATGAGTTAAAAGATTACGAAATGTGTGTACCTCTTTCAAGGGTGACAATCATCTGAGATCTCACGAGCACAGGAAGTGTGACGCAGTATGTCTTGTAAAATTCTCCACTGAGCTCTCTTACAAAAGGCGTTTCGATAAAATATGTCGCAAAGTAGAGTTACGTAGGGATCGTTTCTTAGCATCATCTTCTAACTTTATTCATAGATGCACTCCGAAATAATCTTTGTAATTTGTTTCTGTTTTGCGGGAATGTTTTTGTTCAACGATTAGCATTTTGTTCAAAAGCCAGGATATTACTACGGCATAAATATTAATAGAGGACCAAACAATTAGGTTGCAGAAAAAAAAAGTTTCCTGTCGAAAAGAAGGTTATAAACCATATCCTAAGTAAATAGATTTTCCTTCTTTTCCCGGCATGAATTATGATTTGACTTTACCATTCTGCCTTTCATAAAACCTTTCGGATTAATATCTTCTTCCTACGTTTTGAATTCTACATTTAAAAAATGGTCTTGTAGAATAAATAATCACTTTGTTCTGTAGTGACAATCACCACAAAAAAAAACAACAACACATCTGACAATATTTTATCTAAAAGCCATAGTTATACGCCATTTTTCGTTGATGCTAGCACCAGTACAAAATAACCATTTCACCTAGTGGCGTCTTAAGAACAATTTAGGATCTGGCAAAGCAATGCACTGGGGTCTCCTACGGGTCCTACAATTCATTATCAATATGGACAACATGATGCTCCTTGAAGGGTGAGGCCCTGGGTAACTACCCAGTGTGCCCATTTCTTAAGACTGCACTGTTTCAACCAACGGACGATTTGAAAGACCGAGATAACCACAGCTATTTATTGATGTTGCATTTACTGAAAACCGTTTGTATTTCCTTTTTATATTGTGACAATTCATCAGACATTTTCAATTTATGTTAAAAAAAATTGTGCTTAATTTAGATGAAAAAAACTACTCAGTAATACTAACTGAATTTATATATCATATAGTGGAAACTGTCTAGATGTCTAACCGTCAGAGTGATAAGCGTCGTCTGCGATAAGCATAGCACAGCAAGATCGGCTAACAGCCGCTTGGAATTTTCGATAACAATAATTGAGAGAAAGCTGGTGATAGATAGGTGGAGTTTGGGGGATTTTTCAATTATTTCCATTAGCATGAGAAAGGGCATATGTGCTACCGTTGTGATACACTTAATTTCCATTTCTCCCACTATGAGTTGGGTCCCGAACCCTACACATGCTGTGGCTGGTTGCTATTTGTCTAAAACTAGTGGTTTCCCAGGGGTTCTTAGATGCATCAAAATTATTGTTTGGACCATCTGATGTATAGATCTAAACCGTCACTAGCATTTCATGGAATCGCAAGAACCATGTCTGTATCTGAGTAAAAAAAATTATTATATTTTTAATTTTGAAACTTATTCCTTCAGTCATTCCAAGTATTTTAATAAACAAAATGATAGCATGGGGTACATCCTGACCACTGTATTCGGCCCTAATCTTGACACTACATATTTATCTCACAGTACGGAATTTATCGACTCTTGACTCATTTAAGTCTTGTAAATGTGTCAGTGCCTTCCTGCCATTTAGTTGTAAATGTTTCACTTTTAAGAAACAAAATGCGCAATAGACAATTTATTGCTCAGTGGTGTAAAGACAGGACTCTCAACGTCAACTACATATCAATATTGTTTGACATGACATAGTGATCCATATGTTATGGGCAAATGTGCAGAAAACATCATTTTCTATTATACAAATATATTGAACTGTCGTGGTAGGGTATACCTTTCATTAATCTATGAAGGATTGAATTTAAGACAAAAGTAAACCTGACTCTCTCTCTCTCTCTCTCTCTCTCTCTCTCTCTCTCTCTCTCTCTCTCTCTCTCTCTCTCTCTCTCTCTCTCTCTCTCTCTCTCTCATATATAAATTTTATTTTTAGAGTGATGAGTTGCTGTGGAGTACCAGGAGCTCTGCCAATCCCGATATCATATTCCAGTTTCTGCGGACCTTGTTTGGTACCGACGTCATTTCCGGCTACCCCACCTTCCTTTGCAGTACCCACAAAACCTGTAACGTTCACATAATTCTTAAAACTGTTATCCCTCATTTGTGTATGAAAAAGATAAAGGAACTGGAACTAGTCTTTGCCTTGCATTCATAAGATCTGTAACCAGCCTTTACAACGCATTCACAAGACACCATTGGTTCTGCTGAAACTATAGAAAAAGAATTATCTGCAGCGGAAGACATTTTAAAATTTCAAATATCTTCTTTAATCATACATCAGAGGTTGATTTCACTTATGGCATTATCTTTATTTCTTCTCTAGAATACACAGATTTCTTTTTTTAAAATAATAATTGGTAACCAGAAACATTATAATTTTGGTATAATAATTTTACCCGCATATTGTATTATTACGTCTTGCTATATCAGAACCACTGGTTTATATTCATTATTCTTGTGATGCGTGAACATACGTCTCTACGCTTCTTTTCTTCCGCATATTGGGATTGTTATGTATTGTTTCATTTGATAACATATTGACCCAGTATTAAAGACCATATGGCAATTCTAAGATATTTTTTTTATAACCCTGCAATATCTTGGGGTGGAAACATATAACATCAATCATCCTGTATGTCAATCCCGTCAAGTCGCGTCCAATCTCGTCCGCTGCACAATTTAGGTTTTCAAATTATGATTTAAAATGTTACGAATCGGCTGAGTTTTCTGGAATGTAATTGGCTGTAAATATCATGTAATGCTTATCTGGAATATTTTAAAGCTCAGTCAATTATGGGGACTCCTTTCAGTTTCCGATTGTTTTCTAGTGCCTTTCATTCAACCTTTGCAACCGATTAAAAGATCAAATGTTGTAATTGAAGGTACATTCTGCACCAAAAAATGCCACTGATGGAATCATTTGATTGAACAACAGAAAGGAGACAATCGGAATTATGATAATGATTGGGTATTTAACGAAGTGTAAATTTTACTTTATCACTCCTAAAAAAAATAATATCCGAATGGTAACGTAATGTGTACACCTCAAAAATATTAAATAAATATTCAACCACGATCGTTTAATTCTATTTTGCTCATTTTCCTATGCTGAATAACGTCATGCCATAAAAATTGTACGTCACACTATGGCGTAACACAGAGTGAAGAAGTAACGCCATGGTGTAAAAAGACGTTCTTAACGTTATGTGATACGTAGAGTATTAAAGTCGCTTTCAGAAGACAGAAAATATATGAATCTCAATAATAAAATATGTCACTTGCTGCAAGCTGTTCGTAGCATAAAATATTATTTAATTCGTGTTATCATTCTAAATGCAAATTTACACATTCAAGTATCATCCACTATAACAGCTTAATTGCTTTGAAGAATCTAGAGATAAAATTTATTTTTAAGATTTAAAGAGTCTGGTTAAATTTGATTTCCAAATTATTCGGAGTACATTTGAGGACCCCTTTTTACCTTCGCACTTCAACACTCACACATTGAAACAATTTTTCTTCGGTTAAAAGATATTGACAGCGAGATCCGTGTCACAGGGACATATTGGCCTATTATTTTAAGTAATCATTTAAGATATATTAAAATATCAGGAATGTCATTTCTCCCTTATTTACAAATTAGATTGGGGTGGGGCCTTGAGTGGCCGAGTGGTCTAAAGCGCCTTCCATTATGGGTCACTGTCATCTCACCTTTGTCTGCGTGGGATCAAGTCTAAGATTAGGCAAATGTGGATATGTGAGAAAGCTTGCCAGTAGCTTCTCGTGGGTCGGTGGTTCTTTCCGCGGATTTCCCGGTTTCTTCCTCCACCATTAATACTGGTCGCCATGTATAGCATATTGTGTGCAGAAAAATGGCGCTAAGCCCCAGAACAACAATAACAACAAAATTAGAATGTACTATATAAATTTACTATTTATAGAAATATGCATTAAAAGTTATATTTTTCGTTTCATTTTGTTTGTGTATTATTAAAAATGAACTCAAGGACTGAAATTTACAAAACAAAACGTATAGAAAATGTGTATTTTGATTTGAATTTGAAGTTATATGGAAGAAAAGGTTTGGTCTTCTGTGGATATGTGAAGTAACAAAATTCGCTGAAACTGAAAATTACATGGACAGCCTATGTAGTTGATGACTCTCCATTTTTATTGTTTTCTCCTCTATTTTAATAATTTTTCCCTGCTTTAGTGAGTTAGTGCGAATGTGCGTTAGTGTGACTGGACTGTATATATATATATATATATATATATATATATATATATATATATATATATATATATATATATATATATATATATATATATATATATATATATATATATATATATATATATATATATATATATATATATATATTGCTGTTTCGTTGAGGCTGTATTCATCTCCGTGAGGGCAAATAGAGGATCTACTTGGCAAGCATGATTCACTTCTTCCAAAGCAGTCAGGTACCATTATTTTAATCATTGTTCGGCTCTAGTTTGCGTTTCGTTTATAATAAAAAAAAATACATACCTGGTGTTTATTTCATTTTCCAAATAATTTAACTATCACATTTTTATTTAAGTGGGGAAGCAGGCTGGATAGGGCACTGGTTTGTAGCCATATAGTGTCAAGTGCATGGTCAGGTTAAGTGACTATGTTTGGTCCATCGATCCATATTCATAACTCCATAAAAGCTATAGCACGGTACACATTAGCGCTGAGGAAATCTAGATTCAATCCTGGTTCCATTATGTGCAACGATCTTTTTTTGAAAATCGGTGATTTTCTCCGCATTTTCCTATTTTTCTTATTCTACACAAAGGTAACCACAGCCACTTCTTTGACGCTAAATCTTAAATCGTACTGGTTTCAGAGCATTTTTTCTAGATATAGAGTTTATGTTAAATAAAATTTACTTCTTTTAGTCCTATCTGACACATTCTGTGAAATTTCCGTCCAACAAGATGTGGATTTTAACCAGGCGTCGTGTAAAGCGGTGTAAAATCTATTCCAAGTTTTCCTTCTGTTCATGGGCTCTACATTTCGTGTCAGTATTTTATTATCAACCATTGAAAACAAGGTCCGATATCAGTTAGATTATCCCTACCAAGCACCTGCCAGACTCCCCACATTACCCACACTCACGTGATAGCAATAGCAATTTTATTGATAAATAATTAATACATGCTAACAAGACGTTGACAAGAGGAAATTAAAACTATTTCCTACTGTAATTGCTGATTAATGATTATTCTTCGATGAAATTAACAATGTGGCAATTGGATTGCAGATGTTTTGTCGATAAACATTGTATAGTCTTTTTGAAACACTCTCTTCACTTATACACATGAAGTGTCTCTAGTAATTAATTTATATGTGACTATTTTGTAGCTGTCATCATCAGTCATATTATCATCGTCATTTTCTTCGTCGTCGGCACTATGAAGATTTTCTTGCCTTTTTTGTATAAGAGACATTAAACACTACAACTGTTTGAATTTACTCTCTCTCTCTCTCTCTCTCTCTCTCTCTCTCTCTCTCTCTCTCTCTCTCTCTCTCTCTCTCTCTCTCTCTCTCTCTCTCTCTCTCTCAAGCCAAATTTATATGACAGGCCGTTATTCGTAATTTATACATTATATTCTCTGTGTTCGTGTACATGTACGTGCGCGTTTGTGTGGTGTTTTGTATAGTCGTATACTGAAAGTTTTTTTAGTTAAATTTCATTATGGATATATTACATCCTAAATCACTTCAATAAGAAATTAAATTCATAGGGATGAGAAGGCCAGGCGAACGAGACAACCGCCTTGAGCACCGCGCTTCTATGCCATGTAATGTTTTGGCTTGCTGCCTTGGGCCCATGACACATTCTATGGCCTTGCCTGGGAAAAAGGTTGAGATTGACTCCACCTAAATATTGTAATTGTATGAACGTTAAGACTTAAAAATATATGGCTATAAATTGTTCACTAGGTTAAAGACTAGAATCTTGAAGGCTTGTTTTAGGTGAAGAGGGGACATAAAACCAATAAAATCTCTAATGGCTTTTCAGTTATTCTCTCTCTCTCTCTCTCTCTCTCTCTCTCTCTCTCTCTCTCTCTCTCTCTCTCTCTCTCTCTCTCTCTCTCTCTCTCTCTCTCTCTCTCTCTCTCTCTCTCTCTCTCTGTTGACGTTGACATCAGCTGCATCAGTAAATTATTTGGTGATACTATGGATGTTGGAACACTGGACTTCTTGGACACGTCTATAACTCATTCAACTGATTTTCTTTCTCCCTGGCAATTTTGTCAGACAAAAACACAGATCCAAACCGTACAAGTTCGTGGCCTCGACGTTTTCTCGGACAGCAGATTTGTAAATATTTGTTATTACTATTAGCATATTCAGACTAAAACACTTTTTTCTGTTTTGTTTTATTATTTTTTTTTGTAAATTCTACTTTTGCTCACTTGTTTTTGAATTTTCTGTTCTTGTTTGTGGCAATATTTCCTTGAATTTAAAAATTTGATATATCTAATATAATGTCCTTTTAAAAATACTTTTAAACTTAATCAAGAAAAATAAATTTCACAGGGCCTTTGCACGTGGTTTGGTAAGGACAGATTAGGACGATATGACATTGGACACAAGTGAGGCATATCTCTACGATCATAAATTTATAGCCTCGCTGTCATTGTTTAAAGGTTGCTACTCGAACTTTAGAAGTAGTGTTATAAAATGTTAGGTACTTCGTGTAATTTGGAAATCTCTCTCTCTCTCTCTCTCTCTCTCTCTCTCTCTCTCTCTCTCTCTCTCTCTCTCTCTCTCTCTCTCTCTCTCTCTCTCTCTCTCTCTCACACACACACACACACACGCACACACACACACGCATTTACACACATGAAAGCACATAATTGGCTGATATTTATGATGCAGTCTCCTCCGATCTCCAAACAGTTGTCATGCATTTTGTTATTTATAAGACATTATAATAAACTGCTGTCCATTCTTAAGTTTGGCTACGTGTAAAACATTTCGTAATAACGCCTCTGTTGCTAAGATCTTACTCTGTGGAAACGTGCTTTACTTAAGTCCGCTCTATAACGTAACTATATCCTTTTTAATCTGATTTGTGGGAAATATTCACTTTCGTGTTAAAATTGGCTCTCTCAATAAGCGGCTAATTTTCAAAATAATTAAATAAAAAAGAAAACTTTTAATTTGTGCAATAAATATTATGTTAACATGTAGACGTGATTGTTCCGGTCAGAGCATGCAATGTTATTTACGTTCAGTTTTGGTCAACTTCTAAAACGCTGGCTATGAAGGTAAACATTTATATCGCTCAAAACGATTAAGAAATTATTCCACGTCGGCAACTTCTTTCAAATACACTTACAATATTTAAGACAGCAATGAAAATAAATGCACTTGAGCAGCATCGATATCGTAATAGATATGATAAAAATATGATACAGAACTGAACTAACGTGGTTGCCCACACAAGTTTTGTTTGGTCCATATTTGAATTAAATTTCAATTTTTTAATTTCGTTTTCTTTCCTTCATGATACATTCTAAAATATGGTCGTTGTTTCCATAAACAGAAAAATACTACAACATTGTATCTGAAACCAGCTGTTACCATCATTATCAATAGCAGAAATACACTTTTAGGATTAATTAGTGAAACAAATTAGCATATTGATTTACTAAATCGTATTATTTTATCATATAGTTAACAAAGGAAGGGACTCATGGGCTATAATTGGTATAATGTTTCATCCCTAGACTTTCAGAAGTAAAGGAAAATGTGTGTGTGTGTGTGTGTGTGTGTGTGTGCATGTGCGTGTGCGTGATTTTGGAATTTTAAAGTAGCTTTAACAATCTTTCAGTCATATACGTACGATGTTTGCAGTGTGGCAGTTTATAGTGATATACAGCACTTGGGCATCATGCAACGGACATGTAGTGATGTCACACCCAGTCACATTAACCTGACACCAAGCTGACCGCTCCGGTGGACTAGTGGTGAGTGTCCGCCACGGATGCGGGAGGTCGTGGGTTCGAAACCCGGCTGAGTCATACCAAAGACTTTTAAAATGGTACTAACAGCTTCCTCGATTGGCGCTCAGCATGAAGAGCTTTGTGTTAAGACTGGTCGGCCTAGTGTCAGGATAATGTGACTGGGTGGGACATCATGCCACACGTCTGCCGCATGATGCCCCAGTGCTAGACATCACTATAAACTGTCACACTGCAGACATATGAACGATATGACTGAAAAATTGTTAAAGCTACGTTAAAAATCTAAATCACACACACACACACACACACACACACACACACACACACACACACACACCAGATCCGACCTATTCCAACACTAACCTCTTAATGCTGAGTGCCATGCGAGGCAGATGCTAGTACATTTTTTATAGGTCTTTGGTATAACTCTGCCGGAATTCGAACTCTTGACCTCCCACATCCGAGGCGGAAGTACTAACCACTAGCTCACCGGAGTAAATGAAGTAAAGGATAATATTATGTTACCATGCCGTCTGTACTTTCGTCCCTGCTTGTGTGCGTGGAAAATGTTGTACAATTCTTTTCATATCATTTGATTTAAAGACTCCAAACATTTGGATATAATTGGTGATGATCTCTATATGTTTACAACTTCGTTAAAAAAGTGTTTACAGTCACTAACGGTGGTGTTTGGAATATAATTGGAGATGGTCTCTAGATGAGTACAACTTGTCAAAAAAAAAATGTATACATTCCTTAAGTGTGATGATTGGGGTGTTGGTGGTTCTAACTGTACCAACAAACTGGAGGAAAAATATAATAACTTTAGGCTTATACATCTCAGTAACTACTGCTTGCAGTTTACTCAGATTTGGAACTTGTCTTTCTGCTAATTTACGCACAAAATTTCTGTAAAATTTCATACATTCTGATGCATGAGGAAATATTTTACCATAAAATATTAGCGTGGGCTGGCCTCAGAGCACATAGTTAAAATGTCCATTCCAATATGCAATTGACTGTGGCCCTTGGGAATATTCTTACACAGAGCGGTTTTATAAAAGGAGCACGGATTTGGGCTCATGTGTGATCAAGAAGAGAGTACGGGAATCAGTATTTTACAAATACACATGTTTACAATGGGCTTAAATGTCGTGCATTCTTTTTTTATTCGTCTATGTAATTAACAATTGTGCACTATAACGGCAGAAGTTTCATCAATAAATTGTATGCGTTCAGAGTAATTTTAAGACGGTATGTGAGTGCTTAGGCTGTATGCTTTCAGAATGATCCTTATGACGGTAAGGTAGAGTTTTGGTTGTATTGTTTCAGTCATTGTTAAGACGGTGAGTATTTAGGTTATATGGTTTCAGTCATTTTTAAGACGGCATGTGAGTGAATAGGTTGTATGGTTTCAGAGTTATTTTAATACTGTATGTGAGTGAATAGTTTATAAGGTTTAAAAGTTATTTGAAGACGGTTTGTGAGTGAATAGGTTGTATGGTTTCAGTCATTTTTAAGACGGCATGTGAGTGAATAGGTTGTTCGGTTTCAGAGTTATTTTAATACTGTATGTGAGTGAATAGTTTATAAGGTTTAAAAGTTATTTGAAGACGGTTTGTGAGTGAATAGGTTGTATGGTTTCAGTCATTGTTAAGACGGCATGTGAGTGAATAGGTTGTTCGGTTTCAGAGTTATTTTAATACTGTATGTGAGTGAATAGTTTATAAGGTTTAAGAGTTATTTGAAGACGGTTTGTGAGTGAATAGGTTGTATGGTTTCAGTCATTGTTAAGACGGTGTGTGATTGATTAGGTTGTATTCGTTCAATAGCCATGCGGAGGACGGTATTTGTCTAGGACATTGTAAGAAATACCAACATGTTTATATCGTGATACAGAGCTCAGATATGTTGCTAAAGTAAGAAATACCAAAAACTTTTTGATATCGTTAGACATATCTCAAACATATTGATATCGTAATAAATAAAGCAAACCTGTTGATATCGAAAGAAATACCTAAACATTATATCGTAAGAAATACCTAACATATGATGTTTTTGTAAGAAATATTTAATATATATATTGATATCGTAAGAAATACCTAAACATTATATTGTAAGAAATACATAACGTATGATGTTTTTGTAAGAAATATTTAATATATATTGATATCATAAGAAATTTATAATAAATATAAAAATATGTTGACTTCTTCATAAACATCTGAAATATGATGACATCGTATGCAATATTTAAAACTGGTTGACCGATTATTATGTTACGTCAGATATTACTGTTTTATGTTAATTGAAAAATTGTGTTTAATTCTAATTAATTTTAACAATTTAATTTTTCTAATTTCATTCTTGTCGGAAGTAAGGGTTTGCTCAAGGCCATGATTTAATAAAGAAAAAAATATGATTTTTCGGTGTTATACAGTAGAGGTCATGTTATACAGTAGATGTGTCATGTTATACAGTACATGTGTCATGTTATATAGTAGATGTGTCATGTTATACAGTAGATGTGTCATGTTCTAGAGTATATGTGCCGTGTTACAGTAAGTGTGTCGTGTTATACAGTAGATGTGTCATGTTCTAGAGTATATGTGTCGTGCTATACAGTAGATGTGTTGTGTTAGACAGTAGATGTGTCATGTTATACAGTAGATGTGTCATGTTATACAGTTAATGTATTATTGGCGAATATAATGATGTTAATGTTTTACTTAATAACATGTTCCTTGCTCAGTTGCAGTATTACCTTCCAGTAATAGAAAATAAATCGTAAACGGTGTATGAATGAATAATGCAAGCATAACTCTAAACGATAAGATTACCTCACATATCTGTCTAAACGAAAGATATTGTCGAGCTCTGCATGCTAGTAAGGATTAACGTAGTCCATAAGTGTAAACTTTCAGAATTTTTGCCAGTTTTTATATATGTTAGCTGAAGGTCTTAAAAATATCAACAGTAACAGCTATATAGTCGTCTACATCGAGGTTTTCTTTCGGTGGAACCATTGACCTTTTATTTTGGATATTTTAGCGATAACTAGCATAGCAATCAAGCTTTTAGACCTGTTCGCAATTTTTAGTTTTCTCATCCAATATCTCTTATAAATTCCCAATGCTTTTCCCAAAAACAAATGTTTTTGTACACGCGTGCATCCGCCTTGAAGCATCACATCCTGTTCCTATGTGAGTCAACGTGGAAGAAAACTAAACTATTTAAGCCTATGTGACTCATTCTGGAAGGTCGTGTCAGGGGTTTAGTGGTTGGGGAGCCGTAATTAGTAAGTGTCGTCTAATTAATGACCATTGTGATACTATAGACTTATTACGCTCCAACGATAGACTTAATCGATTTTTACTGCCTGTAAATTAATTACCTGTTTTGGGGTTTCGTACCTGCATATCTGATAATAGTTTGTAATGGCAGAAATGGCCAAAGGCTATTTCCACACTTTTTCAATACCGAAGTCAATCAACACGCCGTTCTACCCCATTTGCCTGATGTTCATTACTATGACCCCGACAACATGCGCACCAAATAACGAGAAGCTTTCTACGATTGGTACCACACTCACGCCTCGGATCCCTTCGACTTTCAGGAAGAAATTTTAAAGTATTGGACGTGGACATTTTACGGCGTTGCTATAGAAAATATCGAGAACTGTTCAAGGAGCAAAGAGGATATATCACTTGAAAGAAGTTTGTAACATTTCCAAAGCGTGTTCCTTAGTGTACCGCCAACGATTCATGCCCGAAAACACCCTGGCTGTCAAACGTCAATACTGGGTCAAATCCCTACGCTGGTTGCATTACTTAAGCGACAAGGAACACAAATGGATTCAACATACCTGAAATGGACAAAGCGAAAAGACCATCGGAACGTATACAGTGGATGGCAGGGACTTAAGAAACCCTAAGATCGTGTACGAGTTTAACGGTTGCTTATTTCACTGATGTCCCATCTGCTACCCACAGCATGATACTAAATCAGGATTACAAGTGGTGGGTAATGTGGAACACGAAAACGATAACCGTTTGAAAACCGATCCAGAGTTTAAGTACAAAGTTGCAAGCTGGTAGAACCTCTGGACCAGCAGAATAGTTTGCACATAGGATGAAAGATGCCACATATTTGCTGTGCTAAGCCGACGAGGAGAAAGGAAAATAAATTAAGTACTTGGACTTGTGTTCGTTGTTTCTTTACGTGTGCAAATTTGTCACTTTTCCGCACTTTGCCTCCCAGGGATATGTACCATCCCGTTTTTACTTCACCATTACCAATGAAAACTGATGTTTCCCTTGTGCTGTACTTGTGCCGACACATGCAACCAAAGTAGTAGGAGAAAGT
Source organism: Potamilus streckersoni (assembly GCA_016746295.1). NCBI lineage: Eukaryota > Metazoa > Mollusca > Bivalvia > Unionida > Unionidae > Potamilus > Potamilus streckersoni. The sequence continues at coordinate 3,993,123 of JAEAOA010001954.1, forward strand.
AAGAATCCGAGCTCAACAACCCCCTCCAGACCTCCAAACAAATACAAAATACCTAGGTAACGTAATAGAAAACCTATTGCAATCAATAATTTCGTTAAGAATCCGAGCTCAACAAATACAAAATACCTAGGTAACGTAATAGATCACCTGTTGCAATCAATAATTGTGTTAAGAATCCGAGCTCAACAACCCCTCTAGACCTCCAAACAAATACAATAGAACACCTGTTGCAAAATACGTAGGTAACAGGTAAAATTTAATTACGTGATCTTCCAGAATAAGCAAAATGATATGTCAGACTCAATTTTCCAAATCATTACGATTTAGCAGAGCGTGGCGATTGTGGACTAAATTAAGCATTAGAATTCCAATAAGGTAAGTGGTATTATATCTTAATTTTATGTTATATCATACTTCTTTTGATAATCTTTCTCATATTTGCTGATCCTCATGGGTAGAATATCTGTTAACATGTTGTCAATAATACGAAATTCACGTATTAAATCGTCCATACTATATTTTACTCCTCGTAGGTAAGATCTTATTTGATCAAGTAGTTTTTTGTAAGTTATAATTGATGTTAAGCAGCCGTGCTTTTTTATCGAAATTTTAGGTTCAACTTTTTTACAAGCTGCTGTAAGAGAAACACCAACACCGGATATGATTAACAAAAACGGGTTTAATGATATACCACTTGAAATTATGCCAGAACTAGTCATTAACAAGGGTAGATATGATATTACTCGAAGTATTTTGTTATAATATTTGTAGCATTTTTTAACGCACCAAAGTTTTTTATGATAATATTTGTAGTATTGTATTAGTGCGTCAACATCCTGTCCTGGAATATCTTTTGAAATATGATTGAAATCAACTATACTTTTTTTCATTATAATATTTGTTCACATAATCTCAGGCTTGATTAAGTAACTAGTTGAGGTGTTTCAGCCACAAATTCCAGACAATACCAATATGACGCAGCAGTTAATTTTTTGTCATCTGCTATTAGCATAAAAGTTTCTTCAACATCTTTGTTTAACACAATAGACACGGTTCCAGAGAAATTATCAGTCGAGTGACGCCATGGAAATAATGTAAATATATTAAACTTTGCACTGCTCAACACGGACAATCTATACACACCAGTGACCTCTGCAGTATGTTTGAGAGTGTTATTTTGCGGCGACCAAGTAGACATTCCAGAAGCAACAGTATAGACAATATTTTTAATCTGCTTGTGAGGAATTTTAATCATACTCGTTTTCTCAACAATACTAGGAATTCCACTAATAATATCGTTGAGTTTTGTGTTAATATTATCGAGTGTAATATCAACAGATGGCGGACTTCCAAAAAATTCGTTATTGGTTTTGTTTATGTTTCTGCGAAAATTTAAAAACGTGGTGATGTGATTAGTAAAATCAGTTTTGAACTTAGTAATTTCATTGTTGATATCATCAACATATTTCTTTGTTACAGCATCAAAATCAGATTCTGGTGTTCTAAGATTATTGATGCCATTATTGTTCATGTTGAGAAATGCACGCATTATACCGCCACGCACCGACACGTACTTTGATTCCTGATCATCAACATATTTCTTAGTAGCAGCGTCATTATCCTCAGTTGGGTTTCCAAGGTATGTGATCTTGTTCTGGTTCATAACAATGTTTCCCGTAAATAAATCACCTGCTTTTCTAACATAATCGTTAACTGACCTACCCGAATCTTCTATCTTACCTTGATTATTAAAAGTAACAATATTATTAGCAACTGCAGTAGGATTTCGTACTAGTACATCTGATAGTTGTACATTACTCGTCTTTAATCGTCCTTGTTTGTCCTGGAAAACTACAACTTCATTTGGATCTACACTTGCAACGTTTAACAAATTGTTGATTTCATTTTTGAGCTTATCAAGAGTTGCATACTTGGATAAGTCACCCTGGTAACCTTCTGTTAATAAATCTACTGCTAATGTTCCAAATTTTGTATAGTAGCTCATTATACATACCGTTCTACACAAAATTGTTGGATTAATATAACATAAAATTATACGATGGCGAAGATAATAAACTTTGACACCGAGCGATTGGTGAAGCATAAACATAACAATGAACTTCCAGACTGTCATTATCTTATTGTTGGGCGAACTGGATCTGGTAAAACAAATTTGTTATTAAATCTTTTACTCAATAATAACTTTAACTATGATAAGGTGTATATTTACACCATCAACCCCCAACAAGACAAATACAAATTATTAAACGAGTATAATGATAAACTTCGTGATGAACTTGGCATTGGTGATGATATATTTTTGATAAAACAACCAGAAGAACTCGTTCCAGTGAATGAACTCGATTCGTCAGAGCAGAAGATAATCGTCTTTGATGATATTCCGCTAAACAATGAGGAAATGAACAAGATTAGATCATATTTTTCACTATCACGTAATAAAAGATGTAATTCTGTTTATCTTGCCCAAGGTTTTTATAATGTTGATAGGTTTATTAGGCGAAATACGGGTTGTTTCATATTATTTCCCGGACTAGATAATGTGGATGTGAGAAATATTGCAAACGAACAATGTGGTGATGTTACAAAAGATAAATTTATCGAATTATATCATCGAGCAACTAAAGATCGATATAGTTTCTTTTTATTTGACAAGCTAGCGCGTGATCCAACCAAAATGTTTCGTTGTTGCCTTGAGACGTTTCTATGATATAATTTTGTAAAGCGTATAAAAATAATGGACAAACATCAACAGAAAATCGAATTACTAAAAAAGTTTCTCGAAACTCGAGCGGCTTTTAAGAAAAAGGTGGAAGAAGCTCGACGTGGACAAGTTCAAGCAGAAGAAGAAAGAACCAAATTTTTCAAACCTGTTACTGAGGCGATGCTTGGCAAGCAGCCAGAAATACAAACATCATCTCCAGAAGAACTAGCAAAAATGAAAGAAAAGGGTTTGTTTGGTTTACTTGGAGAAAGATCAAAAGAAGAAACTGTAAAAATTGTAAACGAACTTGTAAGAAACATTGCTGATCCTGCTGCACGACAAGCTGAGTTTGACAGGCTAATGAACAATCCTCTTGAACTTCAACACGCAATAACAAGATTGACGGTTAATCCAGATGAGATAAGAAGTATGATGGAAAAATTGTCAGAACAAACTGAGGAATTAGCTGAGAAACAAAAAACGTTACAAGAAAGTATGATAAAAATAATGCCTCTTGAGGATACTATCATATTTTACAGAAGACAAGCTAGGTCTAAAATAGAATATGTTGAGTATGAAGAGTTTATGGAAAATAATAATATCACTAATATTAATAGTATTCGAGATTGGTCAAAAGAAAACTATGATAATTTGATGGAAAAATTAAGAGAAATTATAAAAAATGGTTTACATGCTGATGAAGAAATTAAAGATCAAAAAGATGAAGAAAATATTCCAACATTACTCAATTATATTAGAGATGGAATTATGGCTGAAATTTTACTAAAAACATCAATACAATATCGAAATAAACCAGGAGGTTATAGTAAAGGATGGGATTTTAAAAGACTACTCAAACAATATGAAAACATGCGAGATAAAAAATTACCAGAGGAAAAGACTGGATCTGGAGTTAAAGTTTTTACATCAAACGCAGACATAGTCGATCGGCTAATGCTGTTGATATCCTCTAAAGAAGCTGGTAATGAAAGTGTAGAGATTGATAACGAAATTATTGATATACTTGATCATCTAAGATCGAGTGGATTACTAACATCATCCGAGTACGAAATTTTACACCGCGATCTTATCTAAAATATTAGTATAATGCAAACAACATTATTGCTTGATTCATCACAAATAACAGGAAACAGCGCGAATTTTACAGTAAATTACAACCCACCAATAGAACTAGATCCTGCAAAACAGTATGAGATTGGATTAATTTCTTGTACTTGTTGGAACGCCATGCCGAATATTAGAACTGGGATTAATGATGAAATTTTAATCGTTAATGTTAAACAATCTCCAACATCACAAAAAGAGTTTATTGATATACAATACAAACTACAGATTCCACAAGGAGCTTATAACATTACTGATCTAAACAGAACAATAAAAGAGCTTCTAACAAAAGCTGGTGGGAATGCTGATAATTTCGAATTAGCGGCGAATTATAACACCTTACGAGCTAGGATAACAGTGAAAAGAAATATGAAAGTCCTCTTTGAAGAAAGAAGTTTTGGAAAGATGTTAGGTTTTACTAGAGTTTTATACTATACCACCGGTGAAGATAAATCTTTGACATTTGATGGAGAACTACCAGTAGATATCACAGAAATAAATACAATACTCATCAATTGCTCTATCGCATCTGGATCTTATACGTCAAAAGGCAACCGCGGGCAAACGATCTACAGTTTCTCACCAGAAGTCCCACCGGGTTCTCTCATGCAAATCACTCCGCGACAGATTATCTACTATCCAATAACACCTGAGAATCAAATTACAAGCATTACAATGCAACTCACAGACCAATCTGGACGACAAATAGACGTGAACAACGAGATAGTCACGTATTACTTACACCTACGCACTGCCTAGGCATGTGATTTTGTGTACATAATTTTATAAAATGAGACGAAGAAAAGTTTATCGAAGAAAAATTGTAGGTGGATTTTTTGGAAATATATTTACAACAATTGCAGAGAATATTCCAGGAATCGCGCGTAAAGTAGCGCCCATTGCACTTGACGCCGGTAAAGCTTTCGCTACAGGGGCGGCATCTTCAGCAGGCACTGCAGTAGGGCAAAAGATTGCTGATAAGATTAAAGGACCTTCAACAACACCTACGGTGTCGGAAATAAAACGAGTAATATCAGATATTGCGCCAACAGAAGAAACAAAACGAGCTATGATAGCTACAACAAAAAAATTATTGTCGCCGAGTGGTGAAGAAATAGTACGTAAACTTGTAAAGAAAACAGCGCCGATGACCCCTGCTGCCTTTTAATTTTGTGTAACGATTATAAAATAAATGTCAGCTAAAAACTATATCGACTTTGCAGAAGAAATTGATACTGACGATGCTGTAACAGAATTAGAGTATGTCGAGTATCTCGATGAGAACTCGAACGAACCGAATAAAACTGGGGTTAGAACTTTTAACACAAGAGACGAGGACGTGTTTCTACTACCCCATAAGGCAATGTTAGAAGTGCGTGGCCGAATATTAGATGCAGCAGGTGCTGATATTGCAGCTAATGTAGAAATCGCTCTCGTCAATAATGGTTGGAGTTTGTTTAAGAGTGCACGATACCAACTGGCCAATCAAACCGTAGAAGATATTTCGATGCACTTACCCATAGCGAGTACAATACTAAACATCGTTTCGTTTAGCGATGACTATTCCAGATCAATAGCCACAAATATGATGTGGTTCAAAGATACTGGACTAGGGACAACTGTGTCGAGCGAGTTTATTTCAAGAGGTGCTTTTGCACACGGAGCTGATGCCGCTGCAGATGCTATAATTGTAAGAGATTTTCTTATTGCTAATGCTAACAATTTTGGTATAGCCGCACCAGGTGCAGCTGCTGATGCAAACGCCACAAGAGTTTCACTTATTGCCGCTTGTCGTAATCTTGGTATAACTCCACCAGCGGCAGGCGCAGATGGTGTTGCAATGTTAAATTTAATAAACGGTGTTATTAGTGCACGTAACATAAGATATAACGAGGGATTTACCAAACGAAAAGCGTTTGCCGCAGAATCTCGCCAAATAACGATGATGCTTCCGTTAAGTACAATCTTTGGATTTTGCCGTGATTATAACAAAGTGTTTCGAGGAATAAAACATACGCTTATATTAGATCGAGCTGATCAAAACGATTGTATAATACACGCCGGTGGAGTGGCTGAGGGACAGTTTTCTATTACAAGATTAGCACTGTGGATGCCTCGCGTTGTCCCTTCATTAGCTAAAATGATGGAGCTCGAATCTTTACTAGCCACCTTTACAAAAAAGATACACTTCCAACAGAACAGGATTTATCAAACAGCCATTCCCAACGCGACTGATTACACATGGCGTGTAACGACCACGCCCAGCGAACAACTACCGCGACACTTGTTCGTCGTATTTCAACGACAAGCACGTCGTAACAATCAGGAAATAAACAACTCCATATTCGATAACCCAGACGTTAGACGAATATTTGTGAGAGTAAATTCCAAACAGTATCCCGAACGTGCAATCGAATGTAACTTTGCCGAAGACGCCAACAAAAACATCTCTCGGCCGTACATGTATCTTATGGAAGCAATGCAAAAATATCAGAACGCGGACAGTGGATCTCAAATATCAATAGATGAGTTTCGAACGCTCTATCCCATCTTTTACTTCGACGTATCAAAACATTTGGAGCGTGTTGTGGGATCGACTGCAGATATTGAGGTCACGTGGACACTGGGCGCTGTGCCAGGTGAACAGTATAACGTATACGCGCTATTGGTTAGTGATCGATTTCTGACCATCGATTCAATCAAAGGAAGAATGACAGTACAAGTTTAATCTAACAACTTGGATATAACATTATGAAAACCAAATACACAACTCGAGAAATATACCTAACATCTGGTCAAGTTGAAAAATTATCAGCAGCTGTTGCTAAACGCAGCTCTGTTTCTTTGATGATCTCTCTGGAAACTTCAAATAAAATTGCAGTAAAAGTCATGCTAACGCAACAACAAATCAATAAACTCGACAAAGGAAAACCATTTGTGCTGAAATTATCTGTTTCTCAGGTAACTGCAATGTCAAAAGAAGGTGGATTTTTTGGACCAGCGTTATCAATAATAGCTAGCAAAGTTTTACCAGTACTTGGTACACTTGGACTTGCGGCTGCGTCAGGAGCAGTCTCTGGCGCAACAAAGAAAGCAGTCGAAGGTCGTGGTATCAAACAAATCTATCGGCAGTGACATAGTCACTCAGTTTTATGTAATAGTATAAAATAAAATGCCAACGAAAAAGTCGCCGAAAAAAACAAAATCATCGAAAAAAAAGACAACAACAAAACGCAAACAAACAAAACAAGGAGGAATTATTCCTTTCGCTCCACTTTTGGCGGGACTAGCGGGAAGTCTGCTGCCAAACTTACTAGGAATCGGACGCGGATTAACTCTACCAGGGACCAGACGTTATTGAGCAATTTTGACATCATTGAAAAATTGAAGGACGTTGTTGGATTTCGAGGAGTATTTTCCAAGGATGAACTCGATGACGTACCAACAGGCGGTTCTTGTGTTGTAAATATTGAAAACTTCAATGATGGCTCTGGCACCCACTGGGTTGCTGTCCACGATAACAATTATTTTGATTCGTTCGGACTTCCTCCAAGCGATCTCATAAAAAAATATATTTTTAAAAAATTTGATAAAATAAATTATTCGTCTAATCAACTACAGCCGATTGGAACATCAGCTTGTGGTTATTATTGTATCATGTTTGTCAGACAAATGCACCAGAGTAAAAACTCTGGGAGTAAAAACTCTGGGAGTAAAAACTTTTTAAAGTTTATTTTACAATTTGATGAGCTTCCTTCTCATGCGAATGATAATATTGCAATCAATTTTATCTAAACTCCTTGATATAATAATGTCAACATACTGTCTCAAATGCAAAACTAAAACAGAGAACAAGGATGAGATGACGGAAAAAACGAAAAATAATAGAACGATGTTAAAAAGTATTTGTGCAATCTGTGGTAGAAAGAAAAGTATGTTTTTGAAAAAACAAGTAGGATCTAGCGTTGATAGAGTTATCTTGATCGACGATTAATCTTATGAAACAAAATAAAATAAAATGAAATGCAATTGTGATTGTGACAAAGATCTTTGCATAGAACAAGATAAAATCATTACGTACTGTCAACGTTGTAACAACAGAGAAATAATAGGGTTAGGTATAGATATACATAAACTAATTGGTAAATTACCAAAACCAAAAGGCGGTTGGACTTTGCCAGGTCATCGGTATACAGGTCCTTACAATCCGCTAGACCAACAACTAGATGAAAACGACAATCCATTGCCAGGACAAGAGCCTTATAATCAAGTGGATGCAATAGCAATGCGTCACGATATCTGTTATCGTGATCATGAAAACTCGAAAGCAGATTGTGATAAAGTAATGTTAGACGAATTACATGATATGGAGCCAACAAATCTACGAGAACGTTTTGATAGAAGATTTGTTCAAGGAATGATAGGAGCAAAATATAAACTCGGGCTTGGAAAGCCTCGACTCGGAAAAGAATTATACGATGATCTTGCAGTCGAACTACACAGACCTAAAAAAAAAAGTTTCCGAGACGTAAAGTTGTTGCAAACGCTGTAGATGATATCTGGGCAATAGATTTGGTAGATGTATCCAATCTGGCTCAGTTTAACGTTGGCGCTGATGGCGCTCCAAAGAAGTAATTATTTAACATTGTAGACGTTTTCTGCAAATACGCTTTTAGTGTACCCCTTTTGGGTAAAACAGGATCGTCGGTCACTCATGCGTTAAAATAAATAATAACGAGTACTGAACGAAAACCAAACACAATCTGGACAGATCAAGGAGTGGAGTTTTGCAATAGAAAGTTCGAGCGATTTCTAGAACAAAAAATATTTAAAAATACGTCACAGGAAACGAAGGCAAAAGCGTTGTTGTCGAGAGATTTAATCGCACGCTAAACGAAAAATTACATAAACATATGACAGCTAAAAACACCAACAGGTACATCGATGACCTTTCTCAAATCGTAGGCGAATATAATAACACGAAACATCGAACCATCAAAATGTCACCCAATGACGCTATCAAAAATCCCATATTAGCAAACGAAAACATGTACCGCAGACATAAATTTAAGGTCGGTGATAAAGTTAGAATCTCTTTGACTAAAAAGATATTTGAAAAAGGATTTACTCCAAACTGGAGCGAAGAAGTATTTGTTGTTGATAAAGTACTCTTAACAGTACCTGTAACGTACGCGTTAAAAGATCTGGCAGGGGAACCTATTGTAGGTAGTTTTTACGAACAAGAACTACAAAAAACTGAACAAGATGTTTTCGTTATCGAAAAAGTGATTAGGAAAAAAGGAGATAAAAGTTTAGTCAAATGGCGTGGGTATAGTGATAAATTTAACAGCTGGATTCCAACCCGGTCGATTTTATCGACTGTGAAATAATGCTATTATAAATTTCCTCATACTTTCGTTTGATAGATTTGCATTTTACTGGTTTACATAATGATATTAGATATTGTCTGCGATCGTCAGAGATCGTCATAAGATTAAAGAGTTTGACAAATATGAAATCGAATTTGATATTTTTCTGTCGGTCTGGAATTTTAATGTTTAAGAAAGGTCTGATTAACTGCAAAAATACCTGCTGTTCGGTAACGGTAAAATTAAATTTTATAATTTTTTTAGCAATGTGATACTTGACATTATATTTTCCAGTGGTTGGTCTGCTATAATTATATCTGTTAACGACGGTGACTATTTCATCATCATCAGACTCGTTGTTATATAAAATATCATCTTCGTTATAACCAATGGATTTGTCTATCATATCATTAGAGATTGTGGAGACCTTATCGCTAGCAAGTCGTTTCATCATATCCATATTATAATATACTTTTTATCTAATTTGTTGTTATAAGATGACTGACAAGGTCAAATATCACCAAAAAGTTAATATAATAAACTACCACGAACTGACTGAAGCGGTAAGAAAATGCTTGTCAGGTTATAGTTCATATTCCGTTGAGATTTTTGTAATGCAAGGTGATTCTCATAAAATATTACTAACAGAAGCAGAAAAAAATAAAATTAATGAAAGTGCAGTAGTGACGCTAAAATTTGATTGCGATGATATTATAGCATTTGCTCATCATTGTTTGACTAAAACCGAATTACAAAATATTATTAATCATCATATCTAAAAATAATACTAGCATCATATTTGTTTGAAAAAGCTGATTTTGTTGCTCCATCAGCTACAAATTTTACTGCTCTGGGATTTATATTATAATATTTCGCCGCAGCTGTAATTGATTTGAATTTGATCTCCTCATCCGTTTCAAGGTTTAACGAAATAACAGGTTTTATTGGGCATCTAAAATTAATACCACCACCTCGTCCTTTTCTCACATTTTCCTGTTGGGTCACTAGCTCCAGATTTTCCAATCGATTGTCTGTTTTTACATTATTGATATGATTAATAACCAGACCATTGGGTATAGATCCGTTGAACACCTCGTAAACAAACCTATGACCAGTATAACAAACTCGATCTGTCGATGTTCCTCTAACAGTTACTATAAGATATCCCATATTGCTCATAGAACTAAGAACTTTTTTAGTTTTTCTGTTTCTTATAATACCACGATCGTTAGCCTCGTATAAATCAAAGACCGGATGCGGCTGAAACTCATCTTGTAAGGATAAGTTTTCAATGTTGTCATCAGTGACTTTACCGTTATAATGATATACTCGTTTCCCCTCTGGAATGTCATCGCAAAATAACGTGTAAATAAAATCTTTTCTAAACATCGTAATTCTTTCAGTATTATCTCCCTTTACACTAATCGTATAACCCGCTGGCGTTGCTTTACCAACAGATATTCCAGTTTTGATATTAATAACCGAACCAAGTGCATTTCCAGCGTACAGGTTGTACTTCGGATAAACATGATATACCTCTTGCTCACGTGCGCTTGTCAGATTTACTGTCATTATATTATAGGTGATATTTTTTATCTCTAATTGTTGTTTAGCGGAGTAAATTATCAATTAGATATTAGACTATAGTATAGCGATGTTGAAATTGCGTGATATAGCCAAGAAGAGACTTATTGGAGAACCTGTTAAAATAGCGACTGCTTTTGCAGGTTTTGATAATAGTTATCAGTTTGATAATCAAAACGTTTTAGTAAATTTTTCTGAAACAAATCTCTTTCATCTGCTACAGACGACTGTAAAACGTGAGCTTGAAAAACACAAGGGTCTAAGATTGTTAGTGCAATATCACGTTATATTTTCAAAACTACTTTTGACGGAAGAATCTACTAACAAGGAAATTGCAGACCCTTACATCAACGCAAAATCTAGACGTGTTTTACTTGGTAGTGATCTTTTGTCACTATCTAATGAAATACACCAAGAAATTTGGAAAAAAATAGAAGAATTTACCGAATTAGGTTCGGGTTGGAAGTTTGAAATGATCAAGGAAATTTTGTTTCACACGATGAAATATGACGCATTACGCGGTAGTTCGTATATCGACCTGCCACCAAAAATAAAAAATAAACAGTGCTGTATAAACATAAAAAACGTCGATAGCAAATGTTTCCAATGGGCTGTTCTTTCCGCGCTATTTCCAGCAGAAAAAAATGCTGATCGTGTTGAGAAGTATATCAGTCACGTGTCAAGATTAAATTGTGCTGGTATTGACTTTCCAGTGGCAGAAAATCAAATACCAAAGTTTGAAAAGCAAAATAATATTTCGATTAACGTTTTCGGATTAGATGAAAAAGAAAATGTCTATCCGAGGTATATTTCAGAAAAGGCTTCACAATCGACTATCAATTTACTGTTTTATAAAAATCATTACGTTTGGATCAAAACTTTAACAGACTAGTTGGAAGACAGTATAATAAAAATAACAACAAAAAGTTCTTTTGTTATCGCTGCTTGCACGGTTGTAGAGACAATGAAACATTACAAAAGCATTTGCAGTACTGTAGTGACGTACAAAGAATAACAATGCCATCTAAAAAAGATAGCGTGTTACAGTTTGTCCATCATAATCATAAACTAAAAATTCCTTTCGTCATATACGTCGATTTCGAATGCTTACTTCAACCTGTACTTGGCGTAGAAAATGATCCTAACCAATCGAGTACAAGAAAAATTCAAAATCATGTTCCATGTGGAGTAGCGTACAAGGTAGTTTGTTGCGCTGATTCGAGATTATCTAAACCAATCCAACTCTATCGAGGTAAAAATCCAGCTGTTTGGCTTCTCAAGCAGTTGATTAATGAAGTTGATAATATTACTTATCGTTTGAAAAGAGTAACTCCAATGTTAAAATTAACACCTCAACAAGAATCTGATCACGAGCAAGCGAAAATTTGTTATATTTGTGAAAAAGCTTTTGATGATAACAAAAAAGTACGTGACCATTGCCATTTGACCGGACAGTATCGTGGAGCGGCTCATGACCAGTGTAATTTAAAATTTCACGCTCCAGATTTTATTCCAGTTATTCTTCACAATTTTCGAGGATATGATAGTCACATCATCGTAGAAGCTTTTGGTGATCCTGAGATAAAAGCTCATCTAAAACTCAATAATGTCATCAAATGCATTCCAAATAATTTTGAAAAGTATATGTCAGTTACGCTAGGTAAATTACGTTTTATTGACAGCCTGCAGTTTATGGCAGCATCGTTAGATGAGCTAGTAAAAGGTTGTAGTAAATTTAATAACCTAAGAGACTGTTTTGGAGATAAATTTAATCTATTAGCTAAAAAAGGAGTTTTTCCATACGAATATCTCGACGATTGGAGTAAATTTGATGAAACATCTTTACCTAGCAAAGACAAATTTTACTCGCAACTTAAAAAAGAAAATATAACTGATGACGAGTACAAGTATGCACAAGATATTTGGAAAGAGTTTGATTGTGAGACTTTTGGTGATTATCACGATTTGTATTTGAAAACTGACGTGTTATTATTAGCAGATGTTTTTGAAAGTTTTCGAGAAGTGAGTTATAATAATTACGGACTAGATCCTTGCTGGTATTATTCTGCCCCCGGACTGTCATGGGATGCTCTGTTAAAGTTTAGTAAGGTAAGGTTGGAATTACTGACTGACGTTGATATGTTCAATTTTATTGAAAAAGGTATCCGAGGCGGTATTAGCGTGATAACGAAGAAATATGCTGAAGCAAACAACAAATATTTGAAAGAGTATAATCCTGACCTTCCTTCGAAGTATATAGTTTATCTAGATTGCAATAACTTGTACGGGTATTCGATGGCAGAACCAATGCCTCTTGGTGGCTTTCATTGGATCACGGCTGATCAATTTCTATCAGAGACAGAAAAAAAGATACCCGACGATGTTTCGTATTTCGTTGAAGTTGATCTCGATTATCCAACTTCGCTACACAAACTACATAACGATTACCCTTTCTGTGCGGAATCGATGGTTATAGATTATAGTTTGTTATCAGAAGAACAACAAGCGTCAGCATTACCAAGACAACATTCCATGGTAAAGAAACTAGTACCAAATTTGCTTCATAAACGTAATTATGTTTTGCATTACAAAGCTTTAAAACAAGCAGTCGATGCTGGTCTCGTGTTGAGAAAAGTTCATCGCGTACTAAAATTTAATCAGTCACCGTGGATGAGAGGTTATATTAACTCGAACACTACAAGAAGAGCTGCGGCAAAAACTGATTTTGAGAAAAACTTTTTCAAACTGATGAACAATTCTGTTTTTGGTAAGACGATGGAGAATATTAGGAAACGCGTAAATATCGAACTAGTCAATGATGTCAATCGCAGAAACAAACTTGTGTCAGACGATGATTTTGTGAGCATGAAAATTTTTAATGAGAATCTTGTTGCGATACAAAGAAGAAAAACAAATCTAAAACTAAACAAGCCGATCTACGTTGGAGCTTCAGTGTTAGATTTATCAAAGTGGCTGATGTACGATTTTCATTATAATTTTGTTAAAAATCAATGGCCGGCTAGTAGATTATTATTTACTGATACTGATTCGCTCGTATATGAAATTGAATGCGAGGACGTCTATCAGGATATGCATGATAATAGATATCTGTTTGATCTTTCTGATTACCCACGTGACAGTAAATTTCATGACGACACAAATAAAAAGGTTATTGGTAAGTTCAAAGATGAAATGAACTCGAGCGCTATCAAATACTTTATCGGATTACGTAGTAAAATGTATGCCGTATTGTTAGACAATAATAAAATAACAAAAAAAGCAAAAGGTCTGCCTCGTGACTTTGTTAAAAAGTTTATAAAATTTGATGACTACAAGTACGCGCTTGATGGCGGTGTTAGTTTTATAAGAGCTATGTCAATTCGGACAAATCATCATAAGCTCGAAACAGATGTCCTTATCAAACGCGGTTTGAGCAATTTTGATGATAAACGTTATTGCGAAAATGGGGTAGATACATTTGCACTTGGGTATTGTCATGATGATAGAGATATATTTGACATTATCTTTGCAAACTAAAATTTTATCTAAACTTTAAAAATAATGTTTGAAAATTTGACAGTAACAAATAGCTACAGTAGCAAAATCAAATATCTAATGATGGACGGCAAACCATTGACAGTTGAAATTAATAATGAAACATCAGGCATATGCTTTAGTGGTACCCGTGACAAGTTAAAACTTTCGCTCATCAGATCTGATGACAGCGAGTATTTTAATTATCTCGAACAATTGTATCAAAAGTTGCTAGCGGAATTTAACAACTTTCACTGTCCGATTAGTCAGCAAAAATACACCAAACTTACAATTGATCTTGATCGGTCAAAGTTGTATTTTATCGACAAAAAATACCCTCTTAACAAATCACAAATAAAAGATTTGTTTGAGTCCCGTCGTTATGTGAGCGGTAAAGTAAAGTTTAGCCTCTATCACCATGATAATGAAATATTTTTGATATCTACAGTTGAGACATTAACAGTTGGTAATGAGGTATAATACCACTTACCTTACTGGAATTCTAATGCGTAATTTAGTCCACAATCGCCACGCTCTGCTAAATCGTAATGATTTGGAAAATTGAGTCTGACATATCATTCTGCTTATTCTGGAAGATCACGTAATTAAATTTTACCTGTTACCTAGGTATTTTGCAACAGGTGTTCTATTGTATTTGTTTGGAGGTCTAGAGGGGTTGTTGAGCTCGGATTCTTAACGCAATTATTGATTGCAACAGGTGTTCTATTACGTTACCTAGGTATTTTGTATTTGTTGAGCTCGGATTCTTAACGCAATTATTGATTGCAATAGGTTTTCTATTACGTTACCTAGGTATTTTGTATTTGTTTGGAGGTCTGGAGGGGGTTGTTGAGCTCGGATTCTTACTTTCTCCTACTACTACATTAAGTATGGGGGTAAGGAAAACAATATAATCATAAATACAGAAGAAAAAAAGAAAGCTATACTAATTAAAATGCAACAAAAACAAGCAAGGCTAGAGGGGGCTACAAACTACAGGTTCTATTTCCCAAATGTGAGCCTTAATATGACCTCTTAGGATAAAATTCTTGGTGTATTCAAAAATTTAACAATCTTACTGGTCTATTCTCATTAAACTTATATTTCAAAAAAGGTCAATTCTTATCTTTGGCTACTGGGGGAAAATCAAACATACATTTCTCTTTAGAAAGAGTCATCTTTTATAAACGCTATATTCATCCATATCTGGATAATTGTAACACTTTTTTGGCTAATAACTCCTAATGCAAACATTAAAAACACTTTTAAGACTTCAAAAGAGGGCTTGCCATTTAAGAATATTTCTTAGAATGACCAAATTTAATGTATAAAGTATCCAGAAAAACCCATTCCTGTCTATCTAAGCAAAATCTTTCACCAAAGCGTTGCTGATGGTACTCCAAATTTAAGGTCCATAAGAAGCATAACAGTATAACAAGACCAAAGAAAGAATTGGTTTTATTTTTTTTTATATTCTGGTCAATGGTATGGAAAACATTCCCAGGACATAAAGCAGGCTCCTATCATTTCTTCTTTTCATAATCAATATTTAAAATGGATGAAATCTTTAGAAAATTTAACATTTCTAGTACATTAACCCCTTTCATAAATAAGTGATTTGTAGGCATAGAGTCCTTAACACTAAGTAACTTTGGGGGTTGTAAAGAAAAATGACTTGTGGACTTTGAAACAACTAACTTTGCCAATTTTAAAGATATCTGGCTGGATTAGGTGTCAAATCAAGGTTAAAAATCAAATTTTATGACTATTTCAATAAAATGTGCATATATATACAACTGTTAAAATGCAGGTACAAACAGGGAACAACAGGTAAAATTTCAATTATTTTTTTTACCTCTTTGAAAAACTTAGAATGTTCTCAAAACTTGTTCAATTGACCCCAGATGTAAATAGTTTTTAAAAATCATAGTAGCAACACCTTTTCTTTCTTTCATGGTGTCCCAAATATATAAAATTTTATAAAATTAACTAAATGATCTCCAAGGTGAGATCTGTCCACACCATAAGTGACCTATATCGCCTCTGCACGTTTGTTTGTCGCATTGAAATTCGTTTATGGACATTTTTTCCAAAAACTTCATCTGAAAGAATATTTGAAAATATCCAAGTTCCTGGAGCCAAAATAACTCTGGGTGTGCCCAATCGTAGAAAACTGAAACAAATCTTTTGGTTTTCGGGCTTCGTCCAAAAAAAAAAACCCGGTTCAAAACCCTTTAAGTCATCTTCATTGTCATCACTGTCACCACCCCAAGTGCATTCAAATTTTCTCTCCATACGTCTTCCCTCATTGTGAATCAAATTTATGTGGTCGAAATTATTTAAATCCTCCGGAAAACTCTCTGTAAAAAAAAAATTTTTCAAATGCCGCCATTTTTTGGGTACAAATTTCAGCATTTTGAAAAAAACGTTAAAAGTTCTACTTTGTTCGTTATTTCTAGTTGTATACAAGCTAAACTCACGAGATAATCCAAATATAACATTACATTACCAGATGGAAGTTATTTGAGGTATTCGAAAGATATTTAGTCGGGTCTAAACGTTAACAAAGAACACTGCCCCAGACCGAAAAATTGGTCCATAGTGTCGACGGATTACTTCCCCCGGACCGCATATGCGGTTTGCCGGGATGAGAAGGGTTAAATACTGCCCGCTTTTCTGTAATTTTGCATCATTTTCAGTTGAATGTTTCTTGCAGGATGATATTTTATGCATGTTTATGTGTTCATGGCTCGATACTTTGACTTTTAAAATCACTTATTTAGATTCTTCAATCATGTTATATACATGTTAAATACTGTACATATTGTACAAACAGATAGAAGGCCTCTAGGTATATTAGTTTGTAATTGAGTTGCCTTCTCTAAATGAAGTCTTTATTATTTTCATTATTATTATTATTATTATTATTTAAATTTTTATTATTAATTTATTTAAAATTTTTAATAATTTTAAAAATATATGCCTGCCTATATATATATTTTATATATATTTTATATATATAATATATAGGAAGACTATATAATATATAAAATATATATATATATACTACACACACACACAAACACACACACACACACACCACACACACACACACAACGATAAAGCTGATGAGGTTTATGTAACTGCAATTGAGAATGTTTTTCTACTTGTAGTAAAGCCGACCCTCGACCCCCACCCTTTGCTAAGAGCATTTGGGCAAATTCTCGGAGATATTGAATGTATAAGAGAAAAAAGTCATCAGGGAAAAAGTAAAGTACGATGAAAAAATTGATACTTAATTTTAAAAGAAAATTGTAGAAAAAGTATCATTATTGGTTATGAAGCTTAATATTTACTGTACTATTCTTGCTGAAAATTTGATTTCATTTCATGTTAGTCAACATCAAACTCATAATCGATACACAACCATTTAGTTATAGTGAGACCCATCACCCCCAATAACAAAAAATACCCGGTGTCTTACGTTGTAGAACTATCTCTCAAGTTGACACCTGCCATGAGACATTTCAGCATATTTTTGTTTTTTCAACAATAACTGTAACAGTGTTTTTCCAGCTTTTATTCACCAGAATTGAATACTCCTTTTTATTCTTCTGTGTTGATTATTAACACTTTAAAAAAGCTTATTTTCCATTTTGTCTAAAATGCATGCATCACTTTGGAACACCATTTTAAAAAAAATCCACAACCAATAGTTTGATCATGCAAACACTTTGTAAGATAATAGGTGCAGTTTAAAGCCTGTCGGGTGCTGCTGTTAATTAGTAATGGTTCCCTGACCTTTTTTTGGTAAAATCTATTAATTCTCAGGATCCATATCAAACACGGGGGAACCAATTGCAACCTATTTTTTTGGCAATGATAATTTCCCATAGTTTTTGCTTGTATGCAACAAGTCTATATTTTTAAGGTCATTTTGTAAGACTTATGACAAAATTTTTTGTGAGTTGGCAAATCTGGTTATTCTACAAATTTGAGATATGATTTTAATGAAATTGAAGCTTTTGTTAAAAATATGAATTGTACTCCTGAAAAAAACCCTGACATGTCATGTTGTCAGAAAACAAAATTTTCAGTACTCTTAACAAACAAAATAAAAAAAAAAACAATTTGATAAAAAAACAACCTAGAAAAAACCTAATTTTCTATGCCTGTTTATGTATTATATCTAAAAATAATCTGTAATGAATGGAACATATAAAACAATAAGTTTTGGAAAGTTCAGACAATCAAAGGACAAGAGGTCAGGTATAAAATCAATGTTTCAATTAAGCTGGCTGACAATGTTATATATTTGTATTGAAGGTTTCATAATTTTGAAACCCATTGTGTCAATTTGCATTAAGATCAGTTTTAGAAGGACAAAACAAGCCATTTATGTAAATCAAAGAGATGATATTACTTGTACAAGAAATCATGTTATTACATATTATTGCATTGAATGAGAATTTTTTACCAGCTGCTAGGTATATAATTTTTTTAAAATTTTGTGAACATTTCTTTGAAGTCAAAATTTACTGCAGATAATCACAAGGCATATTTGCGTGAAAATCCAGTTAGGGGAAGTGTTCAAGTTAATTCGTTATTAAATCTATAATTCGAAATTTCTTCAGCTATTGCAATGTTAGGACAATATTAAAAAAGGGAAATTTTGGGCTTTGGAAATTGGAGTCTGGCATGCAAGTCAACTTTTTTTGAAAGTAAGTAGAGAGAGTAACAAATAATAGAGATTTGTACCTAAAATGGTTATATTTTACCCAGTATTTTTTTTAAGGGCCACTTTCTTTAATACTGACAGATGTTCCTGGTGCAGTATGGGTTAAATTCAAAGGACACCCCAGAGGTGCCTGCAGAAACTTATTTTTCATGGGGACATTATATGGTCAGTCATTAAATGTATGGATGTTGGCCAAACATGTTTAAAGGGTAAGAAAAAATGGGGATATGACTATTTCCCCCCTTGCCCCAATGTGCAAGTGCCATTTCTCCTGTGACACACCTTATTTTCCAGGACAAACCCTCTTTTCATATTTTGGTCAGTGGTGGCTAACTGCATAATAGCTCAAGGTTAGACTCAAGTACACAAGCATAAGGCATAGTGGGACTAATTAACAGTTAATTAATTGCCTATCTGCATTTATTGCAAAAAGGACTGCCCTTTTGTATACTTTAACAAAGAAATCGTGTGTGTTATGGTAACCCTGGAAATAGATTGGCAAATAATGATGGATTATTTTAATGTAACTTATGGTGTGATTTATTCATTTAAACAATTTAAATATGCAGTCACAAATTACCTTACATGTGGCAACAATTATTTATTTCCCTGTTTTACATAACCACCTTAAAAAATTTAATTGAAAAGTGAAAATTGACAAAAATTACACAGCATTCACAATGATTTTGTTCATGTGATTGAAATAAAATTGGTGACAATTTTATTTTTTTGTTTTTATCTATAGCACTGTTGGAGGGTTTAAAAAGATCTGAAATTTATGTGAATGTTTAATTAAAAACATTTTATTTACTGAAGAAAAACAACCTTTGTAATGTGAAATTTAATAATTCTGTCACAACAGTATACATTGAATTGATAAAATAAAAATGGCAAATGAAAATAAACCAATATGTGGATGCATAAGATTATCACTTAGGCATAAAATATATTTTTTCTTCTGAGAAATGAAAATTGACAGACATCATGTAATAATCAGAGATATGAGATCAGGAAGCATTGCATGAAAAACCCCAAAATATTGGTAAGTTATACTTTTATCATGGTTGTGTGTTGACAAAAATTGAATTGTCTGTGCTTGTGGAATTTTCAGGGCTTGTGAGAGTTTATATAAAAAGTCACCATCCTGAAATCTGTACATAAACATTTCATTGAGCATTGAAGTTATATGTGTCTATCTTACTACATAAATATAATTTTCACACATATAGCTACTTCTGGATTGGAAACAAGGTGGATATATAGAGGGGACCACTTTGCATCATAACTTTTTGTGTTCTTGCTGCAATTCAGCATATTCAATTTTTTTTCAGTGCGGGTTTATTAAGTTTATGTATGCGATACCATCATGATTAATCTGGGTTTTTGAAACTCAAGAAGTTAAATTCTTTTTAAATTTTCACTTTTTGCATACTTCTTGAATTTTACAAAACTTATTGGTTTTTTACCAGCAAAACTTATTGGTGATTACGATATCTAAAACACGAAATCTGGGATGTTTGTACCAGTCTCAATTAGCAATACTTGTCTACTGTACCTTAGCTATGATGTCATAGCCTCAACATGTTTTGTTGTGGTTGATCCAAAAACATGTAAAGGAGCAAAAAAAATCCTCACTAAAGTTAGAAACACAAATAGTTTAGATATCTACTAAATAAGTATAATCATTTTGTCAAAGAAGTTTGGCTTATTTTGAATTTATTAAGCCCTTAAAAACAAATATAACCATTAATGCAATTATTTTTCTTATTTTCATATTATTATGTATGATGTTCTGAGTAAAATGGTACATTAACATTGATTTTATTCATGAAAATAAGGTAATTATGCTTATTTTGGCTCTAGCATACCTAATTTGCCATATGGCATGTTTGGGTGAGTAGTGACCTTCATCATGGGGGAATTAGAAGTCTTAGAATATAGGAATAGAGTCAACTTAAATTGAAAACTGTTGCATTAAGTAAAAGGAATACATAGTGAAAATGTTTCTTTTCATTTATCTGCAATGAAATTAAAAAATAAGTGATAACAAAGCAAATTTGCTGTCTTCCATATCAAAGAATTAGTTAATATTTTACCCTTTGACCTTTATGAACCTCACCTGTTATATTCCTTTTCTAACTGTAAAATTTATTGTTGACATCTCAGGAATAAATATGGCTAGTTTCATGTTCCTGTCTATCAGCATAACACTGGTTGCTATGTTGACAAAATACAATGCACATTTTTAAAATAGTTCACTTTTTATCATAAGGGGGGGCTGAACCGTTTTGAGACTCTTGACTCTAATAAATGCTTTTCTGACTGGGGAATATTTAGGACAATTATTACAAAGACTGTTTTAATGCTTGCAAACTTAAATATTTCAACCAAACAATCAAATTAATCATAAATCATACAATATAATAATACCTATATACTCTGTATGCTGGTGCTCACCAGTTATTATGTACTTTTGAGAGAGTGATGTATGTAAGGTGAAGTTGTTTGCATTTTAAACAATATATGTGGAAGAATGTTGGCATACCTATATATAACTTTCATGTAATAAGGCTGAAATTTCTTTGGATATTGTTCTTTTGGAAATTTTAAATGATTTAGGTCACTGCTAACTAAAAACAATGATTGCTCCCTTGTGCTCCAAAAGTCAACCTGAATTTGTCTAAAGTACACTATTCTTGGCAGCTATTAAAATATAGGAAAATGAATTTTGCCAAACTAGACAATACCAGCTTCTAAAAGTGCAATGAATGAATTACCAAACATACATAAAATGTAAAAAAAAAGTTATCAGGCTCTATTTTTTACAATTTACCTCTGAAGTTTGAGAAGTTTGAAAAAGTGAAAATAGAGCTTAGTAGACTAGCACTTTTTTTGAAAGGTGCACATCTGGAGTAAGGCCAAGCTGTATACTCTCTAAAAATTGATATTACACCCATCAATCATGCATCAAAATCAAGGGAATTAAAGGTTCTTTGAACAATTACTAAGATATACAAAGTCTTTTTAATACATGTATAACTAGTGAGGAATCAGGGAAACTCTTTCTTTAAAATTCTAACCCTATGCTAAATAAAAACTGTAGAGCGCCACATCACCGTGTCCAATATGATTTCAGACAATTATCACCGTGTCAGTTGTAATGACAGATAATGTGAGACTCGCTGTGACCCCTTTTTTACATAAGACTTGCCAGACTATATGGATATCTTACATTATGTATTAGTTGTTGAATGACATAACAAAGAATGGAGAATTAGATAATTGCATAAACTGTGGAATACAGTTATTGTTGAGAAAATAATTGTTCTTGGTGGAATTTCAAAGACACCGGTAAACCGTTTTACATATTAATGCGCAAAATTTACTCAAGCCGCGCCATATTTTTTAATACTTCAATCTGTTTTTGTTTCCAAATAAGGCATTAACATCCTGATATGGCACACAAACAAGGTTAGCTACGATGTTGTAACCTCAACTTGTTTTTGATGTGGTTGAGGCTATGAACTGATCCCATATCATGTAATGGAGTAAAAAAAAATCTCACCTAAGTCAGAAACATAAATAGTTTAGAAGTCTACGAAATAAGTTTAATACTTTGTCAAAGAAGTTTGGCTTATTTTTGAATTTATTAAGCCCTTATAAGTTAAAATAAATTGGCAGAGTTATGCTAACTCAACATGTCACCATGAAGATAACACGAGACTCTAGCTGTGACCCCTTTTGCTTTTAAGCTTTGCCAGACTATATTATGGAATCTACCCTATGGTATTATTTGTTGAATGACATAACACGAGATGGAGAATGGATACTTTGCATAAATTGCAGGAATACAGTTTTGTTGATTTAAAAAATTTGCTTCTTGGTGCAATTTCAAAGACACCGGTAAACCGTATTATTTTTTATGCACAGAATTTCGAAAAGCTTAAAAGTGCCATAATTTTTTTTTACTACAATTGTTTACATTTCAATTACCTCTGGGCCATTAAGGTCCTTATATGGCACACAAACAAACAAGGCTGAGAATGGAAGTAGGCATTAAATTGAATACTGGTTATGTCACCGGCCTAGGGGTTTGCAAAATCATTGAGATAACCGATGATCGAGATAAACAAAAAGTGCCAATATGGCGTCAATATAAAATAACATGTGCTTGAAATTTCATTATGTACATGATGTTCGTTAGTAAAAGAGAGACCTGTACATGCACATATTTTTGGAAGTTTTTTTTTATGTTCAACAGTGTTGCTGCAATCTGTTTGATGAAGTGATCAGCATGGTATAAAAATTTACATATATGCTTGTTAACAACAAAAGGCATTTGTGCAGAAACTAACGGCAGAGATTTACCATTATACGATACAAACCACTGTTGATTCTCGATACAAACTTTATTATATTCTCCAACATTGCAAACACAAAGAGCGCTTTGTCAAAGTGCAGGGTGTAGTTCCTTTTTGCAAAAAAAGTAACCAATGTCAAAATTAAATTTTCGATTATTTCACTCTGACAGCTTTGAAAAGTATCGTAAACAGAATACAGCATGTTTATCCTTCAGACAAATTCAACAAGAGTGACTGAACTGTCATTGGTATGAACGACCAATTCACGTGCTATGTGAACTCAGCACATAGGCAGTTAACCAAGTAGGATCATTTTGGCAAGTTCATAAACTAGCATAAACGTAACAATCACAAGAAGTACATGTAAATTTTTTGAAAAAAAATCAAAAGACTGTATTCTTGCAAAATATATTCCACTTCCACGAATGAAACTTACACGAGTGAACACCTGGCAATATTGGACCTTATTATATTACTGTAGCATAAGTTAACCCTTTCATCACTACAGACCGAAAAATCGGTCCAGGGGAAGTAAGTCCGTAAACACTATGGACCGAGATCTCGGTCTAGGGCAGTGTTCCTTCTTAACGTTATAGTACCCAACATAATAACTTTCGGGATACCTCTAATAACTTCCTTCTTGTAATGTAGATGCTATATTTGGATGATCTCCTGAGTTTAGCTTGTATACAACTAGAAATATCGAACAAAGTACGAACTTTTAACGTTTTCCAAACGCAAAAATTTGTATCCAAAATGGCGGATATTGAACAAATTTCAGAGGAGGTTATCGGAGGATTTGAATAATTTTGACCTGGTAAATTTGGATGAAAATGAGAGAAGATGTTCTGAGATACAATGGAATGCACTTGTGGATGACAGTGATTACAATGAAGAAAACTTTGAAGGTTTTGAACCAGAGGAATTGTGCGCACCACATGGTTATGTTTGTACGAAGCCGGAATGCCAAAGAGATTTGTTTCAGTTTTCTGACAGAATTGGGCACACCCAAGTGTTAGATGGCTCCAGGAAAGCTTCGGAATATTTTCAAATATTCTATTCAGATGAAGGTTTTGGGAAAATTGTCTGTTTAGCGAACTTCAATGCGACGATCAAATGTGGCAGAGCGTTATAGGTGTGTGCACAGATCTCTCCTTGGAGATCATTTTGGTTCATTTTATAGAATTTTATATATTATGGACACCATGAAAGAAAGACTTGTATTGTTACTGTGATTATTCACTAGTACATTTAGGGTCAATTGAACAAGTTTTGAGAACTTTCTAAGTTTTCTAAGTGGTAAATAGATAATTACTTGTATTTTACCTGTAGTGTTACTTGTTTGCACCTGCATTTTAACAGTTGTAATAGATATGCAGTTTATTTAGTCATAAAATTTGATTTTCAACCTTGATTTTGACACTTAATCCAGCCAGATTTCTTTAAAATTGACAAAGTTATGTTGTTTCAAAGTCCACAAGTCATTTTGCTTTACACTGTCAAAACATACAGTACTCAGCCATACGCCAGCATAAGCAGATAGTCATATAACACTGCACAGCAAAGATGGGGTTGTCCATACAAAGGATCATTTGTGTACTGATTTATTCCAATGGACTACTTAGTTAAATTTGTAGCTTTCTTCTGTTCTCCCTTTTATTTATCCAGTCAAAAGCCATGATTGTTGGTACAAATTAAATAACCAAAAAGTCTGTCGCCAGAAGAGACATTTTTGTCACCAATAAGGGGAAAAAAAAATCGCCGTTGATTGGTCATGGGGATCCAGATAACCAGATAACCGACGTTAATTGGCAAATTTGGTCCTCTTTTGTGCTCTCAGATATAAAAGGATTGACATAACTGATGAAAAAATACTAAGACAAAGAGAGAATTTGGTGGTTCCAATTCAAAAACGTTGACTTAATAGGGTTGGCAAGGTAACCGAGGTCATGATAAGTGGGTTCCAATGTATTTGAACTAATATGGCAGACGATCAAAACGAAAATATTGGATAAGAAAGGTAAACGATATTTTGCCACTATTTATACAATCATTTGCGATTATTGCAATATTAAATAAAAGGACTACTCAATTTTTTTTCATAATATATAAAAAACATGTTCAGAATTTTTAATATTAGGCTATAAAAAAAACGGGTGTGAATCACACCGCTGCTCCAGTAACACACATACTCATGTTAGTACCGTGTCCACAAAAGGACTAAGGTACTAATATTAGTACTAACAAACAAGGCTGAAAACGGAAGTAGGCATTATTGGAACTAATATGGCAGACGATCAAAATGAAAATATTGGATTAGAAAACTAAAGGAGATTTTACCACTATTTCTACAATGACTTGCGATAATTCCATTATTAAATAAGAGGACTACTCAATTTATTTTATTATATATCAAAGACCCTGTTACAAAAATTTTTATATATTAGGCTAAAAATGAGCCGTGTGTGAATCACACCCGGCTGCTCCAGTGACACACATAGACTCATGTTAGTACCCTGTCCACAAGGAAGGACTAAGGGTATATGTGTACATCGAATCTGATTTCAACACTTATGGTAAAGTGTACAAGATTAAAGTTCTTTCCTCACTTACTGTGGTTAACACAATGGTAAAAACCGAGTCTTTTAACGGACCGAATATGATGTTTTAAGAAACAACAAAGGATAGCGATATTCCCATATCTTTATAGGTCCCAATTACGTTTCTATAAAGGATCGATAGAAAACTCGCAAAAGCCATGCAAATGTATGTTGTTCTCAATCTAAATAAAGAAACGTCGTGTAACCTATGCAATTATCAAAGTTTCTTGTTTAACGTGTGGATTTTATGAGTTTGGAAGAAACAAAAAAAAGGCGCTACATTTAGTAATGGCGCTTCAAGACGAGCAAAGCACGTTTTCATTGTCATACTTTGTACGATTCTTCGGCAAGTCAAAGTGATTGTGCATACGTTACCTATGATTACAGTATCGAAGAAATGTGACGATTTGTCATTTTTTGTGTATATCATTTTCATTTTCGTGCAAACTGGAAGTGTTACTGCAAAATCGATTTTTGACCCATCAACCCTTTCTCTCTAGAATGGTTGTACCTATTTTGTCCTCAAAAATGTACAGATTAGTTTTGTGGGTTTATTCCAGTCTATTCTAACAGTCGGGTTCCAATTTCCGACTGGTTTCCTAACATTTGACTGTATAGAACACAATTTAAGGAGCAAACACGTTTGAAATCTACAATAATTATATTTTGGTTTTAATATATTATATATAGCAGTGGAAGTAAAATCATATAGCCCAAATTGGATGGGAGCGATTAATTAAAATCACCAATAAGACATCCCATGAACTACCCCAAACTAGACTGTCCCAAAAAACGCTCTTACACAAACTAAACCAATATATATATATATGATATATATATATTTTGTGTTTATATGTTTGTCGTAACTATGTTTTGTATATATATATAATATATTAGTTACTATATATACTGTTCGTCGTATATATATATATATATATATATATATATATATATATATATATATATATATATATATATATATATATATATATATATATATATTATATATACTATTACATATACATTCCATATATATTGTCTGTAATCCACCGAAGGAAAGACCCCAAGACAACCCAAACACATTTTCACCTACCCAGTATACATATACACAATTTTAACAAAAATCAACTAAAAAGTAATCAGTATAATTATGCATTGTATAATTATCGAGTAATATTAGTAGGTTTTTTTCCTTGTCAGTCATCGCCAAAGGAGAGACCCTAATACAACCCACAAACGACACCAAGAGATCCCAAGATTGTCCCAAAACACTCACCTACACATTATACATATATACAATTGAAACAAACCAAGTAACAATGGAATCAGCATAATTATCCATTGTATAATTATCGAGCAAAATCAGCAGACTTTTTTCCCCTTGTCGGTCATCGGTAAAGGAAGACCTCCAAGACACCACAAGACTAACAAAAGACTACACCAAGAGACCATAAGATAGTCCCCAAACACTCTCACTTACTCAGTATACATATATACAATTTATAAAAAAAAATCAACAAAACAAAAATGATTAGTATGATTTTTTCAGTAAATCTTTAAAAGGTTTTTGCTTTCAGCAAGACTTTTTCCGTGACAAAGTGGGGATACACGTAAAAATTAGAACCTAAGAACGCTTTATATTTATATTCTTTAAATTATTTTGTAGTGTTTACAAAACCTATTAGAACTTTTAATATGGACAAAGAAATCAATATCCTAATTAAATAATTATTTAAAAGAAAACCCAAAACTGTGCCTTTTTTGACAACATTATTCATTATCAAAATTATGTTTATTTTCTTTATTGTGCTCCCGTAGGGGAGAACATAATTATCATGTTATCAAAGATGGATAACAAATCAAAGGCAATTTGTCTGGCAAATTGTAAGACTTGTGAATTTAATCTTCTTAACGGCTACATTGTTACGGATGACTCGCGTGGGGTGGGTGATTAATCCAATTATATAGGGACACCGACAAGGACTCCGTCCTTGGACAAAACGGACGATATCCTGGCGTTAGTCCGGTGATTATTATTGACATACAAAATATATATCACGAGAGCAATGTGCAGGTATATTAAAAGATAAATTTGCTGAGCTTTATCACGACGCTACTGGAAATGGCAGGCAAGTTTTTCTTGTTTGATACGCTAGTACGAGATCGAAATCGTATGTTCATATTTAGAATAGACAAGTTATTGGACTGTGAAAATTTTTATAATAGTAAATATCTCAAAATTAGTCTAACAGTCAAGCTATAAAATTAGTCTAACCAAAATAAATGAAACGATAAATGGACGCAAAACAAATAGAGGTTGTAAAAAAAAAATTGTCGCAACATGAGCCGCTTTCAAGAAAAAATCGAGCAGGAACAAAGAGGACTACAGAAAACTACAGAAATTGCTATATATTTTTTGACCATGTGGACCGAATCTGTATTTGGCAAACAGCAAGATATTTCTGCGGCATCACCAGAAGAGCTTAAAAAGTTATCAGAGAAAGAATTATTTGGTATAGTTGAAGGACTGAAAAAAAGCTGCAGCACAAATTGTGGAAAAAATTGGAGTTACTAAAAAAATAGTAAATCTCGAAGTAATAAATAGAATAAAAAAATTAAGACTCATAAAAAGTGCAAAAAGTATAATCTTTGAAGTAGAGTACTGGGTATTTAATGAGAAACGTTACTCTGCTTAATAATACGATCTCGATGAAATTCGCAGATGGCCAGACAATAACTACAAAAAAAAAAAAACACAATGTACAGAAAAGCTGGTATTTGTTCAAAATATGGGAACAAAAGCTGGAGAAAATATTACTAAACCAAAAACAGAAGAATATTTGAAATCGCATGATAAAATTCATAATGGAACTGTTACTGATGTTATACTCCAAACTGCTAGTCAGTGGAGAAATAAAAAAAAATACAACGATTTGTCGTGGACATTTTATTGGCCATTTAATCAATACGAGTCGCGACGTAATGAACAAATACTACGAGAAATATTATGCCACGACGTTAAGATCTATAACTCGACCGCTGAAATAGTTGACCAGTAAATGCTATCAGTAGCGTCAATGGAAGCCGGAAATACGAGCATAAAAATTAACAACGAAATTGTTGAAATTTTAGATAATCTAAGATCAAACGGTTATCCAACATCTGAATAATATTATATTTTACATAGTGATTTGATTCGCACAAATTAAATCGCTTTTAAGAATGCAAAAAACTGACGGTAGTTCAGTTTTATCAAACAGATAAAATAGGAATATTATTTTCAATGTTATTGCTTGATTCATCAGACTACGGCGGACAGTGCAAACTTATTTAATAATCCACCAATCGAACTTGACACAAGAATGCAAACCTCCCCGACACATTACGAAATAAGACTAAAATCAGTACTAATTTGACACTCAATGGCAAAGTCAAAACCAGCATCAATGATGATTTTACATTCGGAGTAAGAACAGATGTTACCCATTGGAACTGAGTTAAGATAAAGCAAGGCTCCTACAATGTGAAGATTTCAAGAAAATAATCAAATGTCAGATGAAATAAGTATTGTCAGAGCTTAAAGCTTAATTATGAACCTATTATTCAACTCTCTCAAGCTATTTACGAGTAATGAAGAAACGGAACTAAAGTACCCGAATTTTGCTGTTAAACATGATCCTTACTCAGCATCCTTACTCGGCATTTACCGTGTTACTGGCAAATTTTTTGAGGTATCAGAACTTGAGAAATATACAAAAAGTATTTGTTGTATATGCCAGAGATATCGTCGTGAAATGGGCACAATGTTGTTCGACAATAAATGGTAAAAAATCACATTTTAAAAATTGACTTGAAAAAAGTAAAGAAACTTTAAACACAAATATCGATTTCTTTCTGACAAGCAGATATATCAAATAGCAAGTGATCCATGACGAAAGACGATTCTATCCCCGCTTGCTATTGAGAAGGTGTGCCTTTGTGGTACCATCAGCGAAACATCAGTTCAATGCTACAAAAAAAAAAAAATAAAATATTTTGATGATAATGAGATTGATGATAATGCTTTTCCTCACCTGTAACATAATTAGTTGCTATAACTGGTCTGGCAGTTTTTCTTTTAAAAGATAATACCTCTTCTACCACGTCTATATTTTATTTATAAGTAACAAGGTCAAGATTTTGAAGCCGGTTCTCAGTTCAAATACCGTTGGCGTGATCAATAAATAAACCACTTTTGACAGACCCATGATAAACCTCATAAGTAAATCTGTGCAATCTGTAACAATTAAAATCAGTATTTTTTTTCCCCATCGGATTGTCACCTGTAAATATCCCGTATTATTAATACTTCTAACTACTTTTATTGTTTCAGCATATCTGATAATTCCTATGTCGTTAGCATCGTAAAATCATAAATTGGATGAGATTTAAATTCGTCATGTAAAGAACAATTTTCGATGTTAGTGTCTGTTACACTCCTATTTATCTGACAGACTCTCATTCCGTCTGGAATGTCATCGAAACAGCATATAAAAAGGTCCTTGATCAATATCTCTATATATTCAGCATTATTGTCCGATTTCACTTTTATCCTGTAACAAGCAGAGTTTTAATTCTAAACGAAGCTATAGTTTTAAACATTAAGCACCACTCCGAGCATATTTCCAGCATAGCAGTTGTACTTGCGATGAATATAAAACATCTCCTGCTCACTGACAGTTGATACAAGTCCAATAAGCATTTTTTTTCATCTTATAATACAGTAATATCAATTTTTGTTTCTTTGATTGACATTTTCGTATCAAACTATTAGATACATGTAAACAGTAATATAGCAATGTTGAAATTGAGTGATATCGCAAAGGGAGGCTTGTTCTCGAAAAAAGGCTATCAATCTAAACAAAATTGCAGCCACATTTGCTGGGTTTGAAAACAGCTGGAGATTTGACAATAAACTTTTGTAAATAAATTTCTCTGCAAAATATATATAATCTGCTTCTGCCACAATTAATTCCGAGCTTGCAACGCACAAGGTCTGAAATAATAGCGCAGTTTATAACCAGTTTTCTAAGCTAAATCTATCTCTTGAATTACAAGAAGTTGAGGATAGCCTTGCCAGACTTACGCCTACGTCAGAGCAGGTTGTTGTTCAGAAACGTGAGGAATGTATCGATCTTGTACATCTAGATCCCGTTGAATTATAACTGGGACAGATTTAATATCGCTGTCAGGTAATATATTTCACGAGATGTGGAAGAAAATCGATGAATACACAGCATCAGGTTCTGGTTAAATATTTGATAAATAAACAATACTGTTTCACACTATGAAAAATAGTCCATTGCGAGGTATCTTGTATGTCGATATGCCAACTAACGCAAAAAAACCCAAACTATAAATGTGGTGTAATATCCAGAACAGTGACAATAAATCTTTTAATGGGCCATACTATCGACGTTATTTTTAACATGAGATCGTCCTTATCGAGTATCAACTTGTATTTGTCATGTTAACAACTTAAACGTTAGCGGGAATAAGTTTCCAGATGCTGAAAATAAAATTAGAAAATTAGAAAAGTAACATAAACAGCTGTTACCTGATGGGGTTAACATGTTTTGGTGTTGATGATTTAAGAATTTACCCTATATACAATAGCAAATGTGCATGTCAGCAGACAGTAAATTTATTGTTTCTTAAAAACACATGGATAATAAACTTTAACGGGCTTGTCGGAGGGCAATATAACATAAATTAGGAATAGAAATATTTCAATTTCAAGTGCTTACATGGCTGGTTCTCGACTGACACCTCAAATACTGCTCTAATGTACAGCCGATATCTATGCCTGGCGAAGATGAAAAAATAATAAAATATGCAAATTAGAGACACAAGATAAAAAGTATCTTTTATATTATATGCAGTTTTCAAGTCTATGTTATTTCCAATGCTAGGTGAAAAAAATAACCCAAATAATTCTTCGACAAGAAAAATTCAAGACCATATTCCATGCAGAGTAGCGTATAAAGTCATCTGTGCTACTGATATAAACGTCCTTCAAAATAAATAAAGATTTATCCCGCTGCCTGGTTTCTAGAAACCTTATCAATATAGCTGATTTTATCCTGACGTTACTCGCCAAGACAAAAACAAATGAAAAACTAATAATAAAACAAGAAGCTTTTACCGCAGAAATATGTCATACTTGTGAAGGGGTATACTGATCTGATTATGTACTCGTCTTAATGAAATCTAAAACTGTTGGGTAACAAAGTTAAGAAATGTAGTTAGCAAGGTGATAATTATAAGACTGTTGGGATTTACATTAGGATATAAAATGTCTGATAGTATTGAGTTTTGCATGTGGATTTTTCAGATTGGTTATTACAGTAAATTTTATGTAAATATTAGGTACAGTAGAGTGCAAAGCACTCAAATTTTATGTGAAATATAAATCATTAGTGATTTCAAATAAAAATCAAAGTAGTGTGGGTATAAAGAGGCAAATCTCAGCTAAACCCTATTTTGTCTGATGTTGATAATGTTTCATTGTCTGGTCGCCTAGTTATATATTCAATTTTGTATTCTGTGCTGTTGCCTCAACAAAACTGGTGTCATAATTAGTTTAGACTAACATGGGGTGGGGTCTGATGGGCTAAGAATCCTACTGTCATAACTGTCATAAGTACAAATGTTGAAATCCTGGATGTAATGGAATGTTCATTGTAGCGGGTATGTATTAAAATGCATTACTTAAATGAAATTTTAATGTAACTGTGTGTTTGATTTGAAAATTTAACTTTGCTTTAATAATTTCTCAGTCATATTGCTATGATGTATGCAGCATGGCAGTTTATAGTGATGTCTAGCACTGGGGCATCATGCCATAGACATGTAGCATCATGCCGCACCTAGTCACATTATCCTGACATCAGGCTGACCAGTCCTAACACTAACCTCCTAATGCTGAGCACCAAGCAAGGCAGCTGCTAATACCATTGTTATAAGTCTTTGGTATGACTGTTGGAGTTCAATCCCATGACCTATCACAACAAAGGCAGGATCTCTAACCACTTAGGCCACCAGAGCAGTCTAATGTAACAGAAATGGATTATCATTTATAGAGTCTTCTGTTTTTGGCCTAAGTCCCCTCTTCACAAAATTGTTGACTCAACCGAACAGTATTGACCTAAGTATAATTTATGCATGCTAACATTCCTTACTAATTCAAAGAACAGTATCAAGAAAAAAAAATGTATACTCTGTTAGATCAAAGAAAAACTGCAAGAAAACTCTGAATCACTTCTTAATGCTCCTACACAATTAACCAAAAGGAAAAGTATACAAATGGATAAAGGAGGGAGCAAATAAGCAGCATGTATCAAAAATCTCATCTGGAAAACAGATTACAATATGCAGGTCTAGAAATCTACAGCCTAAGTCTTAGCTTTGATTTTGACCAATCATAAATGACATTGTTTTTGAAAGCTTTCAGATTGAATGATTTGACCAATCATAAATGACATTACTTTTGAAAGCTCTTTTCAGATAGGATGATACCAAAAGCTGAATCTCAGAACTAAGTGCCAGATTTTATGATCTTTGGTCCAAGAGATCTGAAGCTTAGGTTCGTTAGCACAGGACAGACGGTTTAATTTATTAAAGTGATGAAAGACATTTTATTGAATATAAAATGAATTAAATATGGAAAGGGAACAAATAATCCATGTAGTTCAACTAATATTGATCAAAAGCATTGTACTAATTGATGATGAAAGACTGAGTGCAGATGTAATGAGACAAAATGGAGGTACTTCCAAATCTGATTCAGCTTTTAAATGTGCCTTGAACCTTTAGTTATAGTGTGAAGCAATTATAAATTTTTCAAAATATTGATTGAAAATGACATATGTCCTGACAAAAGATATCTTTGGGTGGGAATTTTAGTAGTAGGAGAAAGTAAGAATCCGAGCTCAACAACCCCCTCCAGACCTCCAAACAAATACAAAATACCTAGGTAACGTAATAGAAAACCTATTGCAATCAATAATTGCGTTAAGAATCCGAGCTCAACAAATACAAAATACCTAGGCAACGTAATAGAACACCTGTTGCAATCAATAATTGCGCTAAGAATCCGAGCTCAACAACCCCTCTAGACCTCCAAACAAATACAATAGAACACCTGTTGCAAAATACCTAGGTAACAGGTAAAATTTAATTACGTGATCTTCCAGAATAAGCAGAATGATATGTCAGACTCAATTTTCCAAATCATTACGATTTAGCAGAACGTGGCGATTGTGGACTAAATTACGCATTAGAATTCCAGTAAGGTAAGTGGTATTATATCTTAATTTTATGTTATATCATACTTCTTTTGATAATCTTTCTCATATTTGCTGATCCTCATGGGTAGAATATCTGTTAACATGTTGTCAATAATACGAAATCACGTATTAAATCGTCCATACTATATTTTACTCCTCGTAGGTAAGATCTTATTTGATCAAGTAGTTTTTTGTAAGTTATAATTGATGTTAAGCAGCCGTGCTTTTTTATCAAAATTTTAGGTTCAACTTTTTTACAAGCTGCTGTAAGAGAAACACCAACACCGGATATGATTAACAAAAACTGTTTAATGATATACCACTTGAAATTATGCCAGAACTAGTCATTAACAAGGGTAGATATGATATTACTCGAAGTATTTGTTATAATATTTGTAGCATTTTTTAACGCACCAAAGTTTTTTATGATAATATTTGTAGTATTGTATTAGTGCGTCAACATCCTGTCCTGGAATATCTTTTGAAATATGATTGAAATCAACTATACTTTTTTTCATTATAATATTTGTTCACATAATCTCAGGCTTGATTAAGTAACTAGTTGAGGTGTTTCAGCCACAAATTCCAGACAATACCAATATGACGCAGCAGTTAATTTTTTTGTCATCTGCTATTAGCATAAAAGTTTCTTCAACATCTTTGTTTAACACAATAGACACGGTTCCAGAGAAATTATCAGTCGAGTGACGCCATGGAAATAAGGTAAATATATTAAACTTTGCACTGCTCAACACGGACAATCTATACACACCAGTGACCTCTGCAGTATGTTTGAGAGTGTTATTTTGCGGCGACCAAGTAGACATTCCAGAAGCAACAGTATAGACAATATTTTTAATCTGCTTGTGAGGAATTTTAATCATACTCGTTTTCTCAACAATACTAGGAATTCCACTAATAATATCGTTGAGTTTTGTGTTAATATTATCGAGTGTAATATCAACAGATGGCGGACTTCCAAAAAATTCGTTATTGGTTTTGTTTATGTTTCTGCGAAAATTTAAAAAACGTGGTGATGTGATTAGTAAAATCAGTTTTGAACTTAGTAATTTCATTGTTGATATCATCAACATATTTCTTTGTTACAGCATCAAAATCAGATTCTGGTGTTCTAAGATTATTGATGCCATTATTGTTCATGTTGAGAAATGCACGCATTATACCGCCACGCACCGACACGTACTTTGATTCCTGATCATCAACATATTTCTTAGTAGCAGCGTCATTATCCTCAGTTGGGTTTCCAAGGTATGTGATCTTATTCTGGTTCATAGCAATGTTTCCCGTAAATAAATCACCTGCTTTTCTAACATAATCGTTAACTGACCTACCCGAATCTTCTATCTTACCTTGATTATTAAAAGTAACAATATTATTAGCAACTGCAGAAGGATTTCGTACTAGTACATCTGATAGTTGTACATTACTCGTCTTTAATCGTCCTTGTTTGTCCTGGAAAACTACAACTTCATTTGGATCTACACTTGCAACGTTTAACAAATTGTTGATTTCATTTTGAGCTTATCAAGAGTTGCATACTGGATAAGTCACCCTGGTAACCTTCTGTTAATAAATCTACTGCTAATGTTCCAAATTTTGTATAGTAGCTCATTATACATACCGTTCTATACAAAATTGTTGGTTTAATATAACATAAATATATATGATGGCGAAGATAATAAACTTTGACACCGAGCGATTGGTGAAGCATAAACATAACAATGAACTTCCAGACTGTCATTATCTTATTGTTGGGCGAACTGGATCTGGTAAAACAAATTTGTTATTAAATCTTTTACTCAATAATAACTTTAACTATGATAAGGTGTATATTTACACCATCAACCCCCAACAAGACAAATACAAATTATTAAACGAGTATAATGATAAACTTCGTGATGAACTTGGCATTGGTGATGATATATATTTTGATAAAACAACCAGAAGAACTCGTTCCAGTGAATGAACTCGATTCGTCAGAGCATAAGATAATCGTCTTTGATGATATTCCGCTAAACAATGAGGAAATGAACAAGATTAGATCATATTTTTCACTATCACGTAATAAAAGATGTAATTCTGTTTATCTTGCCCAAGGTTTTTATAATGTTGATAGGTTTATTAGGCGAAATACGGGTTGTTTCATATTATTTCCCGGACTAGATAATGTGGATGTGAAATATTGCAAACGAAACAATGTGGTGATGTTACAAAAGATAAATTTATCGAATTATATCATCGAGCAACTAAAGATAGATATAGTTTCTTTTTATTTGACAAGCTAGCGCGTGATCCAACCAAGATGTTTCGTTGTTGCCTTGAGACGTTTCTATGATATAATTTTGTAAAGCGTATAAAAATAATGGACAAACATCAACAGAAAATCGAATTACTAAAAAAGTTCTCGAAACTCGAGCGGCTTTTAAGAAAAAGGTGGAAGAAGCTCGACGTGGACAAGTTCAAGCAGAAGAAGAAAGAACCAAATTTTTCAAACCTGTTACTGAGGCGATGCTTGGCAAGCAGCCAGAAATACAAACATCATCTCCAGAAGAACTAGCAAAAATGAAAGAAAAGGGTTTGTTTGGTTTTATTGGGGGAAGTTCAAAAGTAGAAAATAAAAAAATTGGAGAAGAACTTGTAAGAGACATTGCTGATCCTGCTGCACGACAAGCTGAGTTTGACAGGCTAATGAACAACCTCTTGCACTTCAGCAAGCTAATAACAACAAAGGCTGTTAATCCCGACGAGTTAAGGAGGTTAATAGAAAAAGTGTCAGACAAACTGAGGAATTAGCTGAGAAACAAAAAAACGTTACAAGAAAGTATGATAAAAATGATACCTTTGAAGAATCTATAAAATTTTACAGAAGACAAGCTAGGTCTAAAATAGAATATGGTGAGTATAAAGAGTTTATGAAAAAAAATGATATCATTGATTATAATAATAGTATTCGAGATTGGCCAGAAGAAAACTATAACGATTTGATAAAAAAATTAGAAAGAATTGTAGAAGTTGGAGAAAATGCTGATGAAGAAATTAAAGATCAAAAAGATAGAAGAATTTTCTAGTATTATTTGATCAGATAAGATATGAATTATAGCTGAAATTTTACTAAAAACATCAATACAATATCGAAATAAACAAGGAGGTTATAGTAAAGGTTGGGATTTTAAAAGAATACTCAAACAATATGAAAACATGCGAGATAAAAGATTACCAGAAAAAAAAGGAGGTGGAGTTAAAGTTTTTACATCAAACGCAGACATAGTCGATCGGCTAATGCTGTTGATATCCTCTAAAGAAGCTGGTAATGAAAGTGTAGAGATTGATAACGAAATTATTGATATACTTGATCATCTAAGATCGAGTGGATTACTAACATCATCCGAGTACGAAATTTTACACCGCGATCTTATCTAAAATATTAGTATAATGCAAACAACATTATTGCTTGATTCATCACAAATAACAGGAAACAGCGCGAATTTTACAGTAAATTACAACCCACCAATAGAACTAGATCCTGCAAAACAGTATGAGATTGGATTAATTTCTTGTACTTGTTGGAACGCCATGCCAAATATTAAAACTGGGATTAATGATGAAATTTTAATCGTTAATGTTAAACAATCTCCAACATCACAAAAAGAGTTTATTGATATACAATACAAACTACAATTCCACAAGGAGCTTATAACATTACTGATCTAAACAGAACAATAAAAGAGCTTCTAACAAAAGCTGGTGGGATGCTGATAATTTCGAATTAGCGGCGAATTATAACACCTTACGAGCTAGGATAACAGTGAAAAGAAATATGAAAGTCCTCTTTGAAGAAAGAAGTTTTGGAAGATGTTAGTTTTACTAGAGTTTTATACTATACCACCGTGAAGATAAATCTTTGACATTTGATGGAGAACTACCAGTAGATATTACAGAAGTAAATACAATACTCATCAATTGCTCTATCGCATCTGGATCTTATACGTCAAAAGGCAACCGCGGGCAAACGATCTACAGTTTCTCACCAGAAGTCCCACCGGGTCTCTCATGCAAATCACTCCGCGACAGATTATCTACTATCCAATAACACCGGAGAATCAAATTACAAGCATTACAATGCAACTCACAGACCAATCTGGACGACAAATAGACGTGAACAACGAGATAGTCACGTATTACTTACACCTACGCACTGCTTAGGCATGTGATTTTGTGTACATAATTTTATAAAATGAGACGAAGAAAAGTTTATCGAAGAAAAATTATAGGTGGATTTTTTGGAAATATATTTACAACAATTGCAGCGAATATATTCCAGGAATCGCGCGTAAAGTAGCGCCCATTGCACTTGACGCCGGTAAAGCTTTTGCTACAGGGGCGGCATCTTCAGCAGGCACTGCAGTAGGGCAAAAGATTGCTGATAAGATTAAAGGACCTTCAACAACACCTACGGTGTCGGAAAATAAAACGAGTAATATCTGATATTGCGCAACAGAAGAAACAAAACGAGCTATGATAGCTACAACAAAAAAATTATTGTCGCCGAGTGGTGAAGAAATAGTACGTAAACTTGTAAAGAAAACAAAACCGATGACCCCTGCTGCCTTTTAATTTTGTGTAACGATTATAAAATAAATGTCAGCTAAAAACTATCTCGATCTTGCAGAAGAAATTGATACTGACGATGCTGTAACAGAATTAGAGTATGTCGAGTATCTCGATGAGAACTCGAACGAACCAAATAAAACCGGAGTTAGAACTTTTAACACAAGAGACGAGGACGTGTTTCTACTACCCCATAAGGCAATGTTAGAAGTGCGTGGCCGAATATTAACTGAAGCAGGTGTTGATATTGCAGCTAATGTAGAAATCGCTCTCGTCAATAATGGTTGGAGCTTGTTTAAGAGTGCACGATACCAACTGGCCAATCAAACCGTAGAAGATATTTCAATGCATTTACCCATAGCGAGTACAATACTAAACATCGTTTCGTTTAGCGACGATGACTATTCCAGATCATACCACAAATATGATGTGGTTCAAAGATACTGGACTAGGGACAACTGTGTCGAACGAGTTTTAAAACTGGAGAGCTAGCTGATGCTGATGATAGCAAACAGACTTCATCCAAACCCAGCTGGAGCTAATGCAGCGGCACACCATCCTGTTCCAGCATTAACCGCAGATGCAGCTGGTGGTGTATAGTTAGCTGAATGCAATAAAGAAGCGCAAATAAAAATCTACGACGATTAAATTTTAACGAGGGATTTACCAAACGAAAAGCGTTTGCCGCAGAATCTCGCCAAATAACGATGATGCTTCCGTTAAGTACAATCTTTGGATTTTGCCGTGATTATAACAAAGTGTTTCGAGGAATAAAACATACGCTTATATTAGATCGAGCTGATCAAAACGATTGTATAATACACGCCGGTGGAGTGGCTGAGGGACAGTTTTCTATTACAAGATTAGCACTGTGGATGCCTCGCGTTGTCCCTTCATTAGCTAAAATGATGGAGCTCGAATCTTTACTAGCCACCTTTACAAAAAAGATACACTTCCAACAGAACAGGATTTATCAAACAGCCATTCCCAACGCGACTGATTACACATGGCGTGTAACGACCACGCCCAGCGAACAACTACCGCGACACTTGTTCGTCGTATTTCAACGACAAGCACGTCGTAACAATCAGGAAATAAACAACTCCATATTCGATAACCCAGACGTTAGACGAATATTTGTGAGAGTAAATTCCAAACAGTATCCCGAACGTGCAATCGAATGTAACTTTGCCGAAGACGCCAACAAAAACATCTCTCGGCCGTACATGTATCTTATGGAAGCAATGCAAAAATATCAGAACGCGGACAGTGGATCTCAAATATCAATAGATGAGTTTCGAACGCTCTATCCCATCTTTTACTTCGACGTATCAAAACATTTGGAGCGTGTTGTGGGATCGACTGCAGATATTGAGGTCACGTGGACACTGGGCGCTGTGCCAGGTGAACAGTATAACGTATACGCGCTATTGGTTAGTGATCGATTTCTGACCATCGATTCAATCAAAGGAAGAATGACAGTACAAGTTTAATCTAACAACTTGGATATAACATTATGAAAACCAAATACACAACTCGAGAAATATACCTAACATCTGGTCAAGTTGAAAAATTATCAGCAGCTGTTGCTAAACGCAGCTCTGTTTCTTTGATGATCTCTCTGGAAACTTCAAATAAAATTGCAGTAAAAGTCATGCTAACGCAACAACAAATCAATAAACTCGACAAAGGAAAACCATTTGTGCTGAAATTATCTGTTTCTCAGGTAACTGCAATGTCAAAAGAAGGTGGATTTTTTGGACCAGCGTTATCAATAATAGCTAGCAAAGTTTTACCAGTACTTGGTACACTTGGACTTGCGGCTGCGTCAGGAGCAGTCTCTGGCGCAACAAAGAAAGCAGTCGAAGGTCGTGGTATCAAACAAATCTATCGGCAGTGACATAGTCACTCAGTTTTATGTAATAGTATAAAATAAAATGCCAACGAAAAAGTCGCCGAAAAAAACAAAATCATCGAAAAAAAAGACAACAACAAAACGCAAACAAACAAAACAAGGAGGAATTATTCCTTTCGCTCCACTTTTGGCGGGACTAGCGGGAAGTCTGCTGCCAAACTTACTAGGAATCGGACGCGGATTAACTCTACCAGGGACCAGACGTTATTGAGCAATTTTGACATCATTGAAAAATTGAAGGACGTTGTTGGATTTCGAGGAGTATTTTCCAAGGATGAACTCGATGACGTACCAACAGGCGGTTCTTGTGTTGTAAATATTGAAAACTTCAATGATGGCTCTGGCACCCACTGGGTTGCTGTCCACGATAACAATTATTTTGATTCGTTCGGACTTCCTCCAAGCGATCTCATAAAAAAATATATTTTTAAAAAATTTGATAAAATAAATTATTCGTCTAATCAACTACAGCCGATTGGAACATCAGCTTGTGGTTATTATTGTATCATGTTTGTCAGACAAATGCACCAGAGTAAAAACTCTGGGAGTAAAAACTCTGGGAGTAAAAACTTTTTAAAGTTTATTTTACAATTTGATGAGCTTCCTTCTCATGCGAATGATAATATTGCAATCAATTTTATCTAAACTCCTTGATATAATAATGTCAACATACTGTCTCAAATGCAAAACTAAAACAGAGAACAAGGATGAGATGACGGAAAAAACGAAAAATAATAGAACGATGTTAAAAAGTATTTGTGCAATCTGTGGTAGAAAGAAAAGTATGTTTTTGAAAAAACAAGTAGGATCTAGCGTTGATAGAGTTATCTTGATCGACGATTAATCTTATGAAACAAAATAAAATAAAATGAAATGCAATTGTGATTGTGACAAAGATCTTTGCATAGAACAAGATAAAATCATTACGTACTGTCAACGTTGTAACAACAGAGAAATAATAGGGTTAGGTATAGATATACATAAAATTATTGGTAAATTACCAAAACCAAAAGGCGGTTGGACTTTGCCAGGTCATCGGTATACAGGTCCTTACAATCCGCTAGACCAACAACTAGATGAAAACGACAATCCATTGCCAGGACAAGAGCCTTATAATCAAGTGGATGCAATAGCAATGCGTCACGATATCTGTTATCGTGATCATGAAAACTCGAAAGCAGATTGTGATAAAGTAATGTTAGACGAATTACATGATATGGAGCCAACAAATCTACGAGAACGTTTTGATAGAAGATTTGTTCAAGGAATGATAGGAGCAAAATATAAACTCGGGCTTGGAAAGCCTCGACTCGGAAAAGAATTATACGATGATCTTGCAGTCGAACTACACAGACCTAAAAAAAAAAGTTTCCGAGACGTAAAGTTGTTGCAAACGCTGTAGATGATATCTGGGCAATAGATTTGGTAGATGTATCCAATCTGGCTCAGTTTAACGTTGGCGCTGATGGCGCTCCAAAGAAGTATTTGTTTAACGTTATAGATGTTTTCAGCAAATACGCTTTTAGTGTGCCAGTTTCAGATAAAACAGGAACGTCAATCACTGATGCGTTAAAACAAATAATAACGAGTACTGAAAGAAAACCAAACAAAATCTGGACTGATCATGGAGCCGAGTTCTTCAACAAAAAGTTTGAGCAGTTTCTAGAACAAAATAATATTAAAAAATACGTTACAGGAAACGAAGGCAAAAGCGTTGTTGTTGAGAGATTTAATCGCACGCTAAACGAAAAATTACATAAACATATGACAGCTAAAAACACCAACAGGTACATCGATGACCTTTCTCAAATCGTAGGCGAATATAATAACACGAAACATCGAACCATCAAAATGTCACCCAATGACGCTATCAAAAATCCCATATTAGCAAACGAAAACATGTACCGCAGACATAAATTTAAGGTCGGTGATAAAGTTAGAATCTCTTTGACTAAAAAGATATTTGAAAAAGGATTTACTCCAAACTGGAGCGAAGAAGTATTTGTTGTTGATAAAGTACTCTTAACAGTACCTGTAACGTACGCGTTAAAAGATCTGGCAGGGGAACCTATTGTAGGTAGTTTTTACGAACAAGAACTACAAAAAACTGAACAAGATGTTTTCGTTATCGAAAAAGTGATTAGGAAAAAAGGAGATAAAAGTTTAGTCAAATGGCGTGGGTATAGTGATAAATTTAACAGCTGGATTCCAACCCGGTCG
The DNA here is from genome assembly GCA_016746295.1 of Potamilus streckersoni. NCBI lineage: Eukaryota > Metazoa > Mollusca > Bivalvia > Unionida > Unionidae > Potamilus > Potamilus streckersoni. The sequence goes on from JAEAOA010001954.1 coordinate 4,036,247, forward strand.
ATTTTATCGACTGTGAAATAATGCTATTATAAATTTCCTCATACTTTCGTTTGATAGATTTGCATTTTACTGGTTTACATAATGATATTAGATATTGTCTGCGATCGTCAGAGATCGTCATTAGATTAAAGAGTTTGACAAATATGAAATCGAATTTGATATTTTTCTGTCGGTCTGGAATTTTAATGTTTAAGAAAGGTCTGATTAACTGCAAAAATACCTGCTGTTCGGTAACGGTAAAATTAAATTTTATAATTTTTTTAGCAATGTGATACTTGACATTATATTTTCCAGTGGTTGGTCTGCTATAATTATATCTGTTAACGACGGTGACTATTTCATCATCATCAGACTCGTTGTTATATAAAATATCATCTTCGTTATAACCAATGGATTTGTCTATCATATCATTAGAGATTGTGGAGACCTTATCGCTAGCAAGTCGTTTCATCATATCCATATTATAATATACTTTTTATCTAATTTGTTGTTATAAGATGACTGACAAGGTCAAATATCACCAAAAAGTTAATATAATAAACTACCACGAACTGACTGAAGCGGTAAGAAAATGCTTGTCAGGTTATAGTTCATATTCCGTTGAGATTTTTGTAATGCAAGGTGATTCTCATAAAATATTACTAACAGAAGCAGAAAAAAATAAAATTAATGAAAGTGCAGTAGTGACGCTAAAATTTGATTGCGATGATATTATAGCATTTGCTCATCATTGTTTGACTAAAACCGAATTACAAAATATTATTAATCATCATATCTAAAAATAATACTAGCATCATATTTGTTTGAAAAAGCTGATTTTGTTGCTCCATCAGCTACAAATTTTACTGCTCTGGGATTTATATTATAATATTTCGCCGCAGCTGTAATTGATTTGAATTTGATCTCCTCATCCGTTTCAAGGTTTAACGAAATAACAGGTTTTATTGGGCATCTAAAATTAATACCACCACCTCGTCCTTTTCTCACATTTTCCTGTTGGGTCACTAGCTCCAGATTTTCCAATCGATTGTCTGTTTTTACATTATTGATATGATTAATAACCAGACCATTGGGTATAGATCCGTTGAACACCTCGTAAACAAACCTATGACCAGTATAACAAACTCGATCTGTCGATGTTCCTCTAACAGTTACTATAAGATATCCCATATTGTTCATAGAACTAAGAACGTTTTTAGTTTTTCTGTTTCTAACAATACCGCGATCGTTAGCCTCGTATACATCAAAGACAGGATGTGGCTGAAACTCATCTTGTAAGGATAAGTTTTCAATGTTGTCATCAGTGACTTTACCGTTATAATGATATACTCGTTTCCCCTCTGGAATGTCATCGCAAAATAACGTGTAAATAAAATCTTTTCTAAACATCGTAATTCTTTCAGTATTATCTCCCTTTACACTAATCGTATAACCCGCTGGCGTTGCTTTACCAACAGATATTCCAGTTTTGATATTAATAACCGAACCAAGTGCATTTCCAGCGTACAGGTTGTACTTCGGATAAACATGATATACCTCTTGCTCACGTGCGCTTGTCAGATTTACTGTCATTATATTATAGGTGATATTTTTTATCTCTAATTGTTGTTTAGCGGAGTAAATTATCAATTAGATATTAGACTATAGTATAGCGATGTTGAAATTGCGTGATATAGCCAAGAAGAGACTTATTGGAGAACCTGTTAAAATAGCGACTGCTTTTGCAGGTTTTGATAATAGTTATCAGTTTGATAATCAAAACGTTTTAGTAAATTTTTCTGAAACAAATCTCTTTCATCTGCTACAGACGACTGTAAAACGTGAGCTTGAAAAACACAAGGGTCTAAGATTGTTAGTGCAATATCACGTTATATTTTCAAAACTACTTTTGACGGAAGAATCTACTAACAAGGAAATTGCAGACCCTTACATCAACGCAAAATCTAGACGTGTTTTACTTGGTAGTGATCTTTTGTCACTATCTAATGAAATACACCAAGAAATTTGGAAAAAAATAGAAGAATTTACCGAATTAGGTTCGGGTTGGAAGTTTGAAATGATCAAGGAAATTTTGTTTCACACGATGAAATATGACGCATTACGCGGTAGTTCGTATATCGACCTGCCACCAAAAATAAAAAATAAACAGTGCTGTATAAACATAAAAAACGTCGATAGCAAATGTTTCCAATGGGCTGTTCTTTCCGCGCTATTTCCAGCAGAAAAAAATGCTGATCGTGTTGAGAAGTATATCAGTCACGTGTCAAGATTAAATTGTGCTGGTATTGACTTTCCAGTGGCAGAAAATCAAATACCAAAGTTTGAAAAGCAAAATAATATTTCGATTAACGTTTTCGGATTAGATGAAAAAGAAAATGTCTATCCGAGGTATATTTCAGAAAAGGCTTCACAATCGACTATCAATTTACTGTTTTATAAAAATCATTACGTTTGGATTAAAAACTTTAACAGACTAGTTGGAAGACAGTATAATAAAAATAACAACAAAAAGTTCTTTTGTTATCGCTGCTTGCACGGTTGTAGAGATAATGAAACATTACAAAAGCATTTGCAGTACTGTAGTGACGTACAAAGAATAACAATGCCATCTAAAAAAGATAGCGTGTTACAGTTTGTCCATCATAATCATAAACTAAAAATTCCTTTCGTCATATACGTCGATTTCGAATGCTTACTTCAACCTGTACTTGGCGTAGAAAATGATCCTAACCAATCGAGTACAAGAAAAATTCAAAATCATGTTCCATGTGGAGTAGCGTACAAGGTAGTTTGTTGCGCTGATTCGAGATTATCTAAACCAATCCAACTCTATCGAGGTAAAAATCCAGCTGTTTGGCTTCTCAAGCAGTTGATTAATGAAGTTGATAATATTACTTATCGTTTGAAAAGAGTAACTCCAATGTTAAAATTAACACCTCAACAAGAATCTGATCACGAGCAAGCGAAAATTTGTTATATTTGTGAAAAAGCTTTTGATGATAACAAAAAAGTACGTGACCATTGCCATTTGACCGGACAGTATCGTGGAGCGGCTCATGACCAGTGTAATTTAAAATTTCACGCTCCAGATTTTATTCCAGTTATTCTTCACAATTTTCGAGGATATGATAGTCACATCATCGTAGAAGCTTTTGGTGATCCTGAGATAAAAGCTCATCTAAAACTCAATAATGTCATCAAATGCATTCCAAATAATTTTGAAAAGTATATGTCAGTTACGCTAGGTAAATTACGTTTTATTGACAGCCTGCAGTTTATGGCAGCATCGTTAGATGAGCTAGTAAAAGGTTGTAGTAAATTTAATAACCTAAGAGACTGTTTTGGAGATAAATTTAATCTATTAGCTAAAAAAGGAGTTTTTCCATACGAATATCTCAACGATTGGAGTAAATTTGATGAAATATCTTTACCTAGCAAAGACAAATTTTACTCGCAACTTAAAAAAGAAAATATAACTGATGACGAGTACAAGTATGCACAAGATATTTGGAAAGAGTTTGATTGTGAGACTTTTGGTGATTATCACGATTTGTATTTGAAAACTGACGTGTTATTATTAGCAGATGTTTTTGAAAGTTTTCGAGAAGTGAGTTATAATAATTACGGACTAGATCCTTGCTGGTATTATTCTGCCCCCGGACTGTCATGGGATGCTCTGTTAAAGTTTAGTAAGGTAAGGTTGGAATTACTGACTGACGTTGATATGTTCAATTTTATTGAAAAAGGTATCCGAGGCGGTATTAGCGTGATAACGAAGAAATATGCTGAAGCAAACAACAAATATTTGAAAGAGTATAATCCTGACCTTCCTTCGAAGTATATAGTTTATCTAGATTGCAATAACTTGTACGGGTATTCGATGGCAGAACCAATGCCTCTTGGTGGCTTTCATTGGATCACGGCTGATCAATTTCTATCAGAGACAGAAAAAAAGATACCCGACGATGTTTCGTATTTCGTTGAAGTTGATCTCGATTATCCAACTTCGCTACACAAACTACATAACGATTACCCTTTCTGTGCGGAATCGATGGTTATAGATTATAGTTTGTTATCAGAAGAACAACAAGCGTCAGCATTACCAAGACAACATTCCATGGTCAAGAAACTAGTACCAAATTTGCTTCATAAACGTAATTATGTTTTGCATTACAAAGTTTTGAAACAAGCAGTCGATGCTGGTCTTGTGTTGAGAAAAGTTCATCGCGTACTAAAATTTAATCAGTCACCGTGGATGAGAGGTTATATTAACTCGAACACTACAAGAAGAGCTGCGGCAAAAACTGATTTTGAGAAAAACTTTTTCAAACTGATGAACAATTCTGTTTTTGGTAAGACGATGGAGAATATTAGGAAACGCGTAAATATCGAACTAGTCAATGATGTCAATCGCAGAAACAAACTTGTGTCAGACGATGATTTTGTGAGCATGAAAATTTTTAATGAGAATCTTGTTGCGATACAAAGAAGAAAAACAAATCTAAAACTAAACAAGCCGATCTACGTTGGAGCTTCAGTGTTAGATTTATCAAAGTGGCTGATGTACGATTTTCATTATAATTTTGTTAAAAATCAATGGCCGGCTAGTAGATTATTATTTACTGATACTGATTCGCTCGTATATGAAATTGAATGCGAGGACGTCTATCAGGATATGCATGATAATAGATATCTGTTTGATCTTTCTGATTACCCACGTGACAGTAAATTTCATGACGACACAAATAAAAAGGTTATTGGTAAGTTCAAAGATGAAATGAACTCGAGCGCTATCAAATACTTTATCGGATTACGTAGTAAAATGTATGCCGTATTGTTAGACAATAATAAAATAACAAAAAAAGCAAAAGGTCTGCCTCGTGACTTTGTTAAAAAGTTTATAAAATTTGATGACTACAAGTACGCGCTTGATGGCGGTGTTAGTTTTATAAGAGCTATGTCAATTCGGACAAATCATCATAAGCTCGAAACAGATGTCCTTATCAAGCGCGGTTTGAGCAATTTTGATGATAAACGTTATTGCGAAAATGGGGTAGATACATTTGCACTTGGGTATTGTCATGATGATAGAGATATATTTGACATTATCTTTGCAAACTAAAATTTTATCTAAACTTTAAAAATAATGTTTGAAAATTTGACAGTAACAAATAGCTACAGTAGCAAAATCAAATATCTAATGATGGACGGCAAACCATTGACAGTTGAAATTAATAATGAAACATCAGGCATATGCTTTAGTGGTACCCGTGACAAGTTAAAACTTTCGCTCATCAGATCTGATGACAGCGAGTATTTTAATTATCTCGAACAATTGTATCAAAAGTTGCTAGCGGAATTTAACAACTTTCACTGTCCGATTAGTCAGCAAAAATACACCAAACTTACAATTGATCTTGATCGGTCAAAGTTGTATTTTATCGACAAAAAATACCCTCTTAACAAATCACAAATAAAAGATTTGTTTGAGTCCCGTCGTTATGTGAGCGGTAAAGTAAAGTTTAGCCTCTATCACCATGATAATGAAATATTTTTGATATCTACAGTTGAGACATTAACAGTTGGTAATGAGGTATAATACCACTTACCTTACTGGAATTCTAATGCGTAATTTAGTCCACAATCGCCACGCTCTGCTAAATCGTAATGATTTGGAAAATTGAGTCTGACATATCATTTTGCTTATTCTGGAAGATCACGTAATTAAATTTTACCTGTTACCTACGTATTTTGCAACAGGTGTTCTATTGTATTTGTTTGGAGGTCTAGAGGGGTTGTTGAGCTCGGATTCTTAACACAATTATTGATTGCAACAGGTGATCTATTACGTTACCTAGGTATTTTGTATTTGTTGAGCTCGGATTCTTAACGAAATTATTGATTGCAATAGGTTTTCTATTACGTTACCTAGGTATTTTGTATTTGTTTGGAGGTCTGGAGGGGGTTGTTGAGCTCGGATTCTTACTTTCTCCTACTACTACCAAGACCAACCTTGTCATCACACCCAGGAAGAAAACGCTTTGACAGGAACGTTGGTCAGCGTGGAATTGTTCAAAGCTCTTGACCTGGGATACAAACTGTTAAAAGTGTACGAAAGTTACCACTTTCCCAAGACATTACAGTACCACAAGGGTGACGAGACTCAGAAAGGCATTCTCGCAGACTACGTGGATGCCTTTTTGAAAATGAAACAAGAAGCTAGTCGCTATCTTTCCTGGTGCCAGGAAGGCATAATTTTAGACCACATTGAGAAAAACTAAGGAAGGCGATCGTTTGCCAAAGTGATGTTCAATTGCTTGTGGAACAAAATGGCACAATGACCGTGTTTACCCAAGACGGAGTATTTGTCAGAACCTTCCTGCTACTTCATGACAAAACTAATTACATTAAACACGCAGACGTTCTTCGTGAGGACTTGATCCTGGTCAATTGCAAGAAGAACTGGACGTTGTAGAAACTGCCGAATTTGGAAATATCATCAATGTTGCTACCTGACAGCACATGCTCTCTTAAACTTATACGAAGCTTTAAAACTGTTAGGAGATCGAGTGCTGTATTTTGAAACGGACAGTTGCATCTACATCGATCGCCTGGGTCACCGGCACCCTGATATCGAAGGAGACCGTTTAGGAACCTGGACGGACGAGCACCACGACGACAAGATCTAAGTTTTGCCAGTGGCGGTCCTAAACATTACTGCCACAAAGTGATCTTTTTTAAAGGCATGAACTTTAATTTTAAAATTTAGTTTACTAGAACCAAGAACTAAATAACTTGTAAATAGGTTTGTTTCATGTTCAGCTGTTTATGTATTAAATAAATAGTGTTTAGACCATAGCCCAGGCCAGAGAGACCATCTATACATTTGAATACATGTATGTTTCTGGCTTCTTTTATGGATGTGTATTTGCTTGTTTCTGTATGTCTATGTTTGTCTCTGTCAACCTTTGTCCCGATAAATGCATTTCACCCTATAAATTGTTTTGACCCTATAAATCTCACGACGTCACCAATCATCAATTCACATTGACCCCAGGAGTCATTTCCATGTTAAATTCCCCATGTAGCCAAAGTGCAAACCCTCTATTTTTGGTTAAGGTTCCTTTGTCGTTAAAATAAACGTCACATTGTTGCCGAAGTGACGGCCATGTATTCTCCATGTTAAAGTCCAATTGTCGCCAATTTTGTTATATATATTTTTAACATCACGGTCCAATTGTCGCTAAAGTGGCCCCATGTACTGCTAACGACACACAGCATTGATTTTACGTACTTAAAACATTGTGTAAATAGGAAGCGCCTCAGAACATATCGATGTCTTTAATGCGTTTATGCATTATCGCGCGTAACGTCCCTGCATCCATGATGCCGTTGATGATCAACTGCTGCCAAATAAACGTGGCTTCGTTAATGACTTCTGGAATGTTCTTAATGACGCTAAGTGACCCCACGAACGTTTTCAAACGATCCACGAGTTCATGGCCTTGCCTTGATCTAAAGACACGCACTTCAAACCTGTTATTTTAAACAATGCAGGTCTTTGTCGTTCAAGAGAACCAATTGTATCACCAAGACCTTTTCCGGCAGGTTGTCGGTGTCAACTTTTGTCTCGCTTGTATATGTTCCACAATCTCGAGCAAAATTGAGTCCCTGGCTGTAAATTCATTATACAGCTTTTAAAAGATTACACTTATCGCTGGTAACTTTTATTTTCGCAGTGAACTCCTTAAATACAATCGTAGTCCAGTCAACTTCCATGCATGTATCATTTGTCTTCTCTGGTATTTTCAGTGAATAGTTTCTGCACTTCTGACAAATTGGATTCTCCATTTTTGGTACAGTTTTCAGGTCATATCGAAGTGACCTGGAAATAATCGTGAACATTTTTGGTATCTATAAATCGACTTTAATATTCAACTCCTTCTATATCGTCTCTCCCTTTCAAAAGTGTTTTCCTTGTATTTCATTCGTTTGCTTACATTTTGCCCATTTGACTTTTTTCTTGCTTTTACTGGCATTGTTTATTTATATAAATTATTTCAGTTTAAGCATATAACTGAGAACTTTCATTTAAACATATTTTCTTCATTTTCTGCTTTCTCTTTACCATTAATATAACATTCGTGGTTAGCTTCGTCGTAGCGAATGCGATATCATGCTATATATTTATGACTATTTATGAAATTCTTCAATATATCACAAAGTATCACAATGTCCTTCTTTCAGGATATCTTTGTGTTCAACTTACACAGTTGAATTTAAAAGTTGAATTTTAAACTTTACAGGATTTGTGAAGTGACAATGAAAATCCAGCGCATACTGCATGGATGACAGTAGCAAATGTCGTTCATCCATAATCCGTAATCGATCTTCAAATTTCACGATATCTCTTATCCTGTAAACATGAAAATACATTATTAAAATTTTGTTTTTTTTTGGTTTTTTTTTTTTTTTTTAGTTTAACGCCATTCTTCAATGCATGATAGGCTATATATGGCGGCCATTATAACTGTTGGAGGATGAACCCTTTAAAACCCCGGTAAGAATCCCAACGCACAGGAAGCTACAGACAAACGTTTCTCATATACTCACATTGACCTAGCCCGAGACTTAAACCCACGCGGACAGAGGTGAGATGGCAGTGGTCGGTAAAGGCGAGGTCTTTAGACCAATCGCTCTCCCCCTTTCTGATGTCCCTTATAATTGCAAAGAGATATCAAAATATAACGACTACCGGTACATTTTAGCCATTTTGTAAACAAATATTGTTAAAGGATAGTAATGACTTTTTGTTGCTAAATAGCTCCTTGCTGATATTTTGAAATAATAACTTTGGTACTGTTCCACATGATGGGATATGAATTAATCTAACTGTTTGTTACAAAATCTTCGCAAACATTTATAATTGTAATATTCTAAACATAATACTACTTTCTTTCTTTATGGTCATCTTAATTCTAACTCATTGTCAAACTTACTAGCAAATTCTACTTTTATCAGAACGCTATCAAGCTATTTAATGTATCCAACCAAAAATGTATGTTGTTGATCTATTTACATGATTATTCAGCATATTAGCAACTTAGTAAAATAGCGTACAAGAAGTATTTGTATTATTTTTTCATATTAAGACACTGGCGATATATACGTTTTATTTAGTAAATATGAAAAAGATATTTCACGATGGAAATGGAATATTTTCTTAAACCTGCTCAAGAAAACGCAGATTTTTCTTTTATACATTTCAGGTAAAAATCCTTCGATTTGCAAGGATTTTTTTCCATTATGTTTCATTGTCATTAACTATATCGATTAAAATAAGTTCAGAAATTTTACACTAATTTTAGAAGAGTTTTACTAATTTACATTGTACCGTTAATACTTCAAATTGTATATATTTTGCCAAAATAATGAACCTTCTAATGAGAAAAATGAAGAGATTTGTCTTTTCGTTAACAAATCTCTTGCACGAGTTGATACAGCATGCATTGGTGGTTGGGTGTGGTTCTATAGCAACATGACAGAAAGCTCCAAAAGCAGGATCCTGAGCGCTGTATATTTAAACAACAGATGTTAAAGAACGTGAGTTTACTTGTATGGATATTGGCTGCTACTTGTTATTTATTTTTACAATGAGATGTTACGTGTTGTTTGTTGTCAAGCTTGCTATCTATAAGAGACTTCAAACGATAATATTAGCTTTTTATTTAATTTCGGTTTTCTTTAAATGATGTACCATTTGTCATTGCGTATATTCTAACTGCTATACCATACTGTATGGGCGACCATTTGAGCTACAATTATAATCGGTAAGCGAATCTATTGTAAAACTTTTAAACTGCAGCGAGAAGTATTAATCCTTTAGTTCATAACCTAGTAAAGACTGAAGATAATGTATTACTGATTAATTATGTGAAAAGAAAAAACTTGATACGGAAGATAAAAACGATGAAAGAAATGAACAGTAAAATTTATGAAATGAAAACTAGAAGAACACAATAAAAATATTATGTTATTTCGATCCTTATACAATATTCTGTTCTCTGTCTGTGCGTGTTCGAGTCTAGGATTCGGCGAATATGGATATGTGAGAAAGCTTGCCAGTAGCTTCTCGTGGGTCGGTGGTTCTTTCCGGTGATTTCCCGGTTTCTTCCTCCACCATTAATACTGGCCGCCATGAATACATGAATAGCCTATCGTGTGCTGAAAAATGGTGTTAAGCCCAACAACAACAACAACAACATTCTGTTGTTTATTCGCATTAATTAGTGATTTGCAAAGCAAAAAATAACGAAACAGAACGGTCACGGAAAGTGAGAAAATAAAAGAAGAAACTAAAAATATATTAACAACTATTGCATACATAAAAATTTAAATTTACGTCAGCAGATCTGGGTCTGTGCAATTTGTCAGGAGAAATCAGTAGAACAAACAATGAGTTGACCTGTGCATGCATTATGGTATGGCAGATCAGGATCTTTATTGTTTTCAGTTTAACTGGACTTAAAAGCGATTATAGACGGTATTGCAAAAATACTGTGGACATCAGACATTGCATTGTATAAGACGCTGACATTTAACTGGGCATAAAACCAGGGACTATTTGGTATACGTTTATCTGACGAAATATAATGAAAAGGGGTAGAAAATAAACACATCAGTCACGTATACGAGTTATTTACTATCCATAAGTGTATTAGTAAAGTTTAAATCTAAAACGGGCCCACGGGCTGCCGAGTTCTCTAAGGCGCATACCTTTTTAGATTGCATGTACATCTTATTTCTGCGCGAGTGCAAAATCTCAGACTCGGCCAATATGGATAGATGAAAACCTTTGTCACTCGTTTCCGTGGATTGGTGGTATTGTTTTGGGCACTTTTAACACATTAGATGAATTTGCTAACTGAATCAGAGAAATGATAAAGTGCCTTTCCCACTGACACACTGCGGCAGCTGACCCAGACTGACCTTGAACCCATGACCCTTGGATAACAAATCCAACGTTCCATTTTTCTTGTAGTCATTTCAGTGATCTTGACCTTCATTCTTTAGACCTAAACAGGCCTCATCTATACCTCAAGTACAAGCCCTCCATAAACTTGGGTTGGTGCAAGTTGTTCTATAAAGTTATGCAAAAGACCTTTTTTGTTTTGCTTCAGTCACAGTGACCATAATGTTTTGATTGCAAAATCAATAGGATTCTTCACTGAACATACGTCAAACAAGAAGGTACATGGACAAGATCTTCCTTTTTTTTAACCTGACCTAAATATTGTAATTATATGAACGTTAAGACTGGCAAATTTATGGCTTTAAATCGTTAGCTTGGTTAAAAACTGTAATCTTGAAGGTTTTAGGTGAAGAGGGGACATAAACCAATAAAATCCCTGACAATGTTATATGGCTATACAATTATTCCCACGAATTCTCTCCTTTTCTCCTTCCCTCACTCGCCAGCTCTATCTCTGTTGACAGCAGCTGCATCAGTAGGTTATTTTCTGAGATTATGGATGTTGGAACAATGCACTTGGACACGTCCGGAGATCATTAAGTCGATTTTTTTTCTCCTCGCTGGCAATTTTGTTAAAAACAAAGATCCAAGCCGTAAAATGTTCATGGTGTAGACATTTTCTCGGGCAGCAATTTTGTGCATTTTTAAAATACTACTATTAGCAAATTTGGACTAAAACTTTGCTTTATTTTATTTTTTGAAAATTCTAATTTTGTTCACTTGTTTTTGAATTTTCTGTTTTTGTTTGTGGCAATATTTCCTTAATTTCAAAATTTAATATATCTGAGATAATGTAATTTTCAAAATACTTCTAAACTTAATTTAAAAAAAGCAAATATCACTGGGTCTTTGCACGTGGTTCAGTAAGGTCAGATTAGGACGATATGACATTAGATACAAGTGAGGCATATCTCTATGATCATAAATTTATAGCCTGTCATTATTTAAAGGTTGCTACTGGAACTTTATAAGTGTAGTAAAATGTTAAGTACTGTGTATAATTTGGAAATCTCACATACACGCGCGCGCATTCACACACATATTGACTGACATATAAAGTAATCTCTTATTTCCAAATACCTGTCACGCACTTGTTGTTTGTAAGAAATTCTAATAAACCTCGGTCCATTCTTAAGCTTAGCTACATGTGAAACAGTAATAAATCCTCAATTGCCGAGCTCTTCTTAGTCTGTGGAAACGTGCTTTACTAAAGTCCGATCTATAACTTAACTGTATCCTTTTAATCTTACTTATGGTAAATATTCTCAGACTCAAAGTGGATATATGAGAAAGATAATCACTAGTTTCCCGTGGATTTTTGGTTCTTTCTCCTGCAGGTATACAGACCGCCATGAATAGCCTGTCCACTAGCTTCATTAGTCATTGGCCACAAATGCTGCTGGCACACTTGCTACTGCAACTTTGATAAATTGTTGTAATCGTGTTCATAACATAAATAAGCAATGAACTGTAAGCAACAGAGCAGTAAAGCAACCGATTCACAAAAGTGAAACATAAAATTTAAAAGTATTAAGTGATCCAAAAATGTCATGCTTTATACTGAGAGAGAGAGAGAGATGCAAAATATAGTCTGCTGAATCTATACATTGTGCAGTACATGCCTGCCTCGTGTTTGATAGTCCTATGTAAAGGCTAAAAAGTAGGGTGTTGTTGACTCTAGAGATTTCTGACAACAGGTCTCAATGACCTCGACTTAAACTTGATCATGACATCTAACATTTAGACCAATTAATCTAAAGGTTTAATTACAATTATAGTACCCAAGAAAAGTTTGGCTTTATTTTCTATTTTATTTTGGCACTTTTAACATATTACATGAATTTGCTAATTGAATCAGATAAATGATAAAGTGCCTTTCCCAGTGACACACTGAGGCAGCTGACCCAGACTGACCTTGAACCCATGACTCTTGGATAAAAAGTCCCATGCTCCATTTTTCTCAGACCTCTAAAGAAACAGGTCTCTTTCATACCTCAAGTATAAGCCCTCCACAAACTTGGGTTGGTGCAACTTATTTTGCTTCAGTCACTTTTGTGACTGGACAACACCAATGATGCTGCTGATGCCAACAACACTAGAATTCTAGCACAAGCTCTCCCGAGACTCGTACAAGTAAAAAAAATTAGACAGAAGAACAATGGAAAGAGGAGTGGAGACAAAGGAATATGAGAGCATTATGCTTAGTAAAGCAAAGAATCCGCATTTTTAGCAATAAATTTAATTTACATGAGACATGGAAAAATATCAAAAGAATTACAAGGATTATGACAATCTAAACATATATCATGTAGAACATTCTGTAGGCAAACATTTTTCTTAAGGCTTTCAAAATTTTGTTTGATAAGGTGCAATTATTAAATGATAGCAACTGGTACTGGCTACATGTACATATATGGAACACAGTCATACATTCCATGGGCATAATGTAACATAAACATATACAAACATGTATTCTTGCAAAAGGTGGTCAAGTGTACATGTAAGTAAATGTTTATATCTGGAATGCTTACATGGCAATCATACAGGTAAGTAAAAATATAATGTAGAGAGTAAATATTTGGTATTATATACATTATAACAACACATTACTGAATTGGAAACAAAACAACAAAGTAGATACAAGAACTGTAATCCCACAATAGATCTCCAGGTTTGTTTGCAAAAACTTGTGTTAAGGGCTTGATGAATGTAACTTGTGCATAATTTATTCTGGATTTTGAATAAAAAGGATTCACCAAGAATTTTTTAAGTCAAATTCCTTTAATTTGTTTTTAAAAAAATGCAAACCACTGTTAAAACACTTTATGAAGATAAAATTTAATGCCACATTATGCATTCAAATGTACTGCAAATTTCTGTTAACACCAATAATGTGATGGTATCATCCTTCTTATAGTTTAAGTTTTGAATAGCATGCCATTTTTGGTACATATAAATACCTTTTTGTTGCTGCCACTTCTCAATGTGAAGAATTTTACTCCTGACCAGTATAGTGGAATTCCCAAAATGTGCCAGGTGGTTCTGATACCAACTGAAAGTGACCTGATGGATCAATACACACACTGGAACAAGGTTGATTTAAGTTTTACCAAATCCTCTATTTGAATGAATTACTCTCTACACCTGAAGACTTCATCAATGAATATCATCAAAATATAAAAGTAACACTACACAACACTTAAAACTTCATACTATACTTAGTTCTCTAAATAACATATACTTGTCATTTTGGTATGTGTTTTGACTCTAGCACTGTTCAAAGCTGGTCAGATTCTGTTGAATAGAATTTATGGGGATAAAGTTGTCTAAATATTGTTTGGTTCTCAATAGTCACCATATCTGAAGGTGATTAAGCTACAATTGCATAAATATAAAACCCTTCATGTCAAATTTGGTGAAATTCTCTTGAATGGTCTTGTAGTAATAACCATTCAAGGTTTCTCTATGGCATTTGTATCACTGTGAACACCCTTTATTGCCTGAATACTTGTTATGAAATTTGGTTAATTCTGTTAAGTGTTGTTTGAAAAGAAAATGTTCAAAAGCCACTGTATATTTAATGGCTTGGCACCAGAAGTTGTAAAAAATACAAACTTTAAAGCCCTTTGGGCCTGCATGCATTCTGTCAAACTTGGTCCAATTCTATTCATAATTGTTTAAATGTTCTTCTCTTTTGGCAATGGTGACCATATTTGATGTCAGATATATTAGTTATTCAAACTTTAAAAGCATTCAGGAATACTTTAAGTTGGATCAAATTCTGAAATGTGATTGTGCAAGTTTTTTAAAATTCATTTTAATAGCATCCATTATCTGATGGTGGACTGGCATCATTGGTAGAAATCTGACGGCCATATAAGCAGATATCATGTCAAATTTTGCTCAACTATATTTTTTGACCTGGAGAGTTTTTTGACAATATTTGTTTTCTGTAATATCAATTTATTTCATGGCAGGTGAGTATCATTTATAAAAATATGAAAATTCTTATTATAACAGATTTTGTCAAATTTGATAAAATTATGTTCTGTGAATTCAAAGAAAAATTGGATTAAAGTTTTTTTTCTATTTTAGCAAGTAGCCACATTTAATGGTGGATCAGCATCATTTGGAAAAGTTTGAAAAAAACTTTAAACCTGCATATTTCCCTTAAAAAAATTTGGTCCCTGTATACACAACAGGTAAGTAAAATAGGGCATATGAACTGGTTCTATCCATTAATTCACATCACAATGTGTAGCTTTAAAAATCATTTAACTGGTCTGCATCTTGGAGAAACTGAAAGCTGCTCATGACTAGTTTAGCAAGTGGCATTGTTTTAAAAATTATTCAGAATATTTTAGATTGTATTGTATATTGGTAGCCACTGGTTAACAGACTGGCAACAACTGAAAAATTTTTTTAAAGACCTTTTGCTGCCAGAATACTCAGTCAAATTCTCTGCAAATTGGTCAATCCATGATTCTGAAACTAAATGTTTCATTTGGTATTCTGGGTTTAAAGCAATTTTTCATCACATGAGAGGCTATACATGGCAGCTAGATGGAGGTATGTCCCAGGATGATAGTCTCAAAGCTACTGGCAAGCTTTCTCACTTTGCTCGAGCCAAGACTAAAACAATTGCTGGTACTGAAGTGAGATGTATGATTGAGCTGCAAAGGCAAGCACCTTTGACCGCTGAGTTTCCCAGGGTCTTTAAGGTTGTAAATGAATATTTGATAAATATTACCATGCCATAAGCTAATGTGGCCTTACAATGAGTTAAAATTATACTGCAAAATACAAATCACAATTTATACTTTTCTCAACCATATTCAAGAATTTTATTGAAATGCTTTTTCACAATAGAGAAAAAAATTCATTATGCACACAGCAATATAAAATATATCTTCTAAAGAATCTAATGTAAAAAGGTGGCAAGTTTGAAGACATCCTGTTTATGAATTTCACTTTTCATAAACAAGGATGACATGAAAAGTTCTATTTCGGATAATGAGGTTTATAATTTTGCAAATATGTAAAATGATGGTGTTTTTGCTTTAAATTAAAATCAGAAAATATTTTCAACGCTGATTACTCATTTAAAAAATACAAGTTATTCCATAATCAAAGTACTGAGCATACTGACAGCTTGTCAGGTTCAAATGATACTTGAATATATATATATAAAAAAACCCAGAAGTACAGGAATGTAGACATGATACTATAGATGGTCCATTTGCTAAACATACTGCTCTTAATCTATATTTTTTTCCTAAGTTTTCTTTTTGTTACATCACTAAACAAGCTGTATTAATAATCAATAAATTTACTGGAGAAATTATAATTAATTTCATTTTAAAAAGCATTTTCTCGTATTGTTTCAAGAATGACGACAAGCAGAACGCTTTAAGGGAGACAACAACTATATGTAAATCTTACTCAAATTCTACTTGCCTCCCTTGGCATATAATTTTTTTCAGGACGGTCAATGTAACATTAAGCAGTCCATTAATTTTTCTAATATTCAAGTCTCTAAAAAATTATTTTTTTTAAATATCATTTTTAAATTGTAGCATGAAAATATTTTCATTTAGAAGTAAAATAAGAGTAGATGCATGAAACTGGAGGGTCCTGAGGATGAATAAAGTTCAAGTCTCTGTAAAATAGTAAACACAAGAGTTAAAATATGAAGTCTGTCTTCAAAGCTAATACTGATGACCTGCTGTTAAAATTATTCTGTTTTCACAAGATCACATGAAAGAATACAACTCATGAGATGCTACTATTCATAAGCCTGTTGTAAACATATTGCTCTAAACACCCTAATCCCAATCCCAGTTGATTCCCTCTTGTACAAAACTAATCTAACATATGGGATGCATGAAAATACATCTCAAGATCAGACTTCTCTTTTCTATACAAAAACTGGGCTTATTACCCCCAATAACAATATTCATTTGTCCATTCTAGCTAGGCACAGAAACTGTATGGCTGCAAATAAGTGATTAAAAAATATGGTATGCAATGGTGTAAATAAACACTTTCTGACAGTATAAATGGAATAGCATGCTGAAACTGGCTCCTGAGTTTTCTGTGGTCTTCTCAAATATTACATGTCATGTCTAGCAACTCGGATGATACAATAAGGCAGTAAAAAAGAAGTCCATAAACTTTACATGGGACCTAGAGATGTACACCTGCAGAATGTAGTGGTTTGCACCTTATTTGCAGTATGAATGCCTTAATCATCTTCTTCTTCAGATTCTACAAAGGAAATAATGATATATAAATTTCATTTCTTGAAACATTATTTTTTAATGATGCCTTATTTGTTGACCTGAGCTTTTTATCTGGCTAGAAAGTTACAATCTTTCAAAGGGACTGACATTCTATTGGGCAAAGATAATTTATAGTAATTACAAATAATAAACATAATTTGCAGTAATTACAAATAATAAACAGAAATTATAGTAATTACAAACAATACTATTTCCTCCTTTGAACTATCAAATGTTGAAACCATATGATATTCTTCAGCAATAGCAAGAAAATTAGCTGCTGTGGTGCATATTGTGGTTGCCAGCTAAGAACCATTTTTATTTAGAATAAAGCAGACATCAATTGAATTCTTTTGGTGAAAAGCCTGCAAAATAATGATAATGATAATCCATTCAGGACCAATCATGTATCACAAGTCTATTGGTGAAATCCCCCATCTATCACAAGTCTATTGGTGAAATCCCCCATCTATCACAAGTCTATTGGTGAAATCCCCCATCTATCACAAGTCTATTGGTGAAATCCCCCATCTATCACAAGTCTATTGGTGAAATCCCCATCTATCACAAGACTATTGGTAAAATCCCCATATCAATGGAGCCAGCCATTTGGAGGTAAGATAACAATATTTTTAAGATATGCCTTTCCAATTAGGAAATTTGTACATCAGGTTGGTACCAAATTCATCCAATACCAACTGGATACAATTAAAAGAACTTATCAAAGACCACATGCCAATCAAGCTTTCTATTCAAGTCCAGTTGTGATAAGATCTTTAAAATCACTACCATGGTATCTGTATTAAATGTTAGACTGGCAACATTTTTATTTATGACCAGCTAGACATCATATATCTTTCAGTAAGAACCCCATCTTGATATGGCCCTCCATTCTTCTGGCTAGAGATAACAAGATTTTCTATATGGCTACCATGGTGGTCATAGTGGATGTCCGATGAGCACCATTTTCATTCAACATAAACAAGACATCACAAGAAGTCTTTCAGTGATAAGTTTATTATTGGTACTTCTCTGGCCATATGATAATCATTTTAAATATAAAATAAAAAAAACAAATTGCACTGAACACCATCATCATATTTAAAGTTTGAGGTACAATCATGCTTTACATACACATATACAGAAAAAAATTTAGCTACTCACCCTCCTCCGCATTTTCCAACCATTCAATAAAGTTCTTCATTTGAGCAAGGAAAACACTCTTCCCTTTGGCTGAGTGAGATTCTTTGTACCATTTCAGGATCACATCCTCACTCAGAACTTCGGCTGAAAAAAAAAATGTAAAATTATGAGCTGACATCTATGATACACTTGGGTGGCTTGGGGTGATGGTGAGAATTCTTGATAGGGAGAAAATGTGTTATTAATGCATAATGAAAGACAAAGACAATTTTTTTTTTGCATCAGCAACTCTGGCCTTGAAACTACTGTATTCCAATAATATCCCATTTTTTTCAGTTTGGTTCCAAGACACATGTAAATGTATCAACTAGATATTACTGTGCAGAAAACATGACAGATGCACATACACCTGGGGGCCCCTGAGTGGCAGAGTGGTTTAAAGCGCTCTCCTTTACGGATGAATGTGGATATGTGAGTAAGCTTGCTAGTAGCTTCTCGTGGGTTGTTGGTTCTTTCCGGTGATTTCCCGGTTTCTTCCTGCACCACTAATACTGGCTGCCATGCATAGCCTATCATGTGCTGAAAAATGAAGCCCAACAACATACACCTGGACAGACAGACAGCATAATACCAAGTCAGTATTATTCACGTAGTGCAAAAACTGCAATTATGACATGCATCTTCAGACCACACTATATTTCACTCCATTATATCACTAATTTGGATATAGCATGGTGGTGTGTCTCCCAACACATCATATTCATGTACTTTTCTTGTTTTTCTTGTATTTTAAAGTATGAAAAATAACATTTAAAAAGATCACTATCATATTGGGGAAGAGAACAGGCAAGAAGTCTAACACAAGACAAATGTGTCATGATGGCTGAAATTTCATAGATGTATTTTTGCAGAAGATTTTTTTTCTTCTTAAAAGTATGACAAGTGTGAAAAAAGTTCATTAGGGATTGTGCTGAGCTTCAACAATGTTGCAAACTGCGATTTTGTTTTCCTTATTGGTGACTAAATATACCATCTGCCAATTTTTGTGTATACAGTCATGGATTAGGAGTAGAGAAATTCATATAAACTTTGAGGAAGCTGCAAACTTGCATATAAAATGCACTGGAATCTATCTAATACAGCATAAACAAATTCTTTGTTCCTATTGACAAATCATCTTAATAGTGCATTGTTACATCATAACCTGCTTATGCTGACATCTGGCCTGAGTACAGTATGCTGTGATAATATCTGAATAGTGTTGCTACAATCAACCAACCCTTGAAGATAGAACAGAGACAATTATAAACAGATTTTTTTTTTAATGTACCAAGAAAAATTAGTTTTGCAGAAATTGCAAAGAACAGTTATTACCTTAAAAAAGTCTTGATGTTCTATAATTATATGATGTTGCCACCAAAATAACAAACAAACAAACAATTTTTTCGAGCCCTGACTTCAATTAACACCTGCACCCTTCATCAAAGCAAGCAGACAACAATCTTCAATAAAAATAAAGTTGCCTTTCATTAAAATGAAGTCGGCACCAAATTGAAATAAATGCAATGGAATCTGATGGATTGTTGCATTTTCCATAATGACTGAAGATGTTAACTGTGCTGTGCTGATGCTTACAACAGTTATCAGCGGTGACATTAATGCAAATTAAATTTCAAATCTTCTGAA
This sequence comes from Potamilus streckersoni, assembly GCA_016746295.1. Taxonomy (NCBI): domain Eukaryota; kingdom Metazoa; phylum Mollusca; class Bivalvia; order Unionida; family Unionidae; genus Potamilus; species Potamilus streckersoni. The sequence goes on from JAEAOA010001954.1 coordinate 4,056,389, forward strand.
ACTATATAAATCTGGCCATCAGGTTACTTTTTAATTTGGTCACATTTTCATTTCCTTACAAATACATGGTTCCAATGCTTTTCTAAAAATAAATTTCCAGGATTTGTCCAGGAAGATATAAATTTTTTCAAGGTTTTTGGAATAAATATAATTTTGTGTTCTTTTCTTTTTTTGTATTGTTATTTTAACTAGCATATGGCTTTCCTTGAATTTGTTTTTTCTTCAAAACATCAGCATGTAATTTAAAAGCAATGTTCACCTGAGTTTTGTTGTCACAATAAAAAAAGTTTCTGCCTTAACCAAAGTGCAAGCCATCCACAAAATCTGGAATATGTATATGATGTAGTACTTATATTATTGAGTAGAAACCAGTTTTAATCCTTACATCTATGCACTTAGATTTCTCTGACCTAACATCTTAAGGCTTTAATCAGCAAATGGCTCACCAATAATGTTAAAAGTGTGGTGAAAACGATAAAAAAAAATAATAAAGATAAAGGCGAGTTAATCAAATTATTAAGAATACCACTAATAAGAATACTGATAGCTTGGAACACAAAAATGATAATTTACACGAGACCAGATGGAAAAATATAACTGCCATATGGCTCATGTTAATTTTATTATTGTAAACAAATTATCCTAAATAACCTTTTTAAAAATGTCCTAATTAAAATTTCTTTGTTTCCCGAGAATTTATATTAACATCTGAAACATTCTACAATGAACTAATGTGGTGACTTCCAATAATAATCATTTTCTTTTCTTCTAAGTATTACAAGAAGAATGATCTTCAAAGGACGGAACTACTAAAAGGTTTAATCAATCACAAAAATTCTAGTTGGCTTCCTTAGGATACAATACCCAAGATCAATACTATATTTCCAAGTTTTACTATTAATAATAATAATAATAATAATAATAATAATAATAAAAGTTACATTTCAAGAAAGTGAACAGATACTTTGCCACAAACAAGAAGGTACTCAAATCATTCTAAGTTAAAAATGAAGATGAAATAGGCATACTTTTATAAAGCAGGACTACAATCTTCTGGAACACGTTCATGAAGTTCATGTTATCGTAACAAAATTCCTGAATTTTTACAATCAACCTCAGCTCTGCATTTGGTGTCTTTGCAACTGCATGTAGAAGAGGACAGTAAGTCTTTAGATGCTTCAGAGCTTGAGCTGCAACTAGCTCTTCCTTCTTGTTCCATTCCATTCCAGACATTAATGTATTCCAAACCTGAAGTTAAAGCAATGACTATTTTGTCAGATGATTACCAAGAAAACTTAAAATGTCAACATTCAATAACAATGAGAATAACAGCTGTTCCAATTGACACCAATCAAACTGACATATACTAAATACTGGTCAAAATGTTTTTTGGAAAAATGTTCCAATTTAAAAGAAATTTCCTACTGATTCTTCTAATGAAACCAAAGTCTCCCTTTATCATATTCACTGAGACATATGACTGAAATATTTCCTTATTTTATACAGTAATTGAAATATTTCCTTATTTTATACAGTAATTAAGACCAACCATCCTCTTTTATTCTACTTTTTCATCTACATCTTATTTCTATGGCAAATAATAAACAACCTATTCAGAAAATCGAAGTGTCAAAAGGCAGCTGTAAAACTGACTTGACATGTTTGTTACACATAAGGATCTGATACAGTCCTACCAATTTATGTAGACATCCTTGAGACTGAGGAAATATTGTCCACATAAACGGATGTCGAGATAAGTAGGGGGGTGGGCTGATTAAAACATACAAGTTAAATTTGTCAGTAAGGGGTGACTTGTCATCATTGAGTAGCATTTATACTTTGACAAGATAAACAATGGAAATTTTGAGTATACAAATACAAAAGCAGTGTAAAATACACTTGTATATTGACAAATTACATTTGGGTTTCCTTTGTGGAATAAAATCTATAATAAAATACTGCATCGGTCAAATCCCAATATGAAAAAGATTCACTACGATATTTAATGTTGGAATTAGCACATGGTTGTAAAGGTGTTTTGGTCAGTCTGTTCCCATCTTATTGAAGCTACCAATTCAAATTGCAATGAAAACCTTTCAACAAGTTTGTTTAAACAGTACATATATTTAGTTACAGAAGTCATTGTTAAAAGTACATAAAAGGGAACAAGAGATATGCTGTTGATATGATTAATGAAGGCAAAATATTGTACACATTGACACATGTTAATTAGCAGCAGGGAGGGAGAACCCTACAAAATTTTGCCCATATCTTTAACGAAATAAGGGTTCCTACAGAGGCTGAAAAAAAGGTCAATAACCCTAAACCAAAATCTCTAACTTTTATATTACTGTATGGTTAATAAACCACATGAGGTTAGCTGAGTTTTGTTATACTATTATTGACTTTTTTTTCCTGACTTTATCGAACTGTTTTTTTCGTTAAAGACTCGAGCAAAATTTTGTAGAGGTTCACCCTCCCTGCTGCTCCTGACTTTGTCACCTGACAGGGGATTAACCAAAGATTTTATCTATGAGTAGTGTATGTATAAATTATTATATAGAGTTTCATTTCTTAAGTCAATTATATTTCCATCCTGATTTGTGAGTTTGAAATTCATTCTTGACAATAATGGATTATATACACGCAGGTAGACTTGATTTATTGGCTCAGATACAATAAGCCACCCGGGGGGGGGTGTTTGAATACTGGATGAATATAATATATATCCCTGTTGAGCCTAATTAGACTTAGAGAGGTCAAAATGGTAGCTATTATCAATTATATCGCACATTAAATTCAGTGTGATGGTGGATGTCATATTAACAATATTAGGCGAGATGTGACAACCTGTTCCATATGGATAATTATTATATTTGAGAACTGCTAGGGGTGGAAATAATTTTTTCCAGGAATTACATATTCTTTTAAAGTGTTCATCAATAAGATCACTAACTGATATTTTTAGCTTTTCGAAGTCAAATCCGGGTATTATAAATGTTGGTAGCTGTTCTTCTGTGATTCCGTAATATTTCATAAATACTGTCTTAAATAATCGCTTATGACTTAACACATTGGATTGGGTCATCTTCATTGACTATATAATAGCTAGAAAATCTATCTGCCGGCACGTTTATTATTCTCTCTGTGTCAACAATAACATTATTTATGTATTCTAAGTATGCTACAACTTGATTTAGATGTTGTATTGTTTCTATTATTTGATTTTTTAAATCATCGTTATAAAAAGTATTGATGCTGGAAAGTAAATTTTTAAGATCATTAAACACGTGTTCGTGTTCAGATTTAATTGGTCTTGATAATGAGTTAATTTGCTCAACATCAAGTGTCGATATTCTTGCTAAACCCTTCTTAATTTGAATGAAATTTATAAAATAAGTATGATGCTTATAATCACGATACGTGAGTGTAGTGCTCTCCATAAATGGATATTTTTTCCTATATTCTGAAAGTTGTATAAATTTCTTAACATCTATGTGGTTCTACTGGAACTTGATAATCTGGCGCGACTTCAGGCCAACCTAGTACTGATCTAATCGAACTTTGATAAATATCTACAGCATAATCATGAGAATTTATTTCAATCACCGCCGATAATGTTGGTTCATAAACAGTAATTGCTATTTTAGACTCCCTTCTGGTTAAAGACTTAATTCTGCGCTGGAATTCTTCATTAATCTGTTCTAACTGATAACTCCCAGTTGGAATACTAACAACTTGCCAATCAGGAGTTCCATCAGATTTATTTTTATTTGCGAATACTAACGAATTATTGGGTTGTTGTCCACCAAATGGTTTTGATCTAATATTAGGCCAGCTATAATAAACACGTAGCTGAGCTAATGCTATCTCTTTTACTGGAATTGCAGTTGGAAAGTTAACGCTAAATTCAGGATTGGTTGAACTTATCGATATCATAGTAGTTTTTGAAGGAGTTGTATTAGTGACGATCTGCTGTAACAACTCTCTCGACTCATCATCCAAATGATGTTCAAGTGCTGACATTATTGTTATTATTATTGTTTAATTCTCCATTTATTTTGTCACCAGAATCATTATCGATTCTGAATGCTTCATCGTAGGTTTTAATTATCATTGCAAACTCGTCAGTTATTTTACCATCACTGAGATTAGTGGAAATATATCCAGATAGTTTAGAATATGTTGCTGTTGCTGTAATTTTATCATATACTCATGCAATTTATCATTCGCACATGTAGTTATTTTTTTTTAGCAATAATATTAAAAATACCTGCTATAGTCGTTGAAGTTGAAACAATAATTGTTTTAATTGCTGGAGCTGTCATTGTTAATGTCGATAATATTAATCCGGATCCAGCAACAATAGCAGAAACTGAATACACAACTATATCAATGACAACCATACGTCTACAATATTTTTTTACTTTTACTGTATAATGGTCGATGGTATTTTTTAGTTTGGCCAGACATTCACATGCTTGATTATATCTGTGACGTTGAACGTAGATAGATGACATAGTTATTTGATCCATTATACTATGATGTTAAGTAGTTAATTGAGTTACAAATTCCAAACACCACCAGTAATTAGCTGAGGCCATATATTTATCAGACGATTCCAGCGTAAATGTTACCTCGGAATCTTTATCTAATACTACAGATATAGTTCTAGAAATATTACCAGTTGATGGAGATGTAGTGGATATTTAAAAATCTGCATTGCTAAGTACGGACATCCTATATATACCAGTAATCTCCGTAGTATGTGTGATGGTTTTATTTTCTGGCGTCCACACTCCAGATCCAGATGCAATTGTATACACAATATTTTTAATCTGCTGGTGAGGAATTTTAACCAGACTAATTTATTGAACATTATCCGGAATTCCACTATTAATATCGTTGAGTTTTGTATTAATATCAGTAAGTTTTATATCAACATTTGGTGGACTTCCAAAAAATTCCTTTTTAGTCTTATTCACGTTTCTGCGAAATCTCAAAAATGTATTCACGTGACTGGTAAATTCAGTTTTGAGATCATCTACGTATTTTTTTTGTAGCAGCATCAAAATCAGATTCTGGTGTTCTTAAATTATTAATACCGTTGTGGTTCATATTGAGAAATGCACGCATTATACCACCATTGTTTAATACATACTTTGATTCTTGATCATCAACATATTTTTTGTTGCAGCATCATTATCTAAAGTTGGATATCCAAGATCTGTAATTTTATTTTTGTTCATAATAACGTCTCCACTAAATACACCGCCAGCTTTCCTGACATAATCGTTGACTGATTTACCGGAATCTTGTATTTTACCCTGATCAGTAAAAGTAACAATATTATCAGCAACTGCAGTAGGAATTCATATAAGTACGTCTGGTAGTCGTATATTGCTTATCTTTAATTGTCCTTGTTTGTCCTGAAAAACAACTACTTCATTTTGATCCACATTTGTAATATTTAATAAATCGTCGATCTCATTTCTAAGTTGATCAAGGGTTGCATATTTAGGTAAATCACCTTGCTGCTGAGCTTTACCACGAGCAGATCTTCCATAAATATCTACCATTATATATACTGATGTCTGTTCAAATGTGACAATGTGGTATATTCATGCATGACTTTTATATTACCATATGGTGGTTTTCCTGGCGGTGCCATGGATACAGCATCAAGTACATTAAGTACTTCTCAACCACATATTGGTGGATCAGATAATGTTTGTGTTGGTAACGTTGAATACCAGATTGGGGCAGTATTATTACCGACATAATGAAGAAATTCTTTTGGTGGCGCTAATCCATAAGAATCAAAATAGATAATTCCACGTGGATCAATTGCATACACTACCCAATGGGTACCTGGTCCAGAGTTCCAACAGCGGCTATTAATGCTGGTATAGCTGTGAGAAGGGGAAATATACCACCCGTTTTAAAAGTATCCTTAATAGCACCTGCAGAAAGATCAAGTCTGACACCTTTATTTGAATTTTTTTGCTTCATTAAAGTTTTTGAATTGACGCTCAGTCAACGATTTATTTGAACCACTCATTTGTTCTTTTTTTAATGATATTGTTATTCCACAGTTATTATTTGATGCTGATTGCAGTCTTTTGATCTGACCAGGAGTCAGGGTAACATCAGCGTGATTATATGGCATTTATAATACTCATAAATGATCTAATTACACATTACAAATTTTCTACTGGAGCATCAATGACTCTCATTCGTCCACCAGCACCTCCTATGAGCATTGATCTATCGCTAAGTATAACAGCAATTGCTCTGTAATTATCAATAGCTCCTCTATTAACACTAGCTCAAAAATGTATATCGACTACTGATTGTCTGGTCAAATCTAAATGTCCGAGCGAAAAGTAATAAATAGGATATAAGCCTGTAAAATCTAGTTGTAATATTTGTAATCCAGTATCAACATTTTGATCACGGCCCATGAACGACATAAGACGATGATACGCACGTGCTACATGATTTTGATCAAAATTAAGTAATATATCCTCGGATGGTTCTTGATGTCCATTTATCCGTAACGAAATCTCAGAAACACAGAGTTTATCAAATATACTACGCGTTTGATCCTTTACTCGTGCAGCATTTTGTAATGCAATAAATATGTGTCTTGGTGCAGAAACACCTTGCTGAGAGTCTATCTGCCATGTATATAAACCGTTAATATTACTTTGGATAGCATCTGTGGTCATTGTCAGCCATGATAACATTGATTTACCGCCTTAATTCATAAAAGATAATAATCATTGTTCTTCAGGTATTGAAGGAGTCATCACTGGCATCCATAGTGAAAGTTTTGTAAGAATTACCATACCAGCATCACCGGCAGGTCTCCATATTGCATCATCATCTGCAGCCTTTCGTACTAGTACAACTGTATGTTTGGCTCTGAAAATGACTTTTCTGACATTTCTACAGAATCCAAAGATGTGTGGGAGTGGAATTACACATGAAAACACTCTTCTATTTCCTTTTAACATCGCTCGACGTGTTGTAAATCCTAAGTTGAAATTCGCATTAATGCTATGTAATAACGAAAATGCAGCAGCAGGCTGGGCTATCATTCCTGCTGGTTGTGGATCGGATACAGTATCCCGCGGTGTTTGTATTAAATTATCTCATTAACCCCTAGCGCCCCGATAACTCGTCACACTTTTCACCCCTCATCTCCCGAGCGCCTCGTTAGCAAGGCAGAGTTTACCTAGCTTATTTCCCGGGCGCCAAGTTTGAGAGGCAGTATTTGGCATGGCTTATTTCCCGTATGACGAGTTAAGTCGTCGCTAACCATTGGTTGATTTCAAGCCATTTCTTAATTATTCATGCAATTGAACCAATAAAATTTTAGCTTACGTAGACAGACTGAACTCTGCTGAACAAAGGGAAAAAAATTTGATTGCAATAGCGCCAGTAATAGTGAAGTTATTTTGATTTGAAAATGATGGAAATTGTCGAGAATCAGCCACTTGGAGCGGAATTTTTACCTGACAGATTCTGACAGAGGATTGTCTGGATTCTCATCAGATGAGATCGATAGTGACATTGAAGTAACAATTAATGATAATAGCGAGAGTGATGAGAATGAGGATGAGAATGTTGCAGAGAATAGAGAAGAAAATGGTGGAAGAGGTGATCGATGGATTATAAATAACAGAACACACATCGACAAGAGGCAATTTACGGAACCAACAACAGATTCAGACCCTGAGGCAAATGAATTTAATTTTTTTGAGCTATTTTTCCCAGCGTTTTTGTTTCAATTAATTGTACGCGAGACCAATCTTTATACAAGGCAAAAGCAGGTGGAGAAATTAGTCCAAAACTGGAGAGATGTTACGGAGATAGAATTGAAAGCATGGATGGGAATGAGAGTTTTTATGAGCATTCTTCAGCTCCCGCGACAGCGATGTACTGGTCAACAGATGCCTTATTTGGAAACCTAAGTTTGAGAAGGATCATGAAGAGAGACAGGTTTGACAAAATATTACAATATTTTCATATAAATGATAGTCAACGTAATCCTCCTTGACGTCAACCAGGTCATGACAAGTTGCATCATGTGAGGCCAGTGTATGATGCCATTCAAAACTGCTGCTTACAAAACTACAATCCTCATCAAAATGTAAGTGTAAACGAAGCAATGATAAAATTTTGAGGTAGGTTAGCCTTTCGCCAGTATATACAAGCCAAGCCGACAAAGTATGGAATCAAGGTGTGGATGAGGGCTGATCCAGAAAATGGCTACACAAACGAATTGCAGGTATATACGGGTAAGGATGCAGGTACCAGAGAAGGGGGATTAGCCACACATGTTGTTATGGACCTAACACAAAAGATATGGGAAAGAAATCATATTGTAAATGTAGACAATTATTTCACTAGCCCAGACTTATTTGAGAAGCTTCTACAGAAAGGTACATATGCACGCGGAACTGCAAGAAACAACAGAAGAGGATATCCTATTCAGCATCTTAATAAGAGAGATATTAAGGTTCAAGGGGAATTCAAAACGGCACAGCGAAGGGAATTAACAGCCTGTGTTTGGATGGACAAGAGGCACATCTACACCCTATCAACAGCAGAAGATCCAGCAGCCATAGAGAAGATAGTACAACGCAAATCCAAAAATGGAGATGTGAGGAACATCAAAGCACCATCCATCATTCAAGAATACAACATCAACATGAACGGAGTGGACATAGCAGACCAGCTTAGAACACAGAACAGTACATACAGAGCAGCTAAAAAGTGGTGGTTGTACCTTTTTTGGTTTTTGTTTGATATTGCTGTCACCAATGGATTCATACTAATGAGAGAATCAGAACATCATGTCAAGCGGAGCAAGAACAGACGGGTAAAAGCACACAGGATGATTGATTTTAAAATGAATCTGGCAAAAATGCTGATTGGTGACTACCAGGAAAATGATTTAGCCACGTTGGCAACAAATACAGGAGGCCACTTTCCTAAGAATGGTGAGAAGAGGGGAAGATGTAGACAATGCAGCAAAGAAAAGCGACAACGGGAAGTTTTGAATATGTGTATTCAGTGTAATGTTCATTCGTGTGTAGATTGTTTTAAGCCATATCATGTAGATCTTTTGAAGAATCATTAAATAAATGTTTGAGAATTAAAATTTGTAAGCATGAATGTTCCTAATTCAGAGTTTGATAAGTGTTTTATTAGCAAGATAAATATATGCATCTTGGAACAGTATTCACAGGAGATTAAGTTTGCAAGAGAAATGACAAGTGGAATTTTTGTGTACATAATAATAGAATTATTTCATTGTTCATTATTGTGTGTGAATTCCTAATGGATTTTATGGATTATTTAATGGTTCGAGTCTAGGATTCGGCGAATGTGGATATGTGAGAAAGCTTGCCAGTAGCTTCTCGTGGGTCGGTGGTTCTTTCCAGTGATTTCTCGGTTTCTTCCTCCACCATTAATACTGGCCGCCATGAATAGCCTATCAAGTGCTGAAAAATGGCATTAAGCCCAACAACAACCATTATTAACAAAACCAACACTAATTTCGGCTGCATATTCAGTATTATCGGTTTTTAATATTTCACCTTCGACTTCAATAAAAGCTTCTGAGGGCAGGAAATATCTAGTTGTATCATGAACCTGAAGTTCAATTCTTCCTCGTTGATTTGGAATTCATGCTTCATAAGAATAATACTGATAATCATGTATAGACTCATCTTTGAGAACTGGTGCGTCCATGTCAAACGCTGGGTCACTCATATGCTTGAACATATTTATTATAATTATTATCGTCTAAAACGAAGACCACTTCGGGAAGTGAGACCACTTCATGCTATCAGGCTAGCAGTTATGTTTCTCTCTTTTTCTGATAAAGGTATATCAGTCAACTCTGCTAGTTTTTGATTATCGGCTTGATTTATTATTTTACTTACACTTGTGGGCATCACTTCAGTGCTAGGTAATTTATCCGGCTGAGGTCTGGCTGGAGGTCTGCGTATTAATTGCGCTAGTCTATCTTTAATCACCGAGAATACTTTGTTAGTAACATTACCAGCATCACCTATACCTTTTTCACGAACAACATCAATAGCTTTCATACCAAGCTGCTTTGCAATTGGTATTGCTTTTGGGGCTATCCTTCTAAAAAAAACCCTGAACAATATCACCAAACCCATCTCCGTAGGTTGCCCTGTAAATCGGTATTCAAGAATTAATTGCCCTGACCATGGTTGGTCCACGTTGAGTACTATGTATTATCATTTATTAAATAGTTATCTCATTTAGTTACAGTTACTTAGTCACTATAATAATAATTCAGTGACATAATCAATATAATAATCATCGGCGATTTCATTAATGAGAGACTGATACACATTAATATCCATGATACCGCCACTAAATAATCTTTTACAAATATCGGCTGCCTCAATGATTTCTGATGAATTATTTCCAGCTCGTTTTCCTCCAATAAGAATTTCTAGTCGTTCAACATCAGCAAGGACGTTGTTAGGACACTGAGTAATAAGACCACTTTTTAAACCACTTCCGAAAGAGGTATCCGACAGCCCTTCCTCACTTTTTATTTGGGCTGGTTGTGATTTTGGAGATTGTGACTGTTGTTGTTTTATCAATTGCTGTTGTTGTTGTGGTCTTAACTGCGTATATGAGATATAGACACTAATCGCATTATTATAATCAATAAATCTCTGATCGCTGCTTTTAGCTTGATCAACTCCATAATGGATACGAAATATCCATTTATACCACGATTCACGATTAATAACGTCATTTGCATGAGAAGGTTTTAAAAAATCTCTCAGATTATCATAACTCTCAACCGCACTTTTAGCTAATTGACTAACATTTTTAGCCATTTTGATTTCATTAATGGCAGCATCAGTGAATTTTTCAACTACATTAATTCTACCCCGTGCTAGTTCTGATTCTTTAGGTGCTGGTTTTATTTCTTGTTCTGGTTCTTCTGGTGGTGGTAACGCAGCAGCTATTTTGGCTGGAAGTTTTTTAAGAATCTTTTTTGTTTTTTTTTGTTCTTTGTGCTATTTTTTGAGTTGCTTCAGCGGTTTTCTCTAACATAGGTTGAATATCTTTAGTGGTATTTGTTATCGGTTGAAATAATTGTTTTGCATCCTCTGCAAATTCAACTGGAGTTTCCTGATGCTGTTGTAATTGTTTGACGGCATCAAGGACAGGTAAATATTTTTTAATTGCCTCTAGACGCTCGTGAGCTATTTTTGCTGAGGGAGATTCTCCAAAATTCATTATTTATTTTATATATTTTTAATATAATTATAATATATTTATTTTATATATATATTTGTCTGATTGTTGTTAAAAATAATCAGTAGCAATCCTAGCGATTACCCTTCATTGGAACCCCCTGATAGCCTGTGTGTCTTTTATGAAGTCATAAAATGTTCATCTCTTATGACTTATTATGCGGCACTTCATAATACTGTTTCTATTGGCTAGCATTCCTTTCTGGAATGTGTTATTTTTCAGGGTTCTTCTATGGAGCAGAGAGCTCAAGGCATGCTACTGATTATTTTAGGGGCAGGGCTATTCCTATAGACACATTCCCCGGTGAATTTCTAATTCACGAAAGGCGAAATATTAGAAATTCAGAAGACTGTCTAGGCATTGCGGTTTCGATAAATACCCCCGTGAAAACCTCGCGGGTACAAAAGCGTACCTCACGTGGCTGACACAGTGAGGTATTTATCAAAACCTGAGGAGCGCCCCGCCCCGCCCCCAATTATATATATAAAAGGCACCCCTGGGACCAAATCCATTTCGGCGAAATTTGGAATCGAACCACAGATGTCTAGATTTATAGTCCAACGATCTACCCCTACACCATGCTGCGTTCGATGAAAATAATAGTTTTAATTATTACTATATGCTTTTCTTATGCAATAGCATTAATCTCTGGTTTTACAAATATAATTTTATTAAGATAGCCATTTATGAGTATGAATCTTACTAAAATATATAAATATATAACGATTTAAAATTACAAGCATAAAAATGGGAAATAACCCACTGGGCACAAATACCGGAAATTGATTAACGCATTCGTCATTGTTTGAATAACCCAGATGTGTATACAATGAGAGAGTGTAATTCCTTCTTTATTTGCTTCTTGTGACCATTAAATTGGAGTATTGTGCAGTCTGTAGCTAAAATACATCAGCCGGTTATATGAATCATATTGAAAATAACACTACTTTTGTCACAGAGGGAATAGAATAATCTGCTTTTGTCACGGATCGCTAAACACAAGTCTTGACTCATTGTGAAGTCAGTTTAACTGTAAAGGTAACTGTTTATTGTAGAAAAACCTTATATTACAATATGTCTTAAGTTTACAGTGGAATATAACCACACTACACTATAAAAAAAAGGATTCAATTATACAAACAATTACGTCTGTATACACGGGTAATCAATAATTGCTCTTAAGTCATCCAAGGTCAGTATGTATAAACAACCGTTTACATTTATCGGCTGGGAACTAACGGTAGGTTTGGTTTCTAAATAGACAGACAGATAAACAGACAGAGATATACTTCATTAAGATTAAAATACATTATGTTTTGCGAATATCACACAAAGTTCAATGACCTTATCACATAAAGGGAAGTAATATACTCTGTGGATAATATTATTTTCGACAGGAGTTATGTTGCTTTATTATCTTTAGTTAAGTCAATTTAAAAATATTTAAATATTTTTTAAAAATATATGTATATATATATATATATATATATATATATATATATATATATATATATATATATATAATGAACAATGAAAACATCAATGATATTATTTCTGATATTAAAAAATTAAAACATGAAGGAATTCAGATATCTAGTAATCTCGACTCTGAAAAAATCATGTATGACTGAATTGTTGCAGCAAAAAAAATTTCAAAATAAATTCACATTACCATCTGATTATAGGTTTATCAAATCCATTTATAATTCTATGTTAGAATCTTTAGCTGTCGAGGATGAAAAACACATAAATCTATTCATACCTCTTGCGCGCTCAATTGAAAAGATCAAAAATGCACTGTCCCACGAATACGAAATTAAAAAAACGGACAGACAGTCGAATAATGCAATTGAGAAAGTTTATGCTTTTTGATTCTGACACTAAAACTGAAGACGGTAATAGTCAGGAAATATAAGTGTAGCTAAGCAAGACAAATTCGATAAGAATGATTATAATAGGTCCATCTGGATCAGGTAAAACACAATTATTGTTAAATTTATTAATGAGATGGAACAAACTATATTTAATAGCACCATCTGTGGATGATCAGCATTGTTACAAAGTACTTAAGGATTTTAACGAGAAAGCAAAATCAGTTAATAAAGACGGTGAAGATATTATTGATTTTATCACAGATATAGATGAAGCCCCATCCATAGACGACTTAGATGGATTCATTAATAATCTTGTAGTATATGATGATGTGATGTTGGACAAACAATCTAATCCAGCTAGAATAGTTTCTCGAGGTCATCACAAAAACACAGAGGTGATTTATGTTACTCAAAGATATACACAGGTACCTAAAGTGATTAGGGATAACTGTAATATTTTGGTTGTGTTTAATGGTGTAGATAATTATACTCTACAGAATATTTATTATACTTGGTGTTCAGAGGATATGGATATGATTAAATTTAAAAATTTCTTTTCTAAAGCACAATCTGTTCCATTTGGATTTATAACAATAAATCTATAAGACCCAAGATCCATATATCGTATAGGTCTGGATAAAATCTTTGGTTAATCCCCTGACAAAGTCAGGAGCAGCAGGGAGGGCGAACCTCTACAAAATTTTGCTCGTCTTTAACGAGAAAAAAAAAATGGTTCGATAAAGTCAGGGAAAAAAAGTCAATAATAGTATAACAAAACTGAGCTAACCTCATGTGGTTTATTAACCATACGGTAATATAAAAGTTAGAGATTTTGGTTTAGGGTTATTGACCTTTTTTTCAGCCTCTGTAGGAACCCTTATTTTATTAAAGATATGGGCAAAATTTTGTAGGGTTTGCCCTCCCTGCTGCTTAATTAGGTATTAAAAGAAAATGATTCTTACAATACATTACTGTTTTAATCACCAATCACTTTGGAAAATGCAAGAATCGATCAGATTTTGCTTTTATTTTTGTTGCCACAAGAGGCCAACTTTATAGGACTAAAGAAAAGTATGGGGGTTTTTTTTATTATTTGACCGCGACATTAGAGCCTGGTGGCAAGATCAATTAATTGTTGAATAAATAGTGTTCCTGCAGACTTAACAAAAACAAATTCCTTGACTTTTCCAAAATTTTTAACAGGACCATTTCATAAAACTCAAGGACCTCACTATCTTGCATTGTCAAGTAAATGAACATAAAGAATGACATCTTTCAATCTAAAATAAAAAAAATAGTTAACAAATATTTTTAATATGTACATTTTAAATTTACCTAGGCCAGCACACATTGATTTTATGTTTAATTCATATCATAATCCAATGATAAATGTAATCTTTGTATATATTCCTATTTACAATATTAACAAAATGCATTACTTTCCAATTGCTTTCTTTTATTTAGCGAACTACAACGGAATTCACACGATACTTCCATTAAGGGAACTTACTCTTGTTATATGAATTGAAACCATTTATCGATTGTAATTTTACCATTTCATTTAATTGGTTCACGGTGCTCTATGAAATTTGAAGTAATAAATTTTTTTAACTCCATTGTCTCAAATTCCATCACTTTTCCAAAACTTTGCAAGGTTTTGACAAATTCCATAGCTTTTCAAGGCCCTTGAAATTTATTTTTTAAATTCCAAAACTATTCCAGGATTCTATGACCTGCATGAACCCTGAATAAAGTATACAGGACAGAACTGGCAAACATAATTAATTAGGGGGAAAATTAGCCTGGCTGTAAGATCAACTAATTGTTAAACAAAGTATGGGTTGGAACTGGCAGTTTGTTGACATGAATGATTAGAAAACAAAGGATTTGTTCAAGCTGGAACCAAGGACTTTTGTTTACATGTATGTTCATTTTTTTATCTCAAAGTTGATATAAGAATCGCAATTTTGATAGTAATTGTTGACCAAGGGACATCGACTTTGCTTTTTTGTCGAAATAGATGGCTTGTCGACGTAAGTTATGTCGACACAAATGGGTAGGACTGTATAGTAAGAAATGAGAAATATACCATAAATTATTGCATATGAAATTCATCGAGATTTCTGAAATTCTAATTTGTAAGATAATAAATAAAACAGCTGGAGATAAATTGGTTTAGAAAACAACAACATATTACTCAGCAACCTCTCCCTTTTGTCTGTCTGATTTCAATAATCCCTGACATACCATAAATATATGCTTCTAACAATCGTCTTTTAAAAAAATATAGACAATGTTCTGCCATCACACTATAAGGCTCTGTGCTGTTTGTTCTAGTGATTATGTCTGAAAAGAAAACTACCTAGACTTACCCACACAGTATGCATTGGCAAATCTAGGTATGTGCAGTTTGACTCTATTTTGAAGTTAGTGTACATGTATCTTGGTTACAAACAGTGTTTGATAGAAAGCCAACATCTAGACATTCAGCACAAAGGCAATATACTTTATCTTTCATTTGTATGGGTGGGGGAACGTATTAGCTTACCACATCTGATATGTTTCAATTATTCCTGTAGAAAAAATAAATCATTTTAGCTTTCCTGGACAACTTGAATATAGAATTGGATTAGATTCCTAACAAAAATTCTGTTTAAACTCAGAATGTCAAGTTATTGGTAAAATGCTTTGCATTTATTATCTCTACAGAGGTATTGGGTGGGGTTTTTTTTCCCCCAAGAGAACATGAAAGAAATAAAAATTGCTGACACAAAAAAAGGAGCAAACCACCCTAAAAAAACACCACACAACCAAGCCGAGATCTCAAGCTTGATATTTATGCAGCACATGCAGAAATAACTGATAAAAAGGTAGCATTCAACTTACGTGTGGTGGAGTTAACTTACTGAGGTAAAGATTTGAATACCACACTAAGAGGTTTCCAGCTTTCTCCAAGTTCATGGTATCTACAAATTTTGGTCAAAGTTTGTGATGTTGAACAACTCTTGCTGTGCATAAAATTATTCTTGTTCATAGTGGGAAACCATTAATGGCCAAGTGGTCTAAGGCACTCACCCTTTACACCTCACTCATATTTCACCTGTGTTGATTTGAGTCTTGTCTCAATCAACACGGACATGTGAAAATGCTTCTCATTTGGTCAGAGAAGCCTTAACTGATCTCACAGACCTTGGGATTGGCACATCACCTCATTTCTGATATTTTCTATATGATTTATGCCACAACTTCATCTTTTTCTTAAAGATTCCGGATATTAAGAGTTGTCACATGTAAAGGTTTACAAAAACGGAAACTGAAAAGATTAATTTTGTTTGCAGTTTTATCAATTTTGTTTAAATATTGGAATATCACTGTAAATATTTGCTATTAAAAAGAAGGATCTATTTGGAAGCCGACTCAAGATATAACATTTCATTTCGTGACCTTTAACCTGGTCTTATGGCCTATAGGGTGTCCGTCAAGTTCACCAAGTTAACCAAGATGTGATTAACAAAACAAAGATAACTGCATTTACAATTTGCTGGAAATACAGATGAAGATAAATGCACATGTGCTCTGCAGACACCAAGATGAAACTAATATTCTAAAAAAAAATTCCTCCAAAATGCAGGTTTAAAAATTCTTAAGATTTGCCAGCTAAACTTACCAAGATAACCACATCTAGGTCTACCAATTCATTCTTCTGGGCATGCTCAGTGACATAAATGATAACCTGGAATACAAATACAATACTGAAGAGAATCTAAATGATGCATCCAGTGTTAATTCCATTATTCAGTCTCTAGAGAAAACAATTTTCTAACACTGTTGGAATGGACAAAATCCTGCTTTTAAGTGGTTCTATGCCATAGTCTCCACATTTTGTCAATATGAATCAGGACTTGTGGGTTAAATCAAAACTATTTACAGTCATAATAATTTTGTCCAATTAGCATATGGAATATTTTGTGTAAAATGCCATAATGATGAGACAACTTTATGAACTTCAAAACTAGTCAATTTTCTTTTTATAAAATCAGATGAACCAGCATGTTTGAATAATTTGATTTAAGGTTTTTGCCAGCAAGTACAATTGACAAAAAATGTCATATCTAAACACTTGAATTGGACATGCAGATAGCATACAGTCATGGAAGATGGACATTCTGCTCACTATGATGAGGGTCTGCTGATCGAAAACATTTATATTAATACATCTGACAACATGAAATTTTGTTCAAAAAGGGCTACTGATTACCAAAATTAGTTAGCTGCCTCAATAAGTTTAAAACCAGTTTAATATTTTCACCTATCAATATGACAATGTGAACCTTCTTACATCTTTCACTTGCTCCTCATCCTTTATCATTTCTGATAGCTTTTTTTGTAACTCCTTCTTTGTCTCTGCAGTTTGCTGTTTGTCCTGAAAATCTGCTATAGCTTCAAGGCCCTCCTGCTTAAAGTGACTCACAAATGCCTCCTGGCTTCTCTTATTCATTGGGAACAGCTCCTAAAATAGCAAATTTTATCAAAGAATATCATTAATGGCATCAGAGTAAGCAAGAGGATTAAATATAATATAGCAAGAATAATGCTCATAAAAAGAATACCCAGCCAACCCCCTTTTGATCTTCTGGTCAAAAAAGAAGACAACAAACACTACAAAACAAAACAAAGAAAAATGCAACACCAATCATTAATTAGAAAGTTTATTTTAAGCTGCACCAATACCCCTTATTTTTTATCTTTGACATGATAAACTTCCCTCTACACATAGAAGCATCATTAAGGATGTTAAGCCTCATTATTATTAATATTAAAAAGTATAGTCTTAGCCTAGAAAGTGTAACCTATATATTACTTATGAAAATGGTAAATTTATTTTTGCTACCAACCTGATTAGTGCCAGAATACAAAGACAAAACATTTACAAAATTATTTATGTATGACACTCATTTTACCTACTCTTTATGTCCAACTTTCACAAACAATAGTAAAGTCCATAAATTTTGCATGTAGCATGATGATATGTACAAAGATCTTACAATTTTCAGTCATATAACATTCAGGAGTTACATCTATAAAATCTATTGTACCAAACACACGTCCCTTTCTTTAAAAAAAAGTATATCTTTCAAACTGAAGAAACCAGTCTCTTTTTATGGAAATGTTTCCCATACAGCTGCAAATACAAAAATAAGGAAAGTACATGCAGGTTTTGAAAGGACAAACATTCTATCAAGATATTCTTACAAAGCAGTTACATGACGGTGTTTTTTTTTACAATATTCTCATTAGAAGTGTTGAGTGTGAATTGGATTTTTAATGTAGCTTGAACAATTTTTTAGCCATAGCACTAAGATGTCTGCAGTGTGGCAGTTTACAGTAATGTCCATCACTGAGGCATCAAGCCGCAGACATGTAGCATCATGTCCCACCCAGTCACATTATCCTTTCATCGTGCCAACCAGTTTAACACTAACCTCTTAATGCTGAGCGCCTAGTTTGGCAGTTGTAATTCCATTTTTAAAAGATTTTGGTATGACTTGGCTGGGGCTTGAACCCATGACATCAATCATCCAAGACAGAGGCTCATATTTAGAAAAAAATGGGATAAAAGAGATGATAATAAAAATTACACAACTTCTTACTATTTAAGTTTTATTTTATGTACCAAAAAATGCATAATCCCTATACTGGCAACTGTAAGATGTAATGGGATGCAAAAAGTGTAATGATCATGTCAGAAGTTAAAAAGTGGGTTTATATGCTGTATGGTACCGATAAGGTGCATAAGAGTAAAAAAATAAATAAAGAAGCTGAGTTCAGAGGGACTGAAACAGGCAAATCACCAGCTTACTGTAAGATGACTAATTTCCTTGACTGTCTTCTCTTCACATTTTCTATTAGTGAACATCAAATATGTGCTCTTGTTTGGTGCACAACCTAATCAAAATCTACATCCAAAGTAGACAAGTCAGGGAAACAATGACTCAAATATTCAAAATTTATTTAGAAGAGGAATAGTTAATCAATAGGAATTATAATTGCAGTACAGAAGACTTGAGCAGAAGATGCAAAAAATGATCACAGTCCTTGCATCCATCCCCAAAAATATAAATTACAATAATTTCCATGCATTTCAGTAATTTCTTTTCACTAAAAGTGTACAACACTGAAAAATTGATGCTGTTTTGTAGCAATTGGTAAATTCAGGATGTTATGTGCCTATGATGGTAGTATGTATAACCTTTTTAGCTTGAAAAGAACACCAATTTTTGATATTGCAAGATTCACAGTATGCTGCAATTTCCATTTTGGATATAAACATTCAAGGGTATTGTGGTAACACGTCACAAATACCAGTCTCTAATCTTCCATGAAAACTTCACCCTGCTGATGACGTCATAAAATAGATAATTGTTAATGCATGCATGGCTAATACAGAATTGAAGTAGAATCTAATAAATCTTATACCAGTGGCCCTTGGGTTACCAATGTTTTTAATGATTCAGCTCCCATTTCCCTCTGCTGCCATTTTCAGCATTAAAAAAATACCAAATACTATGTTTCACTTGCACAACTGAAGGCAATGATAAAAATGCTTTGTCTGACCCTTCATTAGGTTATTGAACTCAACTGCTTTCTAGAGGCTACTAAATTCAAAACAAGGCCATTTCTTTCTTCTAACTGCAGATCACTTAAACCATCTTTGATATTCTAAAGGAACAAGATTTTAAAATCAGCTGCTATGGTGACTATACTGGACATCTTCATAAAGTCTCTTAGTGAAAATCCCATGCAGATTTGACCAACCATTCAGAAAAAGTAATGACAAGATTTTAGGCCGGCAACAATGGCAGTCACATCAGCATCATTTTCTTACGAACAAACATTTTCATATAGGACTAACATTATAGGAAGTCTTCAGTTGAAAACTCCAATGAATATGACTTTCAGTGCATTAGAAGTTGTGCCAAGATTTCAAAACTGGTCACAATGGCAGCAGCATATTATAAGTTTCCTTTTTAAGCAAAAACACCATGCTGACATGTCCATCCATACAGCTGATGCAACAATATCAAGATTTTCAAGATGGACACTTGAAAGCCATACTGGACAACAGATCACCTTTACACTTACAACCAATTAGGCATGTAATAAGACTTCTGGCCAAAACCCTATGCTAACATGCCTTTCTATTTACTAGCAGCAACAATAGTAATAGTTAGAGACTCCTGATCTAGACTATTGGATGAAGGTGTATGTCAAGTAGCAATAAACTTGTGCTAAAAGGTGGATGGCAGATCAACACTGACCTGTTTACCCATAAATTTTCCTGTCAGTATTTTAAGCAATGCCTGTCAGTATTTTCAGACCAAAGTCAGTATTTTCAGCACACAAATAGTAGATACTATCAATATACTATAATTATCATTATGTAGTATTACACGACATAATGACTATACAATATTGTGTAAATAACTCTTAGTTTGCAAAGACGCTGGTATTCAGTAAATTCTGTGTTTCAAGGCACAAATATGCAGAAATTGAACACCACTGACTTAAACATCCTGTTCATATTATAGTGATAAAAACAACAAAAAAAATAAAACATAACCAAATTTATTGTTATTTACCTCCGTTACTTTCTCTAGAAATTCTGTTTTCTCAGCTTCACACATATCCATAACATTTTAATTAAAGCCAATTCTCTATTTTACATGGTTAAGGACGACTTGATATAAAACATTATGACAGACATTGTTACCACCCATCCACTTAGAAAATAATAAGTTTATCTAGATAGGTGAAGGCAATCTTATTTATCTGATAAAATCTAGTATCATCTTTGTCAATATTTACTAGAATGGAAATAAGGTTAATAAATTATTTTTCATTTTTTCCGTTAACTTGTCAGCTGTACACAATGACAAATTCATATTTGCGATCAACTCACATAGAATCGCCTCAGCACGTGTTATTTGTTTTTGAAGCATGTTTTGATCACTGACTTCCTTTTCTTTCATCATTGACAAAATGTTTCTATTTCCATTCACTAATGATTTCAATTTTGTATGATTTTCCGATTCCACATACCGTGAACAGTCACTCCTTCCACCAGTGCACAGGAAAATTATAAGTTGCAAAACAGTGCAATGCACAAATAGTTCTCCTTTTGACGATGGTTTAAGGCATAGCCACAGAGTAGAATAAACTGGTAGAAAATGCTGCTTTCTGTGTTAGACTTTCCATTTTCATCATCAGTTTCATGCTGAAACTTTCTTGTCGGCGGCATTTTCCTTTGTTTAAACAACCGGATGTTGAGAATGTCAAAATAAGTGACGTGGCACAAAATGCGGACGCCGATGCGGACCGAAGAGACGATACAACGAAAAGGGGAAGAAAAAAAAAAACAGCTTAAAAAATTAATTTTAAAAAGTAATAAATAAATGCAACCTCAAATCGTATTTTCAGTTCAATGACCGTATGACCGTACGGATGGGCTTTATTCCGTACAAATACGGTTGGGTAAACAGGTCTGTCAACAACACACCACCCCATAAGCTCTTCTAAAAAGATAATCATCTACATATGCATTTAAAGATGCCCACCAATTTCATTTATCTACTTTAGGGTCATAAAAGTGAAAAAGAAAATTGCCTGTGATTGCCTGAAACATCAAACAAGGTCATCTTCATGATCATTTAGGATCTCAAGGTGGACATAAGGACAGACAGAATAAATGGAAATAATTATGGGAAAGACTATATCAAAATGCTAAGAGCTATTAGCAGTGGATACATAGAAAAATAATAGCTAAGCTAGCAGGTATAATTTAAGGCACCAAGATGAAAATTTTGACAAAACTTCCATCAACTGCTTTGGAGATACTCAAATACAAACTCCCATGAAAAATATGCCAACTTCATCATGAAAATTGTCGATATTTCTTGGTCTAGTCTAATCTTAGCCAAATTGACTCTTATCTCACCAACAAGCGGGTATCCAACTGAGCTTTCTTTAGGGTGCCAACTAAGGATGCAATGTCCTTTTCCTCCAACCAAATGCGGAACATCACGGTGGCAAAACGCAGTGCTGTACCTGAAAGTACACATATTCAAATGTCTTTTATTTGATTATAATTTACTTTACCTTTATTTCATAACTTTAAAAGCATTCAAATCCAGAAGGTAGAAATATATTTAGAGATTTTTTTTATTTGGGAAGCAACCATTGTTGCCTAATATGGCAAGAGTTCACATAAACATACAGATGATCTGTTACCCAGACAATATGCCGAATAAAAGTAATTTACTTCAACAGTTGTTCAAGTTTACAATAATGTTCAAAAGTTGTTGCAAGTAATTACCTGATGAAATGGTATCTTAAGAACAAATGGTTGTTGCTTAATGGAGATTCATTTAAAACTTAAATAAGGAACATCCCCCACCACAAGGAAAAATTCCAATAACTGTCCTCTAGAAGACCATGCTAGTTTCACCACAATAATGAAAAGAAAAGACCTCTGGAAATAATTCCCAATTTACACCCTGTCATGAAATGGAGAAAGAGGCTTCTGTTAAGGAAAATATGAAATCCCAATAAATGTATTACACATGTCTAGTAGGGATTTTAGTAGAAGTCAGTAAATATGGGTTTTATTTCCAACATCTAAGTGCTGGAACTGCCAAGTAACTCCTCTTCGACAATTCTGCTCAATTAATCACAATACAACCAACTGCTGTTTAAACTTAGCACTCCACTTATTAATAGTCTTGTTTCTTTTATTTAGAAAAGTCCACAATTAATTTTGGTACAAATTCCCCATATTCAAAGGGTCTAAAGCCAAACTTCAGAAATGTGCCTTGCCTATCCTTTCACCTGCAATAATTGTAAATCCCCACCTAAAAACCATTTCAAATTACTTTCATTTTGGGGTCAAAATCTCTTCCACAAGGAAAAACAGAAGACATGACTTCTACTGTGATTATCCAGTACTTACTTGATGAACAAGAAAACCAAACATTGATTAACATGTCTCACCTGCAGCTTTTTCAGTAGAAATCACAACAGAATACTCACCGTCTTTACTAAGATGGTCTTCAAAGAGGTTAGATAGTGCCTTTGGGTTAAGGAAGCTGTTGGCGAGCATGATGCCCAAAATGATGGCAAACTTCTGATGAGCATCATCTTGAAATCCTTTCAGGAACAAGAAGAGCTTTAAAGAAAAATGTACAACTGAAAAAACACAAGAGTCTAGGCTCAATAAACTGACTTTAAAGTCACACACACACACACACACACACACACCACACATACAAATTACACACATTTTATACCACAATAAGATTTATCTAACATTAATACTTGTAACCAAGGTAAATTAAACTGGATTATTTTGCTTTTTTGGGCATGTTGGAAATTTTGAAATCCTTTATATTTTTCAAGTTAATTTTTGTTCTAGTTGGCTTGTTATATTTAGCTGAGGATACGAGAGGCAAGTGCCTTTTCAATAGTGACAGCTAACACAGGCTGGTATTGTATTCATCAAACCAATAACCCTTGGATTATGATTATGCTCTCTCCCATATGAATTATTGTGTGTCTCCTTTTCTCTATCAAAGTCAAATATATAATTAAAAACTAATCATGCAGTAATCTTTTTTACATACCTTTTTGATTACTTCCTCAAATGAGCGCTCCAAATATTTGTAGCGTCTTATCAGCTTAACAAACACCTGGAAAGAGTAAGGCTATGAAGGTAAGTCAACTGGCTAATAATTTTTCATCTCTTTAGACAAATTTAGCAATGGAACAAGTGTTGTGCCCATCTCTCTCTCTCTCTCTCAAATATATATCCTCAAAACAAAGTTGCATTGATCCAAAAATCCTTAAGAACTATTGACTGGAAATAACTTTTGTAATGAACAGACAGATGGAAAGAGCCATTACACTGTTAATATTTTTAACAGACAAACTCTGCAACAGTTTCTCCATTTTGCATAATCAGCTTTCCTATTAAAAATTTTATTTCTGAATTTTTTTCTTCTTTATTTTTAATAATGCATTCATCTTTTCAGAATAGAGATGCATTTTGGCATGTTTACATACAGGTTCAGTCATTGACATGTATTTATGCACATGCACAAAAAAAGCAATCAATGTTAAAAATACCAAAGAATGGTATGTACTTCATAGAATGCTTTAAGGCTGTCCTTGCTCTCCTCCACTGCAAACACACAGATATCAGTGCGGTACACCTTGGTTTCGTCTTGTTCTTCCACAATGGAGCCACCAGGCGCTTGAAAAAAAAAGGATGAAAACAAATGAAACAAGACTACTGTAAAAGTTATTTTGTTGTTACAGGGTTTAACATCATTTTTCAGCACAAGAAAGGCTATACATGGCGGCCAGCATTAATAGTGGAGGGAAAACCAGGAAAGAACCACCGACCCACGAGAAGCTACTGGCAGGCTTTCTCACTCACATTAGCAGAGTCTGGACTCGAACTCATGCAGACAGAGGTAAGATGGCAGTGATCTGTAACGGTCAGTCAGCACTTTAGATCACTCCGTCACTCAGGGCCTCAAAAAGTTATTTTGAAGAAACTACTTAAAGCAAAATCCCCTTTTTTGATATAACCATCAATTCAAAAGTGAAAATTTTCATTTAGGATCAACTAGACCATGGGATCAATGTTTGTCTGCAGTTTCTAGGCAATCCTCCATGTAATGTAGTAGGACCTGGTGATAACAAAACTTGTGCTAATGGACAATCAAACATTGGATAATTTATGCCCTTTTTATGTTAGAAATATTTTATACATATATTAAGAATAAATTTTTTTTTTCACTTATTGCATTTTTCAGGACATTTCAAATTTGCTTTCCTTATCTGTGATGTCATCTGAATCAAGAAAGATAGTTATTTTGCCACAAGTTACCTCTAACTAAAAATATTTTAATACTAGAATGATAAAGCTGTTTGCACATACTGGACTAAATATTTCCTGATGGTATGGATTATTGCCTTCTATTCACTATTCATATACCAAATACAACTTGCAATGTCACTTCAAGTCTCAGTCAAAACATTAACAGAAATGTCTTCAAAGTCAGACTTACCTAGTTGACCACCTGCAAATAAAATGTCAAAAAGGACCTCTGCATAGCGTCTATAGTCGAGCTTGGACCCGCTAATGTCTAAAAACTTCGATACCTGGAAGAAATAAAACAGAAAGAATTAAACCGATGCAAAAATTATCAGTTTTCTTCAACATTATATATTACTGTTGTATAAACAAACACAGCAACCCAAAGCCACAAGCCATTGAAAGAATGTTGATCTCCATGAACAACCATTCTCATTACAAAAGTAAAATTTTACAACTTCGTGTTCAGCGATCTTGATTGCAGTTTCAATAAAGAGCATGTTCCTCAAATGTGTGTAATGCATGGATAAAGTTGATAAAAATTAAGGGCATGAACTTGAAGAAAATACACACTATGTGGAATCCAAGATGAAAATTAACTCTGAACTCTGGCTTTTGAGAATAACTAATAAAGTGCCTCTGTCCTACTGTAGATTACACTACTGAACTCTGATGAAAACGTGACCTAGTCCGAGTTTCCTCTGACCAGCGACACTGCATATTTGATATTTGGTTTTTATGTTGGGGTGTAGGGTCAGAGTCCATTCCCTATCAAAAACTTGGAATTTGCCAACACCATTTGGTGTCGGCATAGGGTACTCATCAACTATCAGGCCTAGCAAACTTAAATGACCTTATATTGACCCTTACTTATATTAAATCGATAGGGAAATCATTTATCTTCTCAGAAATTACGAACACAACACCGATTTTGTCTTTAATCCATTGTCAGATGAGACAAAACTACAGCATTGATGAATTTTGACCTCATGTGTATCATTTGCATTGCTAGTCGCATGACTAATTCTTGCGGCATAACTGAAGCATAACTGTTTACGGATGCAAGGGATTACCATAAGCTAATATGCGCAAAAGGCTCATGGTTGCATTTTATAAGCTTTGTTTCCCTTACCAACTCTAGATCACCACCAGTTTCATTGAGACCTTGTATAATGGCATCACGAAATGAAGAAGGGTCGTATTTCTCCTTTTCATCTATAAATAAAAAATTAACACATCTAATTAATAAAGTCTCATTTTAATTACCAAAATAAGAAAGAATAAAATCTAATGTAAGGAAATAACTATGCACAAACTTCACGTACAAATTACAATTTACTATTTTTAGTGTAGGCATTTTATCATTTGGAAATGACAACTTTCATAGCAAAGATGACCATATTAAATGATGTATACCATTCAAAGGCATCCTAAAATTTCCTCTTATCAATATTGTCAAACAGCGTTGCAATAGCTACAATTAGATTACAAATTTAACTTGTTTCAAAGCGTTTGAAGGTTACGCAAGTGTCAGTAGTGTTCCATAGCTGTCAACCCTGGAATACTGATTTTCAAAAAAAGACTTAAAATTGTAATGCATATGCAATTATTAATAACATATACAACTATTAGTATAGTAGGACAGTACATCCCCATATTATTTAATGTCAAAGATGCATGTGTTCCACTCTTGTTCCAATCAGGTGCCCATTCAGAAGGTGCAAGAGTGCAATACATATGAGTCTTGTCCATGCTTTTTTTACCCCAATCATAATCGACTCCAATGTACCATCTTTCATTGTGATTTTGCTGTCTAGAAAATGTGTCTGAAATAAATTGTCAGCAACACTAGCAACTGGAATAGGAATATTAATTTTTGACAGAATTACATTTAGGTTCTTTCTGGCATTTATATATGTCATTAAGTTCAGGCTGAGTTGTTGATGATGCAGCAGCAAGCTGATGTTTATTAGTTTTTTCATGTTCTTATATGTTAGGTACTATGTCTAAAAGCAAAATCACATTACACAATTTACAAAAAGTGAAGTTTTCTCCTTTTACTTGATGGTTTCACAAATCTAAACAAGCTCAACAGGCACCTCACTTAGAATACAGGACCAGCCCAATCTAAAACTAGAGTGGCCCAGGACATTGAGCTGTCAGATTTTTGAGCAATGATCCAAAAATAAAACCCTGAAAACTCAAATTTTGTGCAAAACTTGCCAAAGAACACATCTTGATCAGAGCACTGCTCTGTTTTATCTTCAAAAATGGCAGCCAGGAAATCTTTTCTCAAAAAATGCTAGGATTCCAGGATA
This sequence comes from Potamilus streckersoni, assembly GCA_016746295.1. NCBI lineage: Eukaryota > Metazoa > Mollusca > Bivalvia > Unionida > Unionidae > Potamilus > Potamilus streckersoni. The sequence goes on from JAEAOA010001954.1 coordinate 4,083,841, forward strand.
TAGACAACTTTTGATAATTTTAAAAACAATGTCCATAATTAAATAGTTAAAGTCATGAGCATTTAACTAGCCCCAAGATATAGCAAAAAGATGCCTTGAATACCAATTTAAAGAAATGCATTATGGTTAGTTTGGTTTAACACATTTCTGGTTTCATAATGGTGCTCTATCAACTTATCTACAGCAATTACTGCAGTGCAAATAATTTTCTTCTTGCAAGACTTCTTTTATCGATGTGCATATTCTTTTTACAAGTGTTATTGTAGCTCTGTTTGCATAACTCCAATTCAGAATTAGGGTGGCCCCATGTTCAAACCAGTGGTATAAATGTGAACTTCATGTGGGACAGCATTCTGAATAGAGTGTGACCCCATTATAACACGCCCCACAACAATGTAAATTTGGATACAAAAAAATGCTTTTGTCCAAAGTATGTGAAATAGTGTATAAACAATTTTATCATTTTGGGGAAGAGTGAATGAATTAAAATAAAATACAATTGTGGCATGGCTTCTGAAATATAACAATTTCACTAGGTTCTTTAAGTGTTATGCCAAAATAAACATTAATGAAAATGTTACTTATTACAGATCCATGTGTAAAGCTAGTAAGCCGTCTTTGTGATTGCTAATGATGATGATGACGTCACCAAAACTCCCCAACCAAAAGTGTCAAAGGAGAGGCAGAAGAGCCCCCAGAAGGCAGTTTGAGTAAACTCAAGATGTGGACAGCGTCAAAATACTCCAACTCAGAAGCATTCTCCACTTAACAGATCTTTTAAAAAATGATGAAATTTAAAACTATGGAGTAATACTACCAGACTGACTTTGCACTTTGCGCAATGATTAGTATAGTAGCTGCACGTTTTCTTTCTATATTCACAAAATCTGAAATAAGTTATATGCACGCAGAAAACATGTATTGATTGTTAATTATTCTTGCTGTAGTCACTCAAACAAATAGGTATACAAGTGTTAATTATTGGGAATTTACAATGCAGACCTGCCAACCCTGATGAGTGTGTCTCAGTAAGGCAGTTAATTTTTTTTCCATAAGTTTGACCAGTTTTCAGTAAGGTTTAAAATATATCAAACTACTAGTGCAAAGCTCAAAAACATAAAAGCTATGTATATGATACATACAGTAAAAATAAACATTATGTTCAACTGAAGATATTGCAAAGTACACAGACGTTATTTACCACTAGTACAGTTGCACAAATTCAAGTTCCAACCCCTATGCAGCTCAATGGCTTATTGCTGTCTTTCAATGAGATGTTAATTTTTTCCCATTGTACATGACAAAATCATATCTCCCGACATAAGTCATGCTCAAATTGGCATGTGATGTCCAAAAAACGTAATTGTGTCCATTCTATCTTTTATTCATATGTATATGAATATTCCTTTTTATTCTTCGGTGTTGATTATTAACACTTTTTAAGAGGCTAATTTTCCATTTTATCTTAAACATGCATCACTTTCTGGATGCCATTTTTCAACAAATTCAATAATCAACAGTTTGATCAGGTCAACGCTTCGCATAAACAAATATTGGTAGTTTAACCCATTAGCTACGACTGAGCATCGCCTGTAAATAGCTCCTGAACCCCACTGACGCATATATGCAGTGTTGATAAGCCTTGTTTAAAACCCCAGTGTCGCTTATGAGCGCATAGTTCCGCTGTACTCAAAACCCCAGTGTCGCATATATGCAGACGTAACTTCTATGTTAACTAAATGTTGATTGGTTGAAAGTACAGATATTTACTTATTTTTCATTATCATAACCAATGAGAAGACTGGTTACTGAACATTTTGATACCATTTGGAAAGCTGAGAGGTTAAATTTAGACACGCGGGAAGGAAATTTCCGGCAATGTACAAAACATGTAAAGTTGAGATAAACAAAAATGGATTCCTAGTCAGATATTTATGACTTTAAAGGGTTCAGTGCAAGCAATATCGAAGAGTTTAATGGATCATTCTTAGTAAATGGATCAGATAATGATGTTAGTCCCGTTTCAACACTAGATGTATGTGATTTTGATTCAAATGACAATGATTTTGTGCGATTCAAAATAGTTTACGGGACGGGGATTTCTTGTCTGATTGTTGTAGGAGTAAATAAAATGGAAATATATGAATAACAGACACTATACAAGGTAAGCTGCTTTTTATTTCACTGAAATCCAGCAAAAACTAATGAAATAATGAATATAAACGTAACCATGTTTTTATTGTCAGTTTCCGTAGTCAGCCATGACGATGCTCTAGTATTCAGCCTAGCTAACAGTATCAGTAGTCTCTGTAACTTATATGCTATCACTCAGCAGTATGGAACCTGCAGAACAGCTGTAGTAGTTAAAGGGTTAAAGCATCTGAGTGCTGCTGTAAAGTTAGCCTGGTTCCATGACGAATTTCACTAATTCTAATATTCTAATATGAAACCATTTTGCAAATCAAACACAGATGAACAAATTTTCGGGATTTTCTGGCAATGACAAGTTTTCCGTAGTTTTGCTTTAATGCCGTAAGCCTGTATTTTAAGGGTAATTTTCTTAAGACTTAGGGCAAAATAGTAGGAGTTGGCAGGTGTGACAATGGATAACATATGATAACATATGTACATGGATAAACATGAGAAAATTTTAGAATTATGAAATTTGCAGACATGGTTCATAGATACTGGAACGTAATGAACTGTGCATGTGCTTTATCTTTATTAACCTAACTTTGCTGTTAATTTTTTTTAGTGAATTCGGACAAATAATATCTGTGATAAATTTAGTGAACAGTTTAAATATGTATACAGTAGTCCTCCTCTTATTAGGCCACTCCTTCTGCACCGGGAAAGTGTCCTTTTAAGGCGGGTGGCCTTTCCAGAGGGAGACTACCTTTTATGGTAGAAGTATATGTAATGTACGTAATAAGAAAGCTTCATTTTTAAAGCATTTAATATCTTTGTTTAAAAGCAACATTAATTATTGAACGGTTCTTGTTATAATAGCCGACTTATTTCAACTGAATATGCATCAATAGTTCTTATTCTTGGCGTAAGCGAGATATGTGAGCAGGTGTTGTCATGTACATTGCAAAACCATTCAAAAACATCATTTAAATCTTGCTACATTCATAAATTCTCTATCCATTAGCTCCATTTTCCCACTGCTGCTGAATAACTCCTTATCAATTATGATGTTGTTTATTCAAGTCTTTTCAACAAAAAATTGTTCAACAAATCCCTCCTCTCCACCTCACCCGATGTCTTTGAGTATAATAACTGACTTTTTCTGAAATAATCGTCTCCATTTACATGATGACATGTTAATGTTTGGATGTTGCTAACAGTATGCAATTTAATGATGCAGAGGAAACATTTGATGAGTGGATGAAATGCCTTGGTAAAAGGAATAAACAAGTGTGTTGCCCTTTGATTTTTTTATCTTTGCTACCCTGCTTTGTTCTATTTTTAGCAAATGCTGATCCTAAGATCTTGATAATTACATTTAGTTATAATCATCAATGTTACAACTAAATGACTGAAAACAATTTTGTCTGTTTAAACAAGATGCCAGGTGTTTTTAAAGGCAGAGATTGTCTCTTGATTCCTTAATAGCAGTCTGATACCCTATCGTTTTTTTTATACTTTTTTACACCAAAGGGAGAGAAGATCCATATACAGATTTGACCTGAAGGCACCTTGCAGTCATTAGGATTGGTAAACTTGACAATTATGGTCAACAGTAATAGTAACTAATCATGGAAGTGAAAAAGCTCAACATCTTACAAAGGGTAGCCACAAAGGCTATCAAACCATTCCCCCCACTGACTTCAGTATTGTACATCCCTACTTCCACTTTTCAGCTGTTACTACTATTATGTAATTTGACAATTATCAGGGGCTAAAGCAGACATCTTATGATAACAGTAAGGATAATGGGATAAAGTTTACTTACCTTTTTGTTTCGCTTAAAATTTGACTCTTTCTGGGCTTTATGGAATAAAGGTGTCTTCTTGTGAGGGGTAAATGATATAATATTAACATTAGTGGCACATGTACTTTAGTCAACACTTCTTTCAAGAACAAAAACCTAACATGGGGGGGGGAAAGAAACACAAATTGGATTACTTATCACATGCTAGGAATAAAATTGGTTCTGGATACATTTCACAAAATAAAACTCAGCTGCTTGTGATGGGTAAATTTTATATTTTTGCACAAATATGCTGACCACTGGTTGCATTAGCCGGGTGGCCTTTTGTGATGGGTAATTTTGAACCCAAATTTGTCCGTGCCTTCAGATTCTGACTATTAGGAGAGGATGGCTGCTGGGGGAGATCGAGAGGGGGACTAGTGTACAATTTTTGCGTTGAAATTACATGTACTATTAACTGCATGCTACAAAAGTTTAATATCAGACTAAGTAAACTAAGTTAATACTCTGTTCATGCTAAATATTACACACAATTCAGAATTAGAATTCAGACACAACTATCTATATAAAAATTATTGAATATTTTAAATCTCTGCAGTTTTTCAATGGAATTACATGCACTATGGATTAACTGCATCCCACAATGGCACGATAGTAAACAGTATTGATACCCTTTTCAGAATATACATTAGACATGAATACACATGTTCCAATGTGGTGTTCTCTGAAAAAAAGTAAAATACTTTAAAACCTTGCATTAACAGGAACCAATTTTTTTAACCGAATTATCGCATTATAGCACGGTTCCAATGTACTCCCACCTCAGAAAAACAACATACCACATATACCTGGACTGGAAATGAGTGACTTCAGATAAATCAGTTGGTAGATTACTTATTTAGGATTTGTGGAGCTAAAGGTCTGAGCCTGAAGTGACAAGCTCTTCTTCCTATAGAATCCTCTCTAACATTAGTTCTATGATTTATACTTACCCCTTTTTCTGGTTTTCAGACGTTGGCCTGACAGTGAGGGTTTTTCTGCTTTCTGACTCATCAACCCTGAATCAAAAGAAAGAAACAAACATTGACACAAACTGTTGAGACAATAAATTTAGCTACGGCTATGGCTTTTGAATAGCTGGCCCAGGCATATAACCAATACATTATAATTTTATTCTGGTATGCACCAAAACCCTTTGTTCTAGATCATAACTCTAAATTCATTCTATAGATTAACTGTAGTGGTGTAATGATATATTGGCAAGCATTGGTATGCAACAATACAACATCTGAGCCTTGGGTTAAATGTATATTAAAACTGTCAAGTGTATGCATTACTAATCTGTATTTGATTGTGCATGATAAATAAACAAGTGGGGAATGAAAAGTTTAAATCTCATTGAGGAATCTACAAGATGATCATATTTTCATTTCATATTTCTTGGCAACTTTGGGTGGGTATAAGCTGTGTGAAATCAAATTGTCAGTCTTAGTGTAGAACATAACAAATGATTAGTTCCAAATATATCATTTTTTATTCACCTCAGGTAGTTATGTTCTGTTAATTTAATTTTTTGTTCACATAGATTCTTTCCTGTTGATGATCTGTATATGTATTATAATTGCATGTACAGGAAGAAAAAATGTATCTGTTTTGTTGGGTTTTTTTAATTTTCCATTTCAGATTATTTTCACTTGTTCAGAAATGTATTCTACAATATCAGGGGTCACGCTACTAGTTTAAGTGGGCAACTAAGTTACCATAGAAAATATAATTTTCACCTTTTGTATACTCATTAACCTCTGTCGCCCAGACAACTTGTCACACTTTTCCTCCCTCGTCTCCCATGTGCCTCGATAGCATGGCAGATTTTATCTAACTTGTATCCAGGGCGCAGAGTTTGAGTGGCAGTATTTGGCAAGGCTTATTTCTGCACGACAAGTTAAGTCGTCGCAAACCATTGTTTGATTTCAAGCCATTTCCTAATTATGCAGACAGTTAAAACCAATAAAATTTTAGCTTACACAGAGTGAACATTTATGAACATGGATAAAAAGATTTATTTTGAAAGCGGAAGTAATAGTGAAGATATTCAGATAAAAATAAAAAATGATGCAAATTGAGGGGAATCAACCAGTTGGAGCAGACTTTTAGTTGACAAACTGACAGAATTTTCAGGATTTTTATTGGATGAGATTGATAGTGACATCGAAATAGCCATTGATGATAACAGCGAATGTGATGAGAATGAGTTCAAAATGTATGAAGTGTTTTATTAACTTTTAAATTTTAAGTGAGAATTCTAAGGAAGAAAAGTAATTCAAGAGCAAGGAAAATATGTGCATCTTTGAACAGTATTCACAGGAGGTTATGTTTACAAAAGAGATAACAAGTGGAAGTTCTGTGTACATAAAATATAATTATTAAATGTGTTAATTATTGCGTGCATATTCCTAATGGATTTTATGGATTATTCATGGCAAGAGAAAGAAATTTATAAGTACATCATTTATTTTCACTTTTATGCAAAGAGTTTTATTTCTGTATGTAGCATGAAATTTATACCATTAGGTACATAATTTTACCAAATTTCAGCCTAATTAAACGAATATAAATAAAATAACAAATTTACTGCAAGTAAACCCTCTGTAAAAATATACAAGCCAAGTGCTGTCAGCAAGTCTGGGATACAGGCACTTGTAAGACTAACACCGGTATAGCTTTTTGGCTCATGGGTTAATGAGTTAAAAAAAAAGAAAACGAATTTGCCCTGTGATTTCTTTTTCAAAGGTACATTGATTACTATACTTTCTGAGATGCCCCATCACCTTGGCCAGGTTAGTTGTAGCAGATAGGCCTAGTTTTGATATTAATTATACTGATAAACTCATGCACATTCACAGGCAACTGTTTATTTTTAGCTGGTTTAGCATTAACCCTTTCTCGAGTAAGTTAGCAACCATTACCAGAGGATTTTAAAGTCCCGAGACTTATTTTGTTTAAATTTGGATTCAAACCAGCAAAAGTTTCAAGCCCCTCCCAGAAAGCTGTGCAGATTAGAATAACTATTGGCTGCCATTTGGCGAAACTAAATTCTGTCTAGCCAAAGAAAGGTCTTATAACAAACAATAAACCCGGCATCACACTTTCTTACATTTGACTACTATCCCATCTGAACTATCAGTTCTAGCAACTTAGCACTCTTCTGAATCTCATTACTTTGCTGTTTAACCCCCAACTACTTATACTTTTGAATTCATCTTGCTTTGATTTACTATGAAATAAAAGCACAAACTTGGGAAGGAAAGAATATAAATGCATGTGACTATTTAATGTTTCAGGTTCATGTGATCTTGTATCTGAAAACGGAGTAGTAAATTAATACTTAACGACTTCCAAATGTCATAAATTTTGACTACATGCAATTTTGTATAGTTCAGTTTTTCATCAGCTGCTGGTGTTACATGGGGAGACTATATGTACAGTAAAAACTCATCAGTGACCTCTGTCTTAGTGACCACCTGTCATTTCCACCCACAATCATAATGCATAGATTGATTGTACTATATAAACACTGTCATGAGTGGGGGCCCTGAGTGGCCAAGTGGTCTAAATCGGCTCTCCCTTACAGATCACTGCCATCTCACCTCTGCATGGATTAGAATCCTAGATTCAGGATTGTTGTTATGTGAAAAAGCTTGCCAGTAGCTTCTCGTGGGTCAGTGGTTCTTTCCTGTGATTTCCCGGTTTCTTCCTCCACCATTAATGCTGGCCACCATGTATAGCCTATCATGTGCTGCAAAATGTGGTTAAACCCCACAACAATAACAACTGTCATGATTGATCACCTGCTGTACATGATCAGTGACCACATGCATAAATGAAGATAAACTCCAATGACCTTTTTTTAAATCCCTGAAAGAATGGCCGCTCATACAGTTCTAATTAAAAACAAGTTTTTTTAAAATGGGCTGGCTAACGATGTCTGATTATTTTAGGTATGCTTATAGTGTTTTATAGTTACTGTCATAAGCCAGGCTAAAGCATATGTAGATTATTTCCTAGTCTGGTTCTGTTTCTTTGCTCCCTGCATTGTTTTCACCTATTCATATAGGGGTGATGAATGCATGTAGCTTACAAACATGGAAACCAGACTAATTCAAGCTCTTAGCCTGCTACCCGGCCTTAATCGAAGGACCTAACCATTAATGACTGTATCGCGAGAACAGATGGACAACACTGATCTATATGTAGCAAGGATTGTCCTGGGCTTAGCCAATGTTGCAAATTGTGATTATTTTTCCTTATTGACAACAAAAAATACTAGTTGGCGATTTTTTGGCAACAGCCTTTTTGGCAGTTTAACTTGTATATCATGGATTTGGAGTGGTAAAATTCAATGGGACCAGTAAAGGAAGTCACAGACCTATATTTCCAAATAAACAAATCACTGTTGTATGGACCAACCTATTGACCAACAGGTCTGCACCATGCAATGTTACATCATAATCTGCTAATGTTTACATCTGGCCTAGGTACTGTATGCTATGATAACACAATCATTCTACCAGGCTATACCTACAAATGACCAACCTATGAAGACCAACCTATGAATCTATGAAGAAGCAACCAACCTGCAACCAACAAAACAGGTAGAAGTAGCTTCTTGACAGCTAACCCTTCACTTTTGTTTTTTTTAAATATACCAAAACATTGTTTTGCCAACACTCAAGAGATAAACAATTTCCTTTGAAGTACTGATTGCTGTGTATAAAAACCAAGCAAATGGAAAAAAAATCTCTATCAGAATTATATACTATCAGCAGTGCAACATTATCATGGGTAAACACAAGTTAGTTGTTGCATGTTCATCATCTCAGCCTAAGAGTAAATTAACAAAACAGCATTTGGATTTAATGCAAATTCATCAGACAACACAGTCACTGATCCTGATGTTATTCCTGGCAGTCCTGCTCATTGATCTTTTACATTTGCCATCAATCTTGATATGTCTGCAGAGACTTAAACTATGCAACAAGAAATATCAAAACAAACAAGTTTTGCATAATTGAATAATTTCTCAAAAAGATTGAATCCGAAATTACAGAGACTGGAACCTACCATCAGGAAGTTTTTATATTTAACCCTTTCATCACTGGGGACTGGAAAAACGGTCAGGGGGAAGTAAGTCTGTAAACACTATGGACCGACTTTTCAGTCTGGGTCAGTGTTCTTCTTTAACGTTATAGTACCAGAGTAAGTAACTTTCGGGGTACCTCTAATAACTTCCTTCTTGTAATATAGATGTTATATTTGGATGATCTCATGAGTTTAGCTTGTGTACAACTAGAAATACGAACTTATAACGCATTTTCCTAATTCTGAAATTTGTATCCAAAATGGCAGCGTTTGAAGAAATTTCAATGGAATTATCAGAGGATTTTAATAATTTCGACCTGGTATAAATTTGGATGAAAATGAGAGAAGACATTTTATATCCCACCAGTGGCTCCTTAACAAAAGTGCACGGACAAAAGCATGCCGACATATGAGCGCAATGCTATACAACCTCAACAAAAGGACGCACGACAAAACTGTGCAGGTATAAATTTAGTTAAAGTAAACAATGTATGTGGCATTCAATAATCCAAAGCCATGATCATTATTCTCATTCCAATTCTAACTAACTGTAACCCATGATCAAACAAATTTGCTTTCATATTTTCGGATGAAATAATTACTGACTGCCAATTATTTTCCAAAAACAAAAGGATCGCATATAACATTAGCATTTAGAGTAATTAACTCAGTAAATGTTAGCTGAACCATTTGAACATGTTAAAATTACAATTATTATTTCTTATTATTAATATTTGTAATATTTGGTCTTACATAGAAAAACTATATGGTCACAAATGAATATATATATAAGGTACATTTATGCCAGGTGTTGACTCTTGTTAAGTTTCAATGGTGGGGAAATGGATATCCAAGTTTGTGCATCAAGAAAAACTCTACAGCATTCAGTGAGATGTACTCTGAAGCTAGCCATACAATTGGTGGGGAATTCATTTAAATAAAAAATATGAGCAAGATGCTGTAGATGTCAGCAAAGTTGATATTTTTACATTTGATAATACTTTATTTTCAGATGTAAAATAGTCATCATGTAATAGTTTATTTTATAATATTATAGTTGTACTTTTTGTCGTCAACAAAGTAATATCAGGTGTTTTTCAATTTTCATTGCCTATTACATTAACAGACTTGGAAAAATATTCATTATTTATTTTGGCAACACTTTTTGAAAATTGGTGATAAAATATTGTGGTTGGTGATTTTTTTCTGTGACAACTTTTTAAAAGCCAGGACCATCCCTGTGTAATCAATTGGTTAGTAACAATTGTTCTGATCTATAACAAGATTAAAAGGAATATTAAAAAAAAGGATTGTTTTTACAGGTGATGGATGCCACATTCCATAGACCAGGCTAATGCATGTATCACTACTTGGAGTAATGGTGGCATATATTGTTTGTCTTTAGAATTAATCCATATTGCCAGAGGTGAATAAAGCCATTGTCTATTAATCATTTCATCACAGAAAAACAGTCAGGGGGAAGTAAGTTGGTAAACATTATGGACTGTCTTTTCCATCTGGGGCAGTGTTCTTCTTTAACATTATAGTACCAGATTAAATAACTTTACGGGTACCTCTAATAACTTCCATCTTGTAATGTTATATTTGGATGATCTCGTGAGTTTAGCTTGTATACAACTAGAAATATCAAAGTAGGAACTTTTAATGTGTTTTCTGAATGTTGAAATTTGTATCCAAAATGGCGGCATTTGAAGATAGTTAAGAGAAGAGTTATTGGAGGATTTTAATAATTTCGACCTGGTAAATTTGGATGAAAATGAGAGAAGACATATGGAGAGATAATGAAATGCACTTGTGGGTGAAAGTGATGACAATGAAGAGGACTTTAAAGGTTTTGAACCAGAAGAAATGTACGCTCCACGTCATGATTTTGTTTGGATGAAGCCGGAAAACCAAAGAGATTTGTTTCAGAATTCTGACAGAGTTGGGCACACCAGAGTGTTAGATGGCTTCAGGAAAACTTCAGAATATATTCAACTATTCTATTCAGATGAACTTTTTGGAAAAACTGTCCGTTTAATGAACTTCAATGCAATGATCAAACGTGGCAGAGAGATATAGGTGTGTGGACAGATCTTACCTTGGAGATCATTTTGGTTCATTTTATAGAATCTTATATATTATGGACACCATGAAAGAAAGACATGTTGCTACTGTGATTATTCACTAGTACATCTAGGGTCAATTGAACAAGTTTTGAAAACTTTCTAAGTTTTCTAAGAGGTAATAAAATAACTACTTGTATTTTACATGTTGTGTTACCTGTTTGTATCTGCATTTTAACAGTTGTAATAGATACGCACATTTTATTGAATTTGTCATAAAATTTGATTTTTAACCTCGATTTTGACACATAATCCAGCCAGATATTTTTAATATTGGCAAAGTTATGTTGTTTCAAAGTCCACAAGTAATTTTGCTTTACAACTCCAAAGTTAATGTTGAGGACTCTATGCCTACAAAGTTACTTAGTAATGAAAGGGTTAAACCAGGAAGAGGATGATTTGTGGGATTTTATTGATAGTGTTCAAGACTTGTGATGTCTGTTTTGTTGTTGCCCCATCCCACTCATGTTAAGGGATTACATTCCAATCAAAGCTGTTGTTGATTCAAGTGGGACAAGGTGAGACACTTAGCTTATCAACTTAATCCTAGTATGACATATTTCAATGAAGCTGTTGTCTTTTGTCTCTGAGTAAATGGTTTGGTTTCTGGAGGAGATATTTTTTTCCTTTCAGTAATTGCTAGATATGCAATGCCCATGTATATATTTTTCATGTTTTCCCTCATCCTAGTCAAAACAGTCTTTAAGTTTGATATTATAACTGAGCACTAATAATTTTAACACCTTTTACCTTAAGGACAATGTAAAACCTCCAAATAAAAAGAGACAAATTTTAATGCCAGAGGAAATAATTATTGCATAAGAACATACCACTTGTGAAAAACAGTTAATGCCAGAGGAAATAATTATTGTATAAGAACATACCACTTGTGAAAAACAATCTGTAAAACAAATTTCAGTTGTTATAAGAAAAAAGAATTCAGAAACGATATCATATGCTAAAATATGTGATATTCAAATGTAAATGTGATTTCATGCACTGTAGTGCCAAAAATGAGGTGATCAAAATATATTGTTTGCCTTTAGAGTTAATCCGTATTGCCTTAGGATGAATAAGTCATTGTCTAAGTCTGACAAAAACATAATTTTACTTTGTAGAAAAGTGTCGTTATTGATTAACACTTGAGCGATATTTCTAAAAATTTGACTTTAGTTACACTGTTAATCGACATCAAAACACGCGACACAGCGCCATTAGTCAGGCACTAAGACCCATCACCCACCCAAAAGAAAAATATCGGGGTGATACTTTGTAGGACTATCTCAACATGTAGGTAGACCGCCGTTATGTATTTTTCTATTAGTTTCCCTGTCAATTATTTGAAAGAATAAAACCTGTCAAAACAAGTTATCAAAATATTCAAATAGTTTTAAGTCTTCATATTTGCTGTTCCTTGAAATCACGATTCAACAACAATGTAATAGACCTACCATACTGGACAGTTCACGCACCATACACGTGACGTTCAAACAAAGTAAAAGGCTCACACTTTAAGTTTTTCTGGATATTTTCATATCGGAACATTTAATCTAGGTAGCATAGAAACAACATATATAGGTATAGACATTAAAAAATATAATACTAACCGTCTAAACTTGAATTTGTTTTCTAACTCGTAACTAGTTCCTGACAATGAAAAAATGACGCAGTCTCGTCTACAAAAACAGGTCAGGTGCTCGATTACGAGAATTCTTGGAATGGTTTAGTTGTCGCTTTTATATTTTTTGTCTTGATAGACTGGTTCTTGCAACTTACGTATTTTTATAAACTCATCCCCTGTAAGCACGTTTTTACATCTGCGGCAACTCGAAATAAACCGCGAACCAGATCATCCAAATTTTCACAAATTTCACTTTCTCATATTATAGTGTGTGTGTGTGTGTGTGTGTGTGTGTGTGTGTGTGTGTGTGATTTTGGATCTTTAACGTAGTTTTAAACAAATTTTCAGTCATATCTCAACGATATGTGCACTGTGGCAGTTTAAAGTTATGTCTAGCTGAGATGAAATCATGCCGCAGACGTGTACCATCAGGTCCCTCCAAGCGAGGCAGCTGCTCCTACAAGTCTTCGGCATCGCTCGGCCTGGGTTCGAACTCGCAACCTCCTGCTTCCGAGACGAACACTAACCATTGAGACCACCGGAGCGGTCGCGTCATATTCAATCTTTGCTATTAAATATGCGCAAATCCATCACCGTTTAGTATCATTACGAACCAAATTAAATTACTATACTATAGTCTTGTAGAATTTTAAGTCAGAACTATTCTGCACCCCGTTCTATATAACTTGTGACCTTTCTAACGAATATGTAAAAAAAAAAAAAAAAAAGTGAAATTCGGTTTATTTGGCCTGTTCTTGTTTTGACAAATTTTTCTTCAACGATACTCAATAAAAAATTTAACACATTTACACTTGCTTTCTATGTACAGTTACCGAATATGATTAATTACGTCATTGTATTGTCGGATGGAAATAAACTGCCCCGTAGTGTACGGAATATGGCGCTGTGTTAGTATGAAAAATCCGTTACGCATGAAAAGGTCAAGGGGATGCCAGTATTAGCGTCATTCTGGTCACAGTCAGGTTAGAAATGAAAAATGAATGATTCAATTGACTTAGTTCTTTGCATTTTTTATCACATTAAACGTTTTAGTTATTGAAATCGGTAGGGGGTACAAACAAACGGGGATGTAGCGTTGGACTAAAATCTTACTGATTTTCCTTTCTCCACAGCATCGCGAATGATATCCGCGGCTGTAGCTCGATGAATTGGGATAGCGTGCGTGAATAAATAAAACGTACAAAGTATTTCAACTTCATTCGAATCGATATTACTAAACACATTCTAAAACATGATGGTCTGTTTACATCTAATTATTTGATGCCGCCATCGATTTGTTTATTAGGAGTGATCAACTTCATTATTAGGTCGTATTTTAGTTGCCTTACTGACTTTCCAGAGTTAAGAAATAAAGAATCTTCCAAAACGTATAAGAAACATGGCGAATTACGTTACAGTCTTTCTCAGCATATATCGAATGAATGGCGTCCCGCTGCATGTAAGTATGGATTGTATTTAAATCATTCGTGCACGAAAGAATTCGGTCATTTTGGCCAAATTTCAAGAAGCTAACGTGAAAATACAATGAGAACCCTGATATGGATGATATTAACCAAATAACGCGTGATTCTATTTTTTAGTTAGCTGGGTTTACTTCTAATTAAAACATCAAAAATATGAACTCGTGGAGGCGAACTTTATCTATTCTTAGCGACATCACTTGCGACGAGTCACATCCCATGTTTCTTTCTCGATTTGACAGTAAAGATCCAATATATCCAGTTATTCGCTAATTATAGTATTTCCTATCCGTCAACAACTTCTTTGATTGGGGCCTAATTTGCACGCCAGTATCAATGTATCAATGGCCGATAATTAGTGAAAGCTTTGCCGCCGCCCCCCCCCAGCAGTTGTTGCGTAATTTCATTCGCATTGTGGCAAACGGATTTCCAGAACTAATTTAGAAACATCGACCTGAATTGAAGCAATTAGTTGGTAGCTTCACATCAGTGTGTGTGTGTGTGTGTGTGTGTGTGTGTTCAATGATATAATAGATAGGAAGAATTAAGAATTATCCATGAACGTAGAGATGAAATTCATTTATGAAGTTGCCAACATTTTGACTGAAAATAAACAGAATCGCCTTAATCTCTGTTCAGTTTCCATGAACATTTGTCTTTTGAAATGAAGTTGGTGTGAAATAATACTTTTCGAAAATACAATTTGCTTAGGTACTGAAAAAATTGACTTTAAAATAATGTTTTAAAAGTGCAAAAAAAATTGCCTTAATGTAAAATGCTCACTTAAAACTGCGGAACCGTATTTTGGTATCATAAAGAGTCAATCTGACAACATTTTTGACTTCAGTGGATAAAAGTGTGTGGCATCATAGAAGAATAACACAAAGAAATGGTATAATCTTATATTTTTCGGTAACTATTTTCCAGGCCAACATTTGCATTTCTGAAGTCTTATCTTTCATCTTCTCTTACTAATGTCTAATTTCGTCATCATATGATTTTTCAGAATGAATCTAGGCAAGTTTTGGAAAATCATTTGAGTATGTTATTGCGTATAAATATTTAGTTTTAAAATCAAAAATAGCAGGCTAAAAGAGTTTTCTTTGCTGTCAAATACAATATTTAGAAAGGATAAAACCCGAGTCAGTCATCTACTTGAATGAGTCAGATGGTAGTGTTTAATTTGTTTGATGACATGGATGACGTCATGACAAAATCATGAATGCTTACTAGCTATTTTGCAATTTAGTTCAATGACTTGCTATATATACAAATAAAGATCATTGACCGAGAAATATTTACCTGCAATTTGTGACGTCCTTGTTCTATTTTATTGTGTATATTTTATTGTACCATTCATCAATTTATACAAATTATTAAAGATATCTTATGAAATCAAATCTGCGTTACCTTTAAGTCCTTACATTATTTTATAATCTGCCCTTTGCAATTTTAAAAAATCTGTAATGACAAAAGATCAAATGAGTAGAAGTTGGACATTTATGCTTGCATTCCAATTTTTAGCATCACACAAACAGTGGTATTTGCAACATATTGATAAATGTGAGCATCACTTCGCAATCCCATAATAGAATAATCTCAAAGGAAATATAATTCTTATCCCAAAAGTTCAATCATAGAACTACCGGAATGTAGAAAACGTAGAATTATCACAGAATCTCTGTTTGTCTGTCTCTATCTATCTCTCATGCACACGCACACGCTCGCTCGCATGATTTTCATAAGGAATGAATATATATTTAATTTTCACGAATCCCCACAATCGTCATGCTTGTACAGTTTTTGATGAGAGCTTAAAATTAGTTTCTTTGCAGTGAAGTTGGTTCTTTTACGACATGACAAAAGACTATGTAAGAGTATCTAAATAATGTATCAACGTAATCTAAAAAGCTTGAATAATTTAAATCAGACTTGAAAAAAAAAATCCTCAACTTTGAATTCTCAAAATAATTCAGATGTTTGAAAAACATATTTTCAAGGTCATGCTTGAGTCAGAACAAAACCCACAGGGAAACAAATGATTCCGGTTTTGAGCAATATCCGGAATAACCTTTCACACAAGTTTACAAAATGGCGACTTGCGTGAAAGCAGTGAGGCAGTTTACATTAACTCGAGTAAATTTTTTAAGATCTTGATCTTTCATATAGCTTACATGAAATATTATGGAGCATTTACTGAGATTAACATACGAGGTGCTTGGAAACTCTCCTCATGCAATTAAAGACTATGATAGCATGAACAGTTTTAATTTTATGTTTTTATTTAAAAGATAACCAAAGCAAAAAATGTACAGACGTAATGCTATTACACAGAAGTATAAAATTCGCATTTAATTAAAATAAATACATTTTTATGAGTTTTTTTTAAAATAACAATGTCAATTTAATACAGTTACTGCAATTATATTTTTTGCGTGAAAAAGTACAAAACCCAGGATTTTTGTTTAATTTGTAGAGACAACCTAATTTTGCACATTGAAAAAAATAATTGATCTGATCATGAAGTGCTATACATTTTTTATATAATGGACAAAAATAGAATTTATATTAAAATTATAGCAATGTTTAACATCTTTTGTTAAGCTGGGTAGACCCGAAATTAATTGACATCGAGAGATACTCAAACGAATTTTGTTTCACACAAAGTTTTACTATGCGTAATTATTTTATTTGAATTTTTATTTTTAAGTCAGAAGAAAATAATATTTAGGCATTATCGAATTGTACCAGAGAAGAGGTTAGTATGGGGACAAGGATAAGTCACAGGGGTTAAGCTTAGGTTCTACCCTCCCCATAAAAAAAGAACTGTTATAATTTTAAAGTATTGGAGAGAAAAAATATGATATTTTGGTACCAGATTTTTTTTGGTCAATTTAATACTTCCTCTGCTCATATTGTAATGGCTCTTGTTTTACTTTTAATGTTGATTGTTCTGTGTAATGTTAATGTTTTTATGGATTAAAAGTTTGTTTCTTTGTGTATCTCCAATTATTATGTTTGGGTTTGTTTTGCTGTGCTCTATACATCTTATCAGGCTGACTGTCCCTTAAACTGTATCATATAACCTTTCAAGAAAGAACATTCTATTGATATTACTCTTAAATCTGAGTAGAAGGGTTTAACATTGACTAAGTGGTTAGTGTACCAGAGTCACTTTTGAAGGAGTGGGTTCGAACCTGCATGGGTTAGTTACGGTGGTATAACCATGGATATGGTACTTGACTCTATTGCCTTGGTACCAATTGACCTACATTTATTGCTGTTCCATAAAACACCAAGCAAAACAAATCAAAATCTGAGTAGAACATGAAACAAATCATCAGAAGGATTTAATGTTTAATATTGCTTTATATCCAGCCCCTAAACAGAATTAATATATATTAAAATACTTAATGGCCATTACAAATAAGATCCTTGTAGGTATATATTGTTCTTTGATTTACACTTTAGAAATATCCTAATATTAAATCTTTCCAGATGTTATTAGTAAAGAATTCACTTTGTGAAATTTTCAGAATGATTGTTTTCCTCCTTTCCAGAACATATTTTGTACATATAGTGACTGCACAATGATTGTTATGTATCGAGAGTTCTATTTAACGTTTAATTATAATCAACAGTAAGATATGGGATATTTGAATGCCCATGAAAAGCCAAGAAAATTGAAAATGAATAAGTTTAGGGGCTTTTGGTTTTGGCGTGTGTTTGATAAGAGTTTTGTGATGCAGCTATCTAGATGGATTCTTAAAGAATACATAGTGGCTCAATATTTTATATTGCACTTGCAGCTCTTTTCAAACATGTTTTGAGATGAAAATTTGAAACACAAGACTCAATGCAAGACCTAATTGTTTTGACTGCCACCTGTAGCCTCTCTCCCAGTAATGTGTCATTTGACATGTATCGTGGTTGAAAACCAAATTACTTTTACACTTTACTGAATATAGATAAGCATGTGTTTTTGATACAGAACAGCACTTGTAAAATTATGCTAAATCCCCCCCTTCCTGCCCACATAGGCATCAGCAACAAATATTTACCATTTTTACATCAATAGATCTTTCCTATATATGTCTTTGAAGTTTTGAAGTCAATATTAAATTATGTTGGATGACTGAAAACATGACAAATAATATTCTCATAATCTAAGCCATTTTCTTGTAAAAAGTGTAAAATGTAATTTTTTCAGGTTGAGGTTTTTCAGTATGACTCCAGGGTCAAAATGTCAAGACTGTTTCCATCCTTATCCTATTATCATGTTCCATTTATACATTTACTGAGTATGAAAAGACCATTTATACATTACTGAGCATGAAAACACCAGTTTAGTTACAAATGATTTTGGTTTGGCATTGGGTCTGTCAATTCTGCTTAGGGATACAAAATTGAATGGGGTTGGGACAATACAAACCTTCTTGTCCTTCCAGTACAGATTTGGATGTAGATGTGATAATACAGATGTATATTTGGATATACATTTTATAAATATATTCTAGTTTTGGTCTTTTTTTACTTTTTTTTATCTCTTTCAGGGAACACCATGTATGGTTTGGATACCCCTGGTGAAGCATGCATGTGCCCCCTTGATTCTCCAACAACAATTGATGAAGAAACATTGGACAATCAAATGGCGAAAAGAGAGAGCCAACAAATACTACAAGGTACAAATCTTATTTTAATTTGATTTCATAGCATTTCAGATAATTGGATATCATGTAACATTGTGAGAATAGTCTTTTAATGCAATTGAATCGCATTAATCATTAAATTTACCTTGAAAATATGTATCACTTGTCATTCAGTTGATGAAAACAGGTCTTTGAACACTAGGTCAAATGCTTGCATGTTTATTCTATCTCTGAAAATTGCATAAGAGTTCCGATGACCATATAAAGCTGAATAATAGACTTGGCGACTTTGTGGACTTTGATGCAGAAAAAACTGATCTGTATACTCAAGTGTCCTGTATGTAAATTGTTGTGTATATTTAATTTTTTTTGAGTGTTGGCTTTTGTCCATGATTATATGTTACATATATTTGATTTCTATTGTGTGGTTGATCTTTATACATACATAACTTTAGGAGTTGAGCCTGCATGTATAGTATCATGTTGCGAAGACATGTTTACCCAGGTTTTGAGCTCTAGATTCAGAGCTTAGAATTTTCTAGCAATGAATTATGTTTGCACTTTACTGGAAATTTCTGTTGAGACGAGACAGTAGTGGTGATCTATAGGAGACTGTTTATAACATAGAATGTTCTGGAAATTAACTTTTGACCCTTGTTCTATTTCTTGAATGTGTCTTTATATTAAAGTTGATTCTGTATGAGATTCCCTTGTTCATGTCTTAACAACCAAAGTGGATTCAGTCTTACTGTAGTTTTCAATTTTTATTTGAGAGGATTAATTTATTTAAATTATTCACTGGATTTCAAAGTGAATACTTTTAGGGCTAAACCACTATTTTCGGATTACTGCTGGCATATGAGCACGGATTACACATGGTTCAAAACCAGAATTTGTTCTGGAATTCATTCAGAATACTCTTTACATTTGGGCTTCATAGAACTTTTGGGGCTATTTGGGGATTTAATTTGCAATACTATGTTTTTTTTAAATTGTCACTTTGGTGTCTAAGGAAATAAATTATTTGTTGAATTTTACAAGACTTAGTTTTCGCTCTATTCTACTTTCTACTTATTTTAAGACCATCGTGTCATAATAGAAAATGCAGATGTCAATGTTTTGCACTAGTCATAGAAAATTTAAACGTCTTGCATGGCTTGGTTCAGATAAGTTTGTTGCTGTAGAGTATTATAAAAATTATGTAAATGCCATGTTTCAAGACTGCCTACATTTTATGCAAAAAAAGTGATGTAATGTTTAGTTGTTATAATTGAAGAAGATCGCACATTGTTAAGTAAAACTTTCAAAACATATATCAGTCTGTGAGTTATTAAATTTATATAATTTTAGATTTTTGATTCAGAGTTGGTTCTGTTATGATGCTAATAAATGTGTCATTTATTTAAAGTACAATTTGGGAAAAATCATTTAGTCTTTTTATGCGTGATTTGAAGTTTTACCTTTAGTCAAGTGAAAGATTGACTCAAAAGAAAAATATTTCTTACTGGAGATGGTTGGGTCTTTCGATACTCAAGAAAAACTGGTGACTATGGTGTGGCTGTGGAATTGTTAAACATGGCAGAAAAACACCAAAACAAACAAAAGCCATACAAATCTGACAGCACAATGAAATTTAAATATTAAAAAGAACTACACTGTAGATGTGTATTGTATTCCATAAAAAACATTGATTAAAAAAGGTATAAGCAAAATAGTTTGTTAAACATGGACCCTAAATCATTTTCTTCGGTATCTCATACCAGGTCAGCTCAAAAACAGGTAATGATTATGATTCAAAAACACAGAAGTTATGCTGATGTTGTTGTTGTTCTTATATTTATTGATGATGGTGATGATTTATTTTCAGGTTAATCTACCTGATTTTGATGAAGTAAGGGAAAGGGATAAATTTACCCCAGATGAAAAGAGAATATGGATGAAGAAGGAAGGCATTTGCCAACCAAGGAATTTTACACGACCAATGTATATCAGTAATACCAGTAAGCAATATTTTTGTCATGATTTCAATTTAATTGCATAGTAGTTGCATCAAATAATAGGTGATAAATATGGTATGTGTATAAAAAGTGGATTGACTGCACTACATAATTGCTGGTGAAGAGTGATGTGCAGTGTAGTTGAGTGACATTCAGGTAAGGTTTGGGCAGTTAGATTTGTACTTCACTCAGCAGATTGTTATTTCACTTGACAGATTAAATTGGGGTCTTCCTGGCAAGTTGGTCCATTACTTTGTTTTAGTCGATTGTTGAAGGACTCAAAACAGATGATAATCTAGCCTACTCATAAATCTATCATTCATTATCTGGACACTATAGTATAAGCCTGAGTTCATCATGTACCTAGTTGTTAGTTTGTTACACCGTAAAGTGTCATGCAATTAGGTGATAACTACACAAGTGCAAGATAGCCAATATACTCTTTGTGTAAACACATACACCTGAAATATTCACAGTCCACAACTTACTGAACTCAAGGGAGTTTTGCATATAATATTATTCAAAATCTGCAACATACTGAAATGAAGGGAATGACTGCATATAATTCATTTAAGACTATTTTTTAAAGTTTATAATTATTTTAAGAAAGATAACATCATACTTTTAACCACAGAAGGTCTTGTTCACATTGCAAAAGCATGAATGCCATATTTACAAAATGTAGAAAATATTTTGATAGTGCTTCAGCTATAACAAGATATTAATGAAGCCATACCATGCTAGTTAATGACTAATTAAGAAATATATTTCAGTATATATTTTCAGTAGTACAAGTTGCATTGAGAGACTAATGAATATTGACCATGTTCTTAAGTAGCATAATATATTGTGCTTCTGATGCATACAGGTTAAATAAGTGTTGAAATCCATTATTTATTACAGGTTAAATAAGTGTTGAAATCCATTATTTATTACAGGCTAAATAAGTGTTGAAATCAATTATTGATTACAGGTTAAATAAGTGTTGAAATCCATTATTTATTACAGGTTAAATAAGTGTTGAAATCCATTATTTATTACAGGCTAAATAAGTGTTGAAATCAATTATTGATTACAGGCTAAATAAGTGTTGAAATCCATTATTATTACAGGCTAAATAAGTGTTGAAATCCATTATTTATTACAGGTTAAATAAGTGTTGAAATCCATTATTTATTACAGGCTAAATAAGTGTTGAAATCCATTATTCATTACAGGCTAAATAAGTTGAAATCCATTATTTATTACAGGCTAAATAAGTGTTGAAATCCATTATTTATTACAGGTTAAATAAGTGTTGAAATCCATTATTTATTACAGGCTAAATAAGTGTTGAAATCAATTATTGATTACAGGCTAAATAAGTGTTGAAATCCATTATTTATTACAGGCTAAATAAGTGTTGAAATCAATTATTGATTACAGGCTAAATAAGTGTTGAAATCCATTATTTATTACAGGCTAAATAAGTGTTGAAATCCATTATTCATTACAGGCTAAATAAGTGTTGAAATCCATTATTTATTACAGGCTAAATAAGTGTTGAAATCCATTATTCATTACAGGCTAAATAAGTGTTGAAATCCATTATTTATTACAGGCTAAATAAGTGTTGAAATCCATTATTCATTACAGGCTAAATAAGTGTTGAAATCCATTATTTATTACAGGCTAAATAAGTGTTGAAATCCATTATTGATTACAGGCTAAATAAGTGTTGAAATCCATTATTTATTACAGGATAAATAAGTGTTGAAATCCATTATTTATTACAGGCTAAATAAGTGTTGAAATCCATTATTTATTACAGGCTAAATAAGTGTTGAAATCCATTATTTATTACAGGCTAAATAAGTGTTGAAATCCATTATTTATTACAGGATAAATAAGTGTTGAAATCCATTATTTATTACAGGCTAAATAAGTGTTGAAATCCATTATTTATTACAGGCTAAATAAGTGTTGAAATCCATTATTCATTACAGGCTAAATAAGTGTTGAAATCCATTATTTATTACAGGCTAAATAAGTGTTGAAATCCATTATTCATTACAGGCTAAATAAGTGTTGAAATCCATTATTTATTACAGGCTAAATAAGTGTTGAAATCCATTATTCATTACAGGCTAAATAAGTGTTGAAATCCATTATTTATTACAGGCTAAATAAGTGTTGAAATCCATTATTGATTACAGGCTAAATAAGTGTTGAAATCCATTATTTATTACAGGATAAATAAGTGTTGAAATCCATTATTTATTACAGGCTAAATAAGTGTTGAAATCCATTATTTATTACAGGCTAAATAAGTGTTGAAATCCATTATTTATTACAGGCTAAATAAGTGTTGAAATCCATTATTTATTACAGGATAAATAAGTGTTGAAATCCATTATTTATTACAGGCTAAATAAGTGTTGAAATCCATTATTGATTACAGGCTAAATAAGTGTTGAAATCCATTATTTATTACAGGCTAAATAAGTGTTGAAATCCATTAATGATTACAGGCTAAATAAGTGTTAAAATCCATTATTTATTACAGGCTAAATAAGTGTTGAAATCCATTATTGATTAGAGGCTAAATGAATGTTGAAATCCATTATTTATTACAGGCTAAATAAGTGTTGAAATCCATTAATGATTACAGGCTAAATAAGTGTTGAAATCCATTATTTATTACAGGATAAATAAGTGTTGAAATCCATTATTTATTACAGGCTAAATAAGTGTTGAAATCCATTAAATAAGTGTTGAAATCCATTATTGATTGCAGGCTAAATAAGTGTTGAAATCCATTATTGATTGCAGGCTAAATAAGTGTTGAAATCCATTATTGATTACAGGCTAAGTAAGTGTTGAAATCCATTATTTATTACAGGCTAAATAAGTGTTGAAATCCATTATTGATTATAGGCTAAATAAGTGTTGAAATCCATTATTGATTACAGGCTAAATAAGTGTTGAAATCAATTATTGATTACAGGCTAAATAAGTGTTGAAATCCATTATTTATTACAGGCTAAATAAGTGTTGAAATCCATTATTTATTACAGGCTAAATAAGTGTTGAAATCTATTTTTTATTACAGGCTAAATAAGTGTTGAAATCAATGATTGATTACAGGTGCATAAGGAAATAATCACTATCAGCATAGAAATACATGTTTTTAATGCATGGCTAAATTATCACTGAAGTGAATTGATTGAAACCAGGGATGTTAGTCTGTAGAAAGTTCAAACCTAAGCCATTCCACTCACAGGACAATGTATTGTGCAGGTCAATAGAATGGTTGTTTATCTTAATGCCAGGTCAGTGTTATACATCCAGTCTCACAGTACATGAAATCTGACTTAGACATAAGACATAATTTTTTCCTGACCTCTGTTGTCTCTAAACATTTTGTATCCCTCCCTCAATAATAAAATCTAGGTTAGTATTATTTCTAGTACACTGTTGTCTCTGATATGATGTGTTCCTTCACCCAGAATATGAAGTTTGAGATATTTTTCAAAACCACAGTATTTCTATGTCCCTTCATGATGCAAAAGTAAGACAGCATTTTGTTTCCACTGAAATGTTTTCACTGATATCAACCTATTGAAATGGGAGATAACATTGATCTGGAAAAATGTCCCAGTACTAAAACTAAATGAATTAGGTGATTGTAATGAGTTGAGAGAGACATGCACACATACCTACACTCATAATGTTGTTTTTCATCCACGTGTCCAGAACAAATGGTTTCTGAAAATTATTGCCCCCCCCATTTCTCCTTTCCAACATTTTCATTTGTCCCAAAATATCACTCTTGCCCAGATTTTATTAAATGTGTGCATTTTAATCATCTCATAAGTGTTGCTGTCTAGTATAATTGGGATCAAAACTCTAGAATTCACCTTCATTGTAAGCATTATTAATGAAATTATTTAAGTTTATCAGTTTATGAAGTACAATATCTAAGTCAGAGATCTCGGAAACAATTATGTGTATTTGGATGCAAACTTTTGATTTGGGACGCATTAAATTGCCGACACGGGAGTCCTCCATACGCACGTTTTTGTTGCAAGGAGGAAACTTCTGCAGCTAAATAAATATCTTCTAATCACTATGAAAACTGAAGCAATACTTTTATTTTAGTTTTAGTTTGTTGCTGACTTCTTTGATCAAAGGTTGCTGGCTTGCTTTGATGAAGGTGCATATGTTATTGAGGGCGCTGCTTAAGGCTCCCTTAACTAACAAACAGCCATTTGTGAAAACATCAGATGAATTGTAGAACATTGACACAATTTTTAAAATAATTCCTTAGTATATATCGGATTCGGTGCTTCAGAGGTAATCAGTTTTCATTGACGTTGCAGCAAAACTATTTCTTCTGGGTTTTTTTTTTCTTTAAATGCTTTCATGTGGTCGGTCGGCTGTAGTCATTTCACATTCCTGCTCTCAGAGGTGGTTGATTGTAGCTATATAGTCAGTTGCAAGGCTAGTTTGATTATATTACAGCTTACAATTAGCAAGGCCAGATAGCATAATCAGATTATGACATAACAATTAACTGTTAGGGTGCTTTGTCTGTATGAAATAAGGATTTGTTTATGTAATAATTGATTCCAGTGCATTTTTATATCCATGTTTGCTGATTCCTGTCATAGTGCCTTTGAATTGCACCACTCCAAACTTGACTGTACCATTTTTATCAGCCAAAAATGTTGTAGCCAAAAATATGGCCATAAGGTATATTTTTTGTCGCCAATATGAAAAACATAATTGCAATTTGCGACATTGGCGAAGCCCAGCGCAATCACTGTTATTGATTTTATTTCCGGTTGTTGCTGTATAAATATTGCCTGTGAACTCATATCAAGAGACTTGGACAAAATGTTGTTTGCAAATTTAGAAAAGTGTTTTTGTAGTTAAATGGAAAAATGACGAAGATTTCAATGAGATTCAGAGCTGGCTAAAGGTGCTAAATCTGATAGTTCAGATGCGGCCCTAGCCAAGTGTAAGAAGGTACGTGATTTCTGGCTTAGTTTAGACTGCAATTTTTGTTGGTGGGACTGCAACTTTTGCTGGTGGGACTCCTATTTTTACCAAATTAGGAGTCCTGGACTCCTAGTTTTAAAATCCTAGGGAGACCTCTGTAAGTAACAAGGTAACTGACAGAACACTGACAATTTAATTTAGTATTTATAATATTTACAATTTTATTGTCATCATCAGTTAGTGAACCGAAAATAAAAGCCTGGTAAAGTCATGCTCCTGGGAAAGTCATGTTTTGTAAGCCTGGTAAAGTCATGCTTTGCAGGAATGTTCTTGTTTAAGTTTGAGATTCTGAATTTAGTTGCAGTCAGTGGAAGTTGTTCCTGACCTGGATCTAATTGATTTTCTTTGTCATACATATCACAGTTGTTGACTGGTGAAGCTTGAGATTGATCACTTATTAAAGTCATCTTGCCAAAGATGAAGGCTTATGAGCCTGTCAATTGATCACCTATCAAAGGCGGAGGCTAATTAGCTTGACACCATTTTGATCATATGTTAAAGTCACTTAGCCAAAAATGGAGGTTAATTTACTGATGAGTTTGGGAGTGTGCTTAATCAGTCAGTATGTTGTAGGTTTAATACACTTTGATATGGATCAATATGAAACTTCTTTCCCTTGTAATAACAGGTTATGTAGTACATATGCAGCCTAGCTCATTTAGTGCAGCGGATGGTTTAAAATGTTTGCTTTAGTTTGATAAACATATCTTCCACTAAGGACTTAGTAGATTAAATGGAAATTTTCTTATTTTGTAGATTCTGTATTTGAACCATATGTTCCACCAGAGGGAGATGGAAAAGCATCAAGTCTGTCAAAAGAGGTTTGTTTTGTTTATTTAATTGGTTGATGAGCTTAGATCATTCTGAACTGTACTTTCCTTGAGCAAGTATCAGCAATATACTCGCTTATAAAATGAGTCCAACTGCACATACCCTGATCTGCCATTCCATAATTCTCTGGCAGATCTGAGAATATGCAGTTTGCTAGGAGTAATCAATAGAACAAACAACATAGACTTTGATCTGCAGGCACATTATGCTACTCTAAATCATGGTATGTGGTTTGCATTTTAACATGAAGTATACAAAACTACATAATGTGTTCTTGAGACATGTAAATTGCAACAGTTAATCATCCCTGCCACAATTTACTCAACACAGTTCACTTATAAAGTATGTCGCATATGCTTTTAGTGAAAATTCAGACACAAAATTGATGCAAAACTGGTTAAAATAATGGATGTATGTATTTATATTCATAGTGAAAAACATGGTCCGTTGGTATAATAAAAGAGACACTGTTTGTAACTCAAGAAAATGCAGCTGCACGCCTAGCCCTTACCTTTCTTACCAGCGTTGCCATTGGTTTCTACAAACAACTGTTAGCAATCAATATATTATTTTAATGTGGAGGGAGTTCCCTTTTCACCAAGCCTATCATATTGTCAGACATGTTTCTTAATTGGTTATACTTTTTATAAGTGGGTGGAAGGAAGTGTCTGCCAACTTTCTTTATAAGGTCTCACAGGACCGTTTCTTTTTGGCAAATTTTCATCTGATGATGACCTATTGTAGACAAATGATAATAACATTACATTAAAGACACAAATAGAAACTAATTAATGATTTTTGTTGAAACGATACTTGTAAAATTCTGACTTTGGTATTAAGGTTGATTCCTTATACAACTGGTGGCTTTTATACTGAACCCATACTACCACCAACCCCTCTTTTTTTATAGTCATTTTTGACAAAAAATAACTATTTAGAACATTTTCCTGAGACAAGGCGACTAACAGAATCAGCATATTCATTGTTAAAGTTCACTAGTACTATAAAAGATTAACATACATTTCATCACCCCTCAACCATGTAGAGTTTTAGATATTTATCTCTGTAGCAAACACGTAAATATGTAATCCAAGTCGGCTGCTCATTTGCAGTCCACTGCTAGTTTAACTGTGACAGGCAGTCACCAACAAGCCAACCCATTTTCAAGCCTAACTCAATGTAACTGTAAACCACATTACACATTACAGATTAATATTGTGTGTGAATTTATAAATGCTAGGGTTGGGATAATTAGGCTCATGCCTTCTACCTTAAAAATTAGGGAGGTGTCAAAATATGGAACTATCCAGTGAGACCTAAGTAGTTCAGTTTAGTTAAGCCTCCATTTATATAAAACCATCTCATTGCAGAATTGTCACTAAGGACTTGATTATGGCTTTTGATGCAGAAAATTTAAGCACTTAAATGTTTTGATTTTGAAAAGTCAAGCACTTACATGATCAGAAATGATCTTTGTTAATATTAATTAATGGTACAGGTTTTGTTATGCTCATGGCAAAATGACTGAATTATAATGCACTTGATAATTTTTAAGAGTCATTAATTGTAGCAAGAATCCCTTTCCCTAGAGAAAACTCTGTTACCTTACAAGAAGAAAAGATAATATAATCTTATACTCCTTGAAATATCAAGAACATTGAGAATTTTGTATTTCTTCTTTTAAAAGAGAAATTTATTTTTTTATAGAAAGGTTAAAATATAATTGAAATATGAAATAGGTATCATGTAAATCAATAACAAGATAGATATGTCAAATAGGTTATCTCAGTCATAGGAATCCTATATCATCTGTACTCCCATAGAAGTCAAGTCCAGCCACAAATAACAAAAGACCCTGATTTGCCATGACATAATGGGCAGATTTGCCATGACATAATGGACAGATTTGCTATGACATAATGGGTAGATTTGCCATGACATAATGGGCAGATTTGCCATGGGTGTCGCTCAGGTGGCGCTCACCAGTTATTATGTACTTTTGAGAGAGTGATGTATGTAAGGTGAAGTTGTTTGCATTTTGAACATGCATAGTGGAGAGAATGCTGGCATACCTATATACTATTTTCATGTAGTGTGGCTGCAATTTCTTTGAATATTGTACTTTTGGAAATTTTAAATGATCTTAGGACACTGCTAACTAAAATGAATGCTCCCTTGTGTTCCAAAAATCAACCTGAATTTTCTAAAGTACACTATTCTTGGCAGCTATTAAAATATGGAAAATGAATTTCGCCAAACTAGACAATACCAGCTTCTAAAAGTGCAATGAATGAATTACCAAATACATAAATTGTAAAAAAAGTTAATGGCTCTATTTTTTACAATTTACCTCTGAAGTTCAAGAAGTGAAAATGAGCAAGTAGAGCTAGCACTTTTTTGAAAGGTGCACATCTGGAGTAAGGCCAAGCTGTATACTCTCTAACCCATATTACACCCATCAATCATATATCAAAATAAAGGAAGGGGCCCCGAGTGGCCGAGTGGTCTAAAGCGCTGTCCGTTACGGATCACTGCCATCTCACCTCTGTCTGTTTGGGTTTGAGTCTAGGATTCTGCGAATGTGGATATGTGAGAAAGCTTGCCAGTAGCTTCTCGTGGGTCGGTGGTTCTTTCCGGTGATTTCCCGGTTTCTTCCTCCACCATTAATACTGGTCGCCATGAATAGCCTATCATGTGCTGAAAAATGGCGTTAAGCACAACAACAAACAAAATAAAGGAAATTAAAGGTTCTTTGAACAATACCTAAGATATACAAAGTCTCTTTTAAATAGCCAGTATAACTATTGAGGAAACCCGGGGAAACTTTTTCTTTAAAATTCTAACCCTATGCTAAATATGAAACTATAGAGCGCCACCATGACATAATGGCAGATTTGCTATGACATAATGGGCAGATTTGCTATGACATAATGGGCAGATTTGCCATGACATAATATGCGAGGAGAATAGGGTGTGTTATTTGTTATACAGATTAATCCTAACAGACTGTTTAGACTCAGCTTTTGGTTGAAGCAGTTTGTAGTTAGACTTAATATATAAACAAGTATATATCCATGTAGTTCTTTATGCTGTGCTTTCATACCATTATAACTGAAATATGGATGCAGATTTATTGTGTTTAGAGGATGGGGAAGGGTACAAATTTTCTCTTTATATGAATGTTACCAATGGTGAAGGGCAATTTGAATTTTGAAACATGTGATGATACAGTATTTGGACTTAAACATTGATGATATAATAATTATATATCAGTTAATGTTGATATTTTATGCTTACTTTTTTATTTGTTAAAACTTTGGATCTGTCTGGCTGTTGGATGGAGAGACTTGTTTTCAATAGTTAGATGTTATATAGTTCAGTTTAGGGGCCCAGAGTGACCGAGTGGTCTAAAGAGCTCTCCATTATGGATCACTGCAATCTCACCTCTGTGTGGGTTCGAGTCTAAGATTTGGCAAATGTGGATATGTGAGAAAGCTTGCCAGTAGCTTCTCGTGGGTCATTGTATTTTTCGGGGATTTCCCAGTTTCTTCCTCCACCATTAATATTGGCTGCTATGTATCATGTGCTCAAAAATGGTGTTAAGCCCCATAACAACAACAACATAGTTCAGTCATGGTCTGATCAATGGATAAACAAATGTGGTACTAATGGTACTTTGTTATACTTATTCAAGTTTGAAGACCTGAATACTAAGTAGGTTTTAAATAACTCTTGTTAATTTTTTTTTCTTTTTACACAGGGAGCCAGGGAAAGGTTTACAGAACTTAAGGAAAAGGGTAAATCCTACAAAGAATTGCGGAAAGTTCGTCAGTATGAAGACAACTTCGATACCACAAGTTTTGCTGAGCTTGCCAACAATATATACATTGAAACTCACAATCTTCTTCAAGAGTAAGTTTTTGTAGTGGTTGTTACAGATTTCTAGTTTTGTATATCTGTACATAGACATTAGCTGTTATAAAATCTACCAAATATATATGCATGTAAGCTGAATAGTTGAGGAAAAATTAAAGTCTGGAAGAAGGGGGGGCATATCCACAGGACAAGGTCTAAACTTAAGTTTATTGTTGACTACCAGTATATGATGTTAGTTTAGATAACTGAAAATGAGATCATATGCGTAACCAGAAACCCCAAGTGAATATGACCATCCTTCCAGATGCAGTAGCAAAAGTAAGATTTTCTATATGGCTGGTCTTAACAGTCAGCTTATGTACAGGCCATGCACTTTTTAATATTTTACCTGTTCATTTGTGGGGGGGGGTGTCAACTTGTAAGCAAATGGGTTTATATATGAGTATGGTATTTCATTTTGTCAATTCTTAGACTGCGATTTACATTTTAGATAATATCAACTCTGGAAAACTGCTGTAATAACAAACAAAATACACAAAATTCAACACACAGCATTGATTTTAAAACAAAAAAAATGTAATCACATCTACAATAAATGTAAAAACAATGTTGTGGAATATTTTTCACAAAATTATTTCTTTTTCATTTTAATAAAATGAACGTTTTAAAAGTACAAATACCAGCAATGATGTCAATACAACTGACAAGTTTTAAAACAATTTCACCACGTGTAAGTATTTTGATCCAGGACTTCATACACAAATGCTTTTGATGGTGTAAATTTAGTGATGACCTGAAATAAAAGTAATAGATTTTGAAATCCATTCATGAAATTTCTGCAATTTGCATTTGTGTTCACTGCTTCGTTGGATTCAACATTTCATTGCCATTCATTCTGCATTCTGTGTTGCTTTACTGTTCAAATAACCCATTTCAGTGCATGCGTGTGTGTGTGTGCATGTGTGTGTGTGTGTGTGCGTGTGTGTGTGTGTGATGCAGTATTATCATCTTAGAGGTCATGTTGAGGATGTTTTTGTCACTATTCCTCCTAAACAGAGTCATATAGATGTGGGTTTTTAACCAGAAGACTTCTTATGGTATACAGTTTATCCACTTGGTCATCTTGAAACTCTTGTTGTCATATATTTATATTTTCTCCATTAATTATTCATTGTCAGAATTGTGCAATATTTTTTGATGTTACATAGATTCATAAAAACAAACACATTTAAAAATAGTATCGGGTATTAGGAACTAGTTTGTCAACATTTCCATTTCACTGATGTCAAGGAGGCTTGAGCTTTGGGTTGATTAGATTTGTATGTGATCACAGGCAGTCTCACTGTAAGGTGGCTTACACTGTCTCACATGGACAGTATTATACTGATGGATTATTGTTAATGTGGGAGTGCTTTTAACCCTATTGTCTTGTCATGAATATTGGGAATTTTTAAAAAAAATGTTTCTTTTTAATTTGCAGTGTAAAAAAAAATGAAAACAGACTCCTTGAGCTTGTGACAGAGAAAGCTTATCCAGTAAGTAGCAGTGAACCTATGAGTCTTGCTAATATGATAAGAAAAGAAATCTGTGATTTTTGTATCGTTATAGCTGCCTTTTTTGGCTACCCAATCCCAAATTATCGACTCAGACCAACTTGATATGATGATTGGTACTGAAACATGGTTATATAATCCTCTTTATTCACATGAATTCTTTTCACAGTGCCATTATAGTCCTACATAGTCTTTTCACAGTCCCATTACAGTCCTACATAATCTTTTCACAGTCCCATTACAGTCCCAAATCATTAACTCAGACCAACTTGACTTGGTACTGAAACATGGTTATATAATCCTCCTTATTTGCATGAATACTTTTCCCAGTCTCATTACAGTCATACTTAGTCTTTCCCCAGTCCCATTACAGTCCTACTTAGTCTTTTCACAGTCCCATTTCAGTCTCAGATCATTAACTATGTCAAACTTGACATGATCATTGGTACTGAAATGTAGTTAGGGCTGTTCCATTAAAATATACATTGAACCCACAGAAGGCACATTTAAAGAGTAACCTATAGATGTGTTTTAGAATTTTCATTTTAATATAAACTCTCTGAAATCAAAGTACCCTGGCATGTATTTTTTTTTTAAAACTGCCTTCCCTGAGTACTATGCATGTTTAAATGGAGCTGCCATTATATAATGCTCATTAATTAAAATGAATTCTGTTAACAGTTTCACATGGTCTATTCAGTCCCAGTACATCCCTATATAGTCTTTTTACAGTCTCATGACAATTGCACATATTGTCTCTTATTGTCCCATTACTGTGTACTTAGAACTATGATAAACTACCATGTTTAAAAACCAAAGAGATCTCCAAATTGCCATTTTAAATTTTGCATTAAGTAGTCAAACTCAAATGATTTCTTTCAAAAGAAGTAGTCAAATTCACATGGTTTCTTTTACATGAAGTTGTCAAACTCAGATGACTCCTTTAATATTAAGTAATCAATTTCAAATTGAATAGTTGAACTCAAATGAATCCTTTCACATTAGATAGTTGAATTCAGAGAGGCCTGATGAAATACATGGAGGTCTGGTAAAAAACATGGAGGTTTACTCAAAGAACTAAGAAACACCATTGTTTCCAGTACAAACCATTATTCTCCATACATGAATAAATACATGTGTCCCAGTATTTGACAAAAGTGAAAAATATTGCCTATTACCTTCAGGCCCATGTAACAGCTGTTAACTAGTGGAACACAGAATAGCTAGCTCCATGAGAGTAGCAGACAAAAGAAACGATTTAGGGATAATCCACAATAAAATTGCTTTTAAAGAAACATATCACCTAAACAACATTTTATATTTGTAGATTTCACTAAGTGTTAAGGCATAACAATACAGTTAGATCTTAAATAAGACAAATACTTAAATGATAGAGACCACTTTGGTGGCCTATGTGCTTAAAGCATCCACCTTAGATGCAGTAGGTTGCGTGTTCAAACCCTATCCAAGTCATACCAGAGACTTGTAAAAATGGTACTAGCAGCTGCACCAATCTAAAAATATTGCCAAAGGGTCCAATTTTAAAATAAATAAACCAGTAACAGCATGCATTTAGATTTATAACATTCTAGACAGTAGAGCCAATTGTTGTGCTCCTCTCCACTGTATAATTAGTGTTCTTTAGAGGTGTTATAATACCTTAATATGTGTCAGGAGTCTTCATATTTTATGCTATTAATAGTACCACAAAACTTTATAAATACTCATATATTAATAGTGTTGCTGTTGTATATAAACATGCATCCATTAATAGTGTCACACTATTGTATATAAACACCCATATATTAATAGTGTCACACTACCATATATGAACATCTTAGTTTTACAGTATTAGTGTCACACTACTGTATATAAACACTCATATATTAATAGTGTTAAACTACTGTATATAAACATCCATATATTAATGGTGTTACACTACCATATATTAGCATCCATACATTGATGATGTTGCACTACTGTATATAAACACCAATATATTAACAGTCACACTGCTGTATATAAACACCCATATATTAATATATTAATATTGTCACACTACCATATATGACATCTATACATTATTAGTGTCACACTACTGTATATAAACATCCATATATTAATAGTGTTACACTACCATATATTAGCATCCATGCATTGATAGTGTTGCACTACTGTATATAAACACCCATATAGCAATAGTGTGACACTAATGAACATCTATACAGTATTAGTGTCACACTACTGTATATAAATACTCATATAATATAGTGTCACACTACTGTATATAAACACCCATATATTAATAGTGTGACACTATTGTATATAAACAACCATATACTAATAGTGTTTCACTACCATATATTAGCATCCATATGTTGATAGAGTAACATTACTATATATAAATACCCATACATTAATAGTGTCACACTACTATATTTAAACACACATCCATTAATAGTGTCACTTTATTGTATATAAATACCCATATATTAATAGTCACACTATCATATATGCACATCTATACAATATTAGTGTCACACTACTGTAGATAAACACTCCTACATAAATAGTGTCTAAACACCCATATATTAATAGTGTCACACTATCATATATAAACAAACATATATTAATGATGTCACACTACCATATATTAACATCAATACATTGACAGTGTTGCACTACTGTGTATATTAATAGTGTCACACTAATGTATATAATCTCCCACTCATTAATAGTGTAAAAATATTGTATATAAATGCCTATATATTAATAGTGTCACACTATCTTATGTGAACATCCATATTTTATTAGTGTTATGCTACTGAGTATAAACACCCATATATTAATGCTGTCACACTATCGTATATAAACACCATATATTAATAGTGTTATACTAGCATGTATTAACATACATACATTTATAGTGTCGCAGTACCGTATACAAATACCGATAAATTCATATTGTCACAATATCATAAATAAAATACAATATATTAATAGTGTCATCCATGCATTGATAGTGTTGCACTACTATATATAAACACACATATATTAATTGTGTCACACTACTGTGTATAAACACCCATCCATTAATAGTCATTACTGTATATCAACACCCATACATTAATAACATTACCATATATAAACACCCATAATACAAAAATGGTAACTATTAATAAATTTTTTTTTCTGTTTTTATATATTTACATTTGTATATTTATATAGATATTGAATAATTAGATTAATTTAGATTTTCATCCTGTATCATATTTAAAAATCATGTTACGTTATAGGTAGTGTTTCAGTAATTAGATAAACTCCATTTAGTTTCAAATGTTTCAACAGCAATGTGCTAAGGTGTTAATAAATTGTTGGTGTCTTTCTTTTGCTTATTTTGTTCTTATTCTTGATATTTATTGTGTCTGAATATTTGCATATGAGCAGAGTCCAACTTTTAACAATATAGACCTTGATCTGACATCACATGATGTAAAGATAGATCAGGATCTGTGTTTGTTCTATTGATTACTTCATACAAGCTGCATTGATCAGATCAGCCAGCACATTATGTGATGGCAGATATGGGTCTTTGCAGCTAGCAGTTGGAGCAAGTATATATGGTAACTTAAAAAAACAAAAAGCAATTCATTCTTTAGTCACATACACAGCAGATAAATGTTGCAATTCTTTAATGGTGATAAAGGTCATGACCTTGCTTTGATATTTGGATAAACTTATGTAGATTTATATTTTAAATGGCAGACACCAAGAACTAGTTAAAAAATTTTAGGTGGTCATTTTCTTTATTGGTTAACCACTTTGTTGGGTTATTATCAACACCCAATTTTTCTGTGAAACTCAAGTTTTATTTGCACACAGAATGATAGACTTTCAGCTTCCTTTTTTTTTTTAGGAGATGACGTTTGGACTCGATCATAAAACACTGCATTGGAAGTTTGTGGAGAGCATAGAACCTGCCAGAGTCGTCCATATCAGAACAAATCCTATGATAACAAACGATAATATTTATGCCCAAATTACTGTTCGATTTCACTCCAAACAGGTTAGCAGTACATTAGACACATTTAGACCTGCCTACACTGCTGTTAGTTTTCTGATTATTGTTTTTATTATCTTTTCACTGCTTGCAAATTTTGTAGACCCAGCCTTCTGTTTTTAAAAATGATTTAAAAATTTGTACTGTTGATATTTGTGATTTGTTTTGTGGTACTTGATGAAGGAGTAGATCTTATGCTGCCCTCAAGACAATTGGCTGGTATATCAAGCCCTTCATATTGTTGTAAGACTAAATTTGTAATGCTTGTGATAGCCTTCAAACCTCAATCTTATCTAACTACTGTTTAGATAACATGATGTGGTACAAAATTTGTCTTGAGTGAGCTCCACAAGCCTCCCCCTCCTGTCCCATTAGAGGAGATGTCACATTACACTTATCCAACTCTCTTGCTGATGCACCTTTGACCTGGTTTTTAATGTATGAGTGACCTTTATATTGTCAGCTATCAACTCCTCTTGCCATCACTTATTAGATCTTATTTCATCTTATTAAAATTAGCATGTGGTAGTGTTTTTGTTGTATGGCACATCAACACAAGTATGTTATTTACTATTGAGGCAATTGAAGTAAATTTCCTTGCCAATCCAGGCTCATCTAATGGCAGGATTCACACTTGCACTCTTTCAGTTGCAAATCCAGCACTCTAACCTACAATTAGTAATGTGAATGCATATAATCTAAATACCCCATGTGTTAATTTATCATTTTACAAATCCATAATTTTAGAATTAGCAAAGCTTACAAGTTGGACATACTAAAACTGTATGACAGTAATGCTGTTGGTATCAAATTTTGTGATTATTTTCATACTCCAGAGGAAGATTTCCAAAAAAAATTTTCAAATCAAGTTTTAAACTGTTTAATGTTAATAAGAATGAAAAGATAGTTTTGCTAAGGTCAGTAATTACTGTTTTTATATAAAAATTTAAAATTATCTTTTAACAAAATAGAGAAACTGTCCATGCATCACAAATATGCAGTGAAAGTTGACTATAAAGGACAATTTTAACATTACCAAAAATAAGTCGTAACCCAGTTGTACATCATGAATATGTCCTTTATAAATGGGTTAAATAGCCTCAGCACAATGTATTCTTTCCTTTGAGGATGTGCTGTTGAGCACCAAACAAAACCAAACTAGTACATAATTTTCTCAACATGTTATTTTTCAGGTTCTGGCCTTGTATGACAGATTTGGACGACTCATGTATGGAAGTGAACACCTTGTAAAAGATGTTATTGATTATGTTGTGTTTGAAAAACATATAGCAAGTTTATATGGAAGTTGGCGGATCCATGGCAAGATTATTCCCAAATGGTTGCCCCCGCGAGAGCCTTTGCTCAAGACATATCGTAAACCAAACTTGAATTTTGAAGAGATAGATAATGCAGAAGAGAAAGAGAAAACAGATAAGAAAGAAGAAGAGGAAGAAAAAGATGAAATAAATGAGGCAATAGAAAAACAAAAAAAGAAATACAATGTGGAAATTGTTTGAGAACTTGATTCTCTGTGTTTTGACAATTTTCTGATATGGCCATCACAGTATAGTATCTGTTAATTGTACAGTTCTATACAATTATAGCAATGACTATAAGCAATAGGATGGGAAAAAAATTATGACCTGGAAGCTAAAGTTTAAAATTATATCTTTGTAATTTTTATGAAAGAATAAAATATATCAAAGTAACTATACATATCTTCTGTGTTGATTGTACAGAGTTTTATTGATATCTGGTAATCAAAATACCCATGTCTTGACTTTACATGGTTTTTAAGAGAGAGGAAAATAGAGAACACAAGGCCTAAAAGGTATGTCAAGACTTTGTGGCCGGACAAAATGGCACGGACAGAATGTCAGTGGACATAATGGCACGAGGAAACAAAATTCAGGAAAAAAACATTCTTCTGTGTATAATCAAATATTTCATCGCCCATCAGATGTAAACAAGGCTTCATTACCATTTTTAGTTTAGATTTAATAATTATCTGAGGCAGGACTGCAACGATTATTTATTTTTATCTTCCGCTGGGCCAATAGCTGATCGGTTGAGTACCTGGTATCTGGATTCTAGAAACAATAAACGCCTAATGTAAATTCAGATTCATTGATCTTTTGAGTACTTAGTATCTAGATTCTAGAAAAAAAAATGCCAGATATATATGCAGAATCATTGATCTGCTAGGTCAAGTCTTCAGCTAGTGGGATTAGTAATGTACATACACCAATAAATACCCGATGGCTTCAAAATTCAAATCTGCCAGCAGCAAGCCAGAATATAGTGCGGGTTATACACAGGTGTGGGTTATGCCAATGATTTTTTACACAAAACCCAAAACCTGTGGGCTAAATGGGTGCAGATTATTTGCATCTGTAGGATATATGCAGGAAAATATGGTAATTGCTATAGCTGTAATTGAGTATGAACTGGATTT
The DNA here is from genome assembly GCA_016746295.1 of Potamilus streckersoni. Classification (NCBI taxonomy): domain Eukaryota; kingdom Metazoa; phylum Mollusca; class Bivalvia; order Unionida; family Unionidae; genus Potamilus; species Potamilus streckersoni. The sequence goes on from JAEAOA010001954.1 coordinate 4,122,609, forward strand.
AAAATTTTGGGCTTGCCCCATGAATAACATTACACTATATATATATATATATATATATATATATATATATATATATATATATATATATATATATATATAGACACTTCCAGAAACTAATATTAAAAATATTACCACAATGTTAGAATTTGTTACATCACAGAAAGGAAATCGTAAGCTTATAGTTTTTTTACAAAGCATTCGGTGAATAATGATGAAAGAGCCTTTTGGCGCTGTGAAAAAAAAATGTGCACAGCATGAGTGCACACAAAAGATGATGAAATTGTCCATGAAGTTTCAACTTACAACCACACGGTAACTCGTGGTCAAGTAGAGGTTGAAAGAGCATGAGCTGGCATGAAAAGAAGAGGTGAAACAACTGAAGAAACAACACAATCAATTGTTCAGAATGAATTGATGAATGTTCCAGTTTCAGCAGCGCATCTACTTCCAAAATGAACAAAATTGGCACGAGATGTACGAAATTGTCAAAGGGTGTGACCAAACAATCAAGACGACATCATGAGATATTCTTTGACACAGAACAACAGACCTTTCATCCGTATTCGGAGAGACCACATGATCATCTGAAGCTGATGATTTGGAATTCCTTTACAGATGTCAGCACTGGTTTGCAGATGGCACATTTCGAGTCCAAATGGATATTACCAACTATACATGATTCATGGTTTTATTAATGGTGAAGTTTTCCCGGTATGCACTACTATCTTCAAGAACAGAAGAAGCCTATCAATATCTGCTTCAGGATATTCTGATATTGAAAGCAGGACTGAATCCAGATTCAATTATGGTTGATTTCGAACTAGCAGCAATAAGAACATTCCAGAACACATTCCTGGCAGCTACACTCACCGGATTCATGTTTCATTTTGGTCAATGGGTTTGGAGGAAATTGCAAATGGAAGTATTCTCTAAATGTTACAGGAATGAACCAGATTATGCACTTATCGTCAAGCGACTTCTTTCTCTGGCATTTGTTCCACCACAGGATGTTATTGATTTGTTTGAAGATTTAATCGAAGATCCAGCTTATCATGACATAGATGTTATCTGTGATTACATGGAAGATAACTTCATTGGTAGATTAAGAAGAGCAAGAAGAGGGCCACCCAGATTTTCAATTCAACTTTGCAGTCAATTTTCTAGAGTAATCAACAACCTGCCTCACAGCAACAACGCAATTGAGGGTTGGCACAATGCATTCAACAATGTTCTTGGTTTCACACATCCGATCATGACCAAACTTGCACGGAAACTACAACAGGAACAACATAGCACTCAACTTCTTCGTCAATTGGAACTGGAAACATGGGCTGGGAAGAAAAAGAAAACACATCTGCGTCAACGAGGCATTACACACTATGGTGACTGACTACAACAACGGAGATCCATCCGTACCATTTTGACCCCGGAGATTTAGTCCTAGCACCCAAGACTGTTGAGGTAAACAGCTAATGTTCCATGAGTGCTATTCAGGTCACATATCAACCTAGTTGTCATGGAGGAAATGTTAAAGGAATACATAATTGCTTAAAAGCCACATCCAAGTGCAAATATAATAGACTCTGAGCTGCTGTTGTATAATGCACCAGTTGATCAGGGTCTTTTATTATTTATTCCACTGATTACTCCTGGGAAACTGCATAGATCCAGAACTGCTGGCACATTAAGCTTTTGCAGATCTTGATCTGTGCAGTTTGCAGTTGGACCCAATTTGTAAGTGGATATATAGGGTAATTTTATATACCCATCTCAAGACAGGAATATATTATTTTGTGTTTGTCCATCTTTATTTTGGTTATTCCATCATTCTACAAGCCTTTCAGTGAAACTTTAAATATATATTATAATGAAGGATTGATGTGCTTACCACATAGTACAAATCAATTTTGTATCATTGGCCATGGGTTAAATGTTTCACACTAGTGGTATTGACAACCCATCTCTATCATTATTAGCAGAAGTGTTGTAAATTTATGTCCACCTATGGTACATCATGTAGAACATCAGTTTTGTGCAAATCTTACACTTTGGAGTTTGTTCAGGGGAGTAGACAATAAGTGATTAAAAGACATTTATCCTTAAACATCTGCACCATCATTATGTTTCCTGCTGTCAAGAATATAATGCACAAATCTGATTCACAGCCGTAACCAGATTTCGCTAACGCTGACCATAGATGCTGTGCTAAATGGGTCATCAGATTTGCCTGTGAATGTTATATTTGATGTAAATCTGAATAATATAAAAAAAAAAAACATTTTATCTAACTGTTCAGATCTGGGACACCATTTTTTATTTTGAAAAACAATTTTAGCCTTTTAAATCCTTCAGGGCCCATGTTAGAAACAATATATTTTTTTCTAAAACCAATGTTATCCTTTTAATCCTTCAAGACCTTCTAGCTTTCTAGAACTGAGTCACAATATGCATTACTTCCTTGTGCCAAGTTCAAATTATCTCTCATGAGCTGTATCCTTTTGTTATAGTGGAATATCATTATTTCCTACTATCCACGTACAACTTTCAATGGGAAAGTGTTTATGTGTCATGAGAACATGTAATCCAGTCCCATTGTAACAGAGAAATAAAATATGTTGAAACTGAAAGTTAAAATTTGTTATTAATATACTAAGGTAATCTAAGTAACTTAAACACAGACTTTGATCTATTGTGTGGATGGATGTACAGGTATGTAAATTGATGATAAAGTTAACACCAACCTTGATCTTTGGTGTGGGTTGATATATAGATATGTGTCTGGATGCCAAAATGAACACTGACCTCTATTTAGTGTGTAGTTGGACTTTTAGATATGTACATAAACGATAAAGTAAACACTGATCTTGATCTATGGTGTGTCTGGATTCCAAAATGAACACCGACTTCTATTTAGTGTGTAGCTGGACATATAGATATGTACATGAATGATAAAGTAAACACTGATCTTCATCTATGGTGTGGTTGAATGTACAGATATATATAGATGCCAAAATGAAAACTAACCTCTATGTAGGGTGTAGTTGGATGTTTATATACATGTACATGAATGCTGAAGTAAACACTGACTTTGATCAAACGTTTGGATGGCTTTATAGATATGTACAGGGATGCCAAAGTGAACATTTATCTTGATCTATGGTAGGGATGGATGTATGGATAAGAGTATTGATGCCAGAGTGAAAACTGACCTTGATCTATGGTAGAGATGGATATATAGATATGTTTATGGATGCCAAAATGAACACTGACCTTGATCTATGGTAAGATGGATGTATAGATGTGTATGGATGCCAAAGTGAACACAGACCTTGATTTATGGTATGGATGGATGTATAGATATGTGTATGGATGCCAAAGTGAACACTGACCTTGATCTATGGTAAGATGGATGTATAGATATGTGTATGGATGCTAAAGTGAATACAGACATTGATCTATGGTATGGATGGATGTATAGATATGTGTATGGATGCCAAAGTGAACACAGACCTTGATCTATTGTAGGGATGGATGTATAAATGTGTATGGATGCCAAAGTGAACACTGACCTTGATCTATGGTATGGATGGATGTATAGATATGTGTATGGATGCCAAAGTGAACACAGACATTGATCTATGGTATGGATGGATGTATAGATATGTGTATGGATGGCAAAGTGAACACAGACCTTGATCTATGGTATGGATGGATGTATATATATGTGTATGGATGCCAAAGTGAATACAGACATTGATCTATGGTATGGATGGATGTAGATATGTGTATGGATGCCAAACTGAACACAGACATTGATCTATGGTAGAGATGGATGTATAGATATGTGTATGGATGCCAAAGTGAACACTGACCTTGATTTATGGTATGGATGGATGTATAGATATGTGCATGGATGCCAAAGAGAACACTGACCTTGATTTATGGTATGGATGGATGTATAGATATGTGTATGGATGCCAAAGTGAACACTGACCTTGATTTATGGTATGGATGGATGTATAGATATGTGTATGGATGCCAAAGTGAACACAGACATTGATTTATGGTATTGATGGATGTATAGATATGTGTATGGATGCCAAAGTGAACACAGACATTGATCTATGGTATGGATAGATGTATAGATATGTGTATGGATGCCAAAGTGAATACAGACCTTGATTTATGGTATGGATGGATGTATAGATATGTGTATGGATGCCAAAGTGAACACTGACCTTGATTTATGATATGGATGGATGTATAGATATGTGTATGGATGCCAAAGTGAACACACATTGATTTATGGTATGAATGGATGTATAGATATTTGTATGGATGCCAAAGTGAACACAGACCTTGATCTATTGTAGGGATGGATGTATAGATGTGTATGGATGCCAAGGTGAACACAGACCTTGATTTATGGTATGGATGGATGTATAGATATTTGTATGGATGCCAAAGTGAACACAGACATTGATTTATGGTATGGATGGATGTATAGATATTTGTATGGATGCCAAAGTGAACACTGACCTTGATTTATGGTATGGATGGATGTATAGATATGTGTATGGATGCCAAAGAGAACACTGACCTTGATTTATGGTATGGATGGATGTATAGATATTTGTATGGATGCCAAAGTGAACACAGACATTGATTTATGGTATGGATGGATGTATAGATATTTGTATGGATGCCAAAGTGAACACTGACCTTGATTTATGGTATGGATGGATGTATAGATATGTGTATGGATGCCAAAGAGAACACTGACCTTGATTTATGGTATGGATGGATGTATAGATATTTGTATGGATGCCAAAGTGAACACAGACATTGATTTATGGTATAGATGGATGTATAGATATTTGTATGGATGCCAAAGTGAACACAGACCTTGATCTATTGTAGGGATGGATGTATAGATATGTGTATGGATGCCAAAGAGAACACTGACCTTGATTTATGGTATGGATGGATGTATAGATATTTGTATGGATGCCAAAGTGAATACAGACCTTGATTTATGGTATGGATGGATGTATAGATATGTGTATGGATGCCAAAGTGAATACAGACCTTGATTTATGGTATGGATGGATGTATAGATATTTGTATGGATGCCAAAGTGAATACAGACCTTGATTTATGGTATGGATGGATGTATAGATATGTGTATGGATGCCAAAGTGAACACAGACATTGATTTATGGTATGGATGGATGTATAGATATGTGTATGGATGCCAAAGTGAACACAGACCTTGATCTATGGTATGGATGGATGTATAGATATGTGCATGGATGCGAAAGTGAATACAGACATTGATCTATGGTATGGATGGATGTATAGATATGTGTATGGATGCCAAAGTGAACACAGACATTGATTTATGGTATGGATGGATGTATAGATATGTGTATGGATGCCAAAGTGAACACTCACCTTGATTTCTGGTATGGATAGATGTATGTGTATGGATGCCAAAGTGAACACTGACCTTGATTTATGGTATGGATGGATGTATAGATATGTGTATGGATGCCAAAGTGAACACAGACCTTGATCTATGGTATGGATGGATGTATAGATATGTGTATGGATGCCAAAGTGAACACAAACCTTGATCTATGGTATGGATGGATGTATAGATATGTGTATGGATGCCAAAGTGAACACAGACCTTGATCTATGGTATGGATGGATGTATAGATATGTGTATGGATGCCAAAGTGAACACTGACCTTGATCTATGGTATGGATGGATGTATATATATGTGTATGGATGCCAAATTGAACACAGACCTTGATCTATGGTATGGATGGATGTATAGATATGTGTATGGATGGCAAAGTGAACACAGACCTTGATCTATGGTATGGATGGATGTATAGATATGTGTATGGATGCCAAAGTGAACACAGACATTGATCTATGGTATGGATGGATGTATAGATATGTGTATGGATGGCAAAGTGAACACAGACCTTGATCTATCGTATGGATGGATGTATAGATATGTGTATGGATGCCAAAGTGAACACAGACATTGATCTATGGTAGAGATGGATGTATAGATATGTGTATGGATGCCAAAGTGAACACTGACCTTGATTTATGGTATGGATGGATGTATAGATATGTGTATGGATGCCAAAGTGAACACTAACCTTGATTTATGGTATGGATGGATGTATAGATATGTGTATGGATGCCAAATTGAACACTGACCTTGATTTATGGTATGGATGGATGTATAGATATTTGTATGGATGCCAAAGTGAATACAGACCTTGATCTATGGTATGGATAGATGTATAGATATGTGTATGGATGCCAAAGTGAATACAGACCTTGATCTATGGTATGGATGGATGTATAGATATGTGTATGGATGCCAAAGTGAACACTGACCTTGATTTATGGTATGGATGGATGTATAGATATGTGTATGGATGCCAAAGTGAACACAGACATTGATTTATGGTATGAATGGATGTATAGATATTTGTATGGATGCCAAAGTGAACACAGACCTTAATCTATTGTAGGGATGGATGTATAGATGTGTATGGATGCCAAAGTGAACACAGACCTTGATTTATGGTATGGATGGATGTATAGATATTTGTATGGATGCCAAAGTGAACACAGACATTGATTTATGGTATGGATGGATGTATAGATATTTGTATGGATGCCAAAGTGAACACTGACCTTGATTTATGGTATGGATGGATGTATAGATATGTATATGGATGCCAAAGAGAACACTGACCTTGATTTATGGTATGGATGGATGTATAGATATCTGTATGGATGCCAAAGTGAACACAGACATTGATTTATGGTATGGATGGATGTATAGATATTTGTATGGATGCCAAAGTGAACACAGACCTTGATCTATTGTAGGGATTGATGTATAGATATGTGTATGGATGCCAAAGAGAACACTGACCTTGATTTATGGTATGTATGGATGTATAGATATTTGTATGGATGCCAAAGTGAATACAGACCTTGATTTATGGTATGGATGGATGTATAGATATGTGTATGGATGCCAAAGTGAACACAGACATTGATTTATGGTATGGATGGATGTATAGATATGTGTATGGATGCCAAAGTGAACACAGACCTCGATCTATGGTATGGATGGATGTATAGATATGTGCATGGATGCGAAAGTGAATACAGACATTGATCTATGGTATGGATGGATGTATAGATATGTGTATGGATGCCAAAGTGAACACTGACCTTGATTTATGGTATGGATGGATGTATAGATATGTGTATGGATGCCAAAGTGAACACAAACCTTGATCTATGGTATGGATGGATGTATAGATATGTGTATGGATGCCAAAGTGAACACAGACCTTGATCTATGGTATGGATGGATGTATAGATATGTGTATGGATGCCAAAGTGAACACTGACCTTGATCTATGGTATGGATGGATGTATAGATATGTGTATGGATGCCGAATTGAACACAGACCTTGATCTATGGTATGGATGGATGTATAGATATGTGTATGGATGGCAAAGTGAACACAGACCTTGATCTATGGTATGGATGGATGTATAGATATGTGTATGGATGCCAAAGTGAACACAGACATTGATCTATGGTATGGATGGATGTATAGATATGTGTATGGATGGCAAAGTGATCACAGACCTTGATCTATGGTATGGATGGATGTATAGATATGTGTATGGATGCCAAAGTGAACACTGACCTTGATTCATGGTATGGATGGATGTATAGATATGTGTATGGATGCCAAAGTGAACACAGACCTTGATCTATTGTAGGGATGGATGTATAAATGTGTATGGATGCCAAAGTGAACACTGACCTTGATTTATGGTATGGATGGATGTATAGATATGTGTATGGATGCCAAAGTGAACACAGACATTGATCTATGGTATGGATGGATGTATAGATATGTGTATGGATGCCAAAGTGAACACAGACATTGATCTATGGTATGGATGGATGTATAGATATGTGTATGGATGCCAAAGTGAACACAGACCTTGATCTATTGTAGGGATGGATGTATAAATGTGTATGGATGCCAAAGTGAACACTGACCTTGATCTATGGTATGGATGGATGTATAGATATGTGTATGGATGCCAAAGTGAACACAGACATTGATCTATGGTATGGATGGATGTATAGATATGTGTATGGATGCCAAAGTGAACACAGACATTGATCTATGGTATGGATGGATGTATAGATATGTGTATGGATGGCAAAGTGAACACAGACCTTGATTTATGGTATGGATGGATGTATAGATATGTGTATGGATGCCAAATTGAACACTGACCTTGATTTATGGTATGGATGGATGTATAGATATTTGTATGGATGCCAAAGTGAATACAGACCTTGATCTATGGTATGGATAGATGTATAGATATGTGTATGGATGCCAAAGTGAATACAGACCTTGATCTATGGTATGGATGGATGTATAGATATGTGTATGGATGCCAAAGTGAACACTGACCTTGATTTATGGTATGGATGGATGTATAGATATGTGTATGGATGCCAAAGTGAACACAGACATTGATTTATGGTATGAATGGATGTATAGATATTTGTATGGATGCCAAAGTGAACACAGACCTTAATCTATTGTAGGGATGGATGTATAGATGTGTATGGATGCCAAAGTGAACACAGACCTTGATTTATGGTATGGATGGATGTATAGATATTTGTATGGATGCCAAAGTGAACACAGACATTGATTTATGGTATGGATGGATGTATAGATATTTGTATGGATGCCAAAGTGAACACTGACCTTGATTTATGGTATGGATGGATGTATAGATATGTATATGGATGCCAAAGAGAACACTGACCTTGATTTATGGTATGGATGGATGTATAGATATCTGTATGGATGCCAAAGTGAACACAGACATTGATTTATGGTATGGATGGATGTATAGATATTTGTATGGATGCCAAAGTGAACACAGACCTTGATCTATTGTAGGGATTGATGTATAGATATGTGTATGGATGCCAAAGAGAACACTGACCTTGATTTATGGTATGTATGGATGTATAGATATTTGTATGGATGCCAAAGTGAATACAGACCTTGATTTATGGTATGGATGGATGTATAGATATGTGTATGGATGCCAAAGTGAACACAGACATTGATTTATGGTATGGATGGATGTATAGATATGTGTATGGATGCCAAAGTGAACACAGACCTCGATCTATGGTATGGATGGATGTATAGATATGTGCATGGATGCGAAAGTGAATACAGACATTGATCTATGGTATGGATGGATGTATAGATATGTGTATGGATGCCAAAGTGAACACTGACCTTGATTTATGGTATGGATGGATGTATAGATATGTGTATGGATGCCAAAGTGAACACAAACCTTGATCTATGGTATGGATGGATGTATAGATATGTGTATGGATGCCAAAGTGAACACAGACCTTGATCTATGGTATGGATGGATGTATAGATATGTGTATGGATGCCAAAGTGAACACTGACCTTGATCTATGGTATGGATGGATGTATAGATATGTGTATGGATGCCGAATTGAACACAGACCTTGATCTATGGTATGGATGGATGTATAGATATGTGTATGGATGGCAAAGTGAACACAGACCTTGATCTATGGTATGGATGGATGTATAGATATGTGTATGGATGCCAAAGTGAACACAGACATTGATCTATGGTATGGATGGATGTATAGATATGTGTATGGATGGCAAAGTGATCACAGACCTTGATCTATGGTATGGATGGATGTATAGATATGTGTATGGATGCCAAAGTGAACACTGACCTTGATTTATGGTATGGATGGATGTATAGATATGTGTATGGATGCCAAAGTGAACACAGACCTTGATCTATTGTAGGGATGGATGTATAAATGTGTATGGATGCCAAAGTGAACACTGACCTTGATTTATGGTATGGATGGATGTATAGATATGTGTATGGATGCCAAAGTGAACACAGACATTGATCTATGGTATGGATGGATGTATAGATATGTGTATGGATGCCAAAGTGAACACAGACATTGATCTATGGTATGGATGGATGTATAGATATGTGTATGGATGCCAAAGTGAACACAGACCTTGATCTATTGTAGGGATGGATGTATAAATGTGTATGGATGCCAAAGTGAACACTGACCTTGATCTATGGTATGGATGGATGTATAGATATGTGTATGGATGCCAAAGTGAACACAGACATTGATCTATGGTATGGATGGATGTATAGATATGTGTATGGATGCCAAAGTGAACACAGACATTGATCTATGGTATGGATGGATGTATAGATATGTGTATGGATGCCAAAGTGAACACTGACCTTGATTTATGGTATGGATGGATGTATAGATATGTGTATGGATGCCAAAGTGAATACTAACCATGATCTTGAGTGTGTATGTATAGATTATTTCATGATGTGATGGAAATGACCTAGTGATGTTCCAATCGAAATGAGGGTCTGGTAAAAATATTAGTGCCGATAAAACTTTCTTTGACCAAACTACTGTATGGATGCCAAAGTGACTGCTCTGCCAAGCTTTCACAAAAAACAGCTCAGGTAAAAATGCTATTTCCAAGTCAAATCCTTATTTTTAAGTGCAAGACATCCACGAAGTTTGTTACAATAACACTATCTAAAAAAAAGCTATGTTTCTTTCATACCATAAGTGCAATGCCTCCACAAACTTTGATTATTGTACATGGTCTAGGACTAAAGCTATAAAAAAAATGATTTTCTTTCAGTCACAATTGTTATGCTTGAGCTTTTGTCTCCAAAATCAATATGCCTTTCTTTTTACACAGTCATCCACAAAGTTTGGTAAAGGTATGTGTTCCATAACTGAAACTGTTATACAGAAGACATTTTTATCCTTTAAATCATAGTGGCCTTGATCTTTAACCCTTGAAGCAACCAATAGGATTCTTTCATCCCCCTAAGTGCAGCACATCCACAATGTTTGTTCCAGTTATGTGGAACTGGTAGTGTGTAGTGTCAATGTCTTTAACCTTTGACCCTAAAAATAGACAGGCTTTATCTATGTATGAGATGCTACACTGTCAAATTTTGTTATTGAGAGAACCTTTTTTTTAAAATAATCAGTGACCTGGACATTCAGCCCTGAAATCAATAGGGTGCTTCTTATCACAAGTGAATGCTACAGACAGCCTGTTAACTGTAGACAGTGAATAACTAAATGCTTTGTGTGTACAACATATTTGTTCATGATTGCAAGTTGTAAATATGTTTACATAGCTAACTTTTATCAATGATTATAAGTTGTTACAGAATGATTATAAGTTGTTACAGAATGTCTACACAGCATTTAAGTTGAAGACCAGTGTTGTTTATAATTAGACTAAATTTTTCCATCGGATTGTCTCAATTTCTTTTGTGACAGGTCAAGTAAAAATGTGTATAGAGATTTGAGATCAGCCTGTGTGAATGCATTTGTGAACTGAGTGTAATGTTGTGTTATAATTCAAGAAGAATTATTTATCTTAAAATATTCATTGGAGTTACTAAAATGCTAATGAAATTTGGATTAATGCATTATTTTAGATTTTTACGAACTCAAAGACATTCGGGATTGCATCATAATGTTACATTAGGACAGTTCAATCAAAATCAGATCAGAAATAGTAGAATCAATCCGAGTTGATTAAATGCAAGATCAAGTCATTAATATGTGTGATTTTCACTATTCAAATATTTCATTGATCTTGATGCCATAAGCATATATTCCAAGTTTGATCAAAACTCTGACCTCTGGAGAGGCAATGTTAGTCAATAACATGCAAGGTTACCTCATTAAAATACAAAAATCTTGCTCTTTACTGAACCTTACATGCCAAATCCTAGAGAGGTATAAACATAATTTTTACTAACAGAAATGGAAAAAAGCCTAACTTGAGCACAAAAGTGTAATCTATATATTACTTAGCATAATCACAGAAACCTATTAAAAGTGGACAAATATTTTTGCATCCAACCTGGATCTGCAGCTGGTTAAAATTCTTGTCACAAATGGACAAAATCAATGTGGATTAATGCCAGAATACAAATAAAGCATATTGAGAAATTACTTGTATACAATATTAACTAGTCAACAAGTCTTAGGTTTGCTGAATGATTGTAAAGTCCACAAATTCTGTAATGAGCATGACATTGTGCTTTGTTACATCACTCTCATAATCTACTTTTTACATGTAAGGCACTGTTGAGTTGTCCATCTGATCTGATACATTTTAAAATTAAAAAAAGATCATTGTCCTTTGACATTTTTTAGTTGGAAAACATCCATTAGTCACATCCCATAAGAATTTTTTTCTTAACATCTGACATCATATTTTATTAAAATATAGACTGGCCTGCTACCTAATTCTCAAAATATTATGAATTTGCAAGACAAGTTTTCAAATTGATGAAACTCACCTGTTTTCTTGGATATGTGTCATATTGAGCTGCTATAAATAGAAGAAAAGCACAAGTAGGTCTGTGATGGACAAGTGTATTCTGATACTATTATTATGTAGTAGCCTTCTTTATTTAAATTATTCTCAAACTCGTGTGTGGTATTAAATGATAATAAAAATTGTAAACACAACATTTTATTGCCTTTTTTAATGTTTGTAAGAATGAAAAAAGCATAATCCATAAACAGACAAACATAAGACATATTTAGGTGAAATTAGTGTAATGATTATATCACAACCAAAATGGTTGGAAAGTATGCTGAACCAATCAGATCAGCAATATATCATCTAGAGTGGTAACAAATTTAGCCAATCATATGCATGATCACTTTATTATTGAGATTTTCACAATATACACATATTTTAGGTATGACAGAAATTGGATCTGAAATATGGACCCTAGAATGGTAACAAGCAATTACTAGTGGTCTTGTAATGTATGATGCATGCAGGTTATGCCATAGGTTCACTTGACTCTTTGGCCAGATGAGATAAATATCAGATCTTGTTTTTAAAATAAATGTGCTAATTATTGGCTTTCTTCAGCTCTCTTTTTCAGTGACTGGTTTAACTGTTTCTTTAAAGAGTTCTAGCAATTGTCCTAGCTGTTCCTCTGAAAAACAGTCTAACAGTTCAGGAGACATAGCTTGTCCAACTGTCTGCTGCTTCTTTCTTGTCCCAAGCTGCCTTGCAAGAGTTAGATAATATTTCTGAAACAAGAAAAGATATGCAGTTAAAGGTGATAAATTCAATGAGAGATGCAGATAGGTATAAAAATGGCAGATAAGTGAGAATTTGTAATCATAGGATTAGATCGAATCCCTACAAGACCACAAAAAGCAAATTTTTATTTTTAGAACAAGCTAACAAGCTAGACGATTTTGCTTTAGTCACTATTCTGACATTACTGCCCAAAAATACCTCCAAGAGTTTTATCCCAGAGCAAGAGTCTCCAGAAATCCAAGTTAGGGCCATTTCTTGTTCTTCATTGCTGTGTGTTGAAACCATTTCTGGTTTTCTTAAGCTTTGTAGATGTTAGATATGAAACACTTTCATTTCAGATCAACTTCAAACTGTATTAAGTCTTTTGATGAAAACCTTGTGTCAATTTGACCATGCAATCAAGGAGTAGCAGTAATACAATTTTCAAGAAGGTTTTTGTGGCAGCCATACTGGATGTAAGACTGCATCATTTTCATTTAATATCAACAAGATATCACAAACTATGTTGTTTGTTTTAATCACTCTTTTTAACACATTATTGGCCACATCATGCCAAGGAAATGGAAACCAAGTGCATTTCACACACCGAAGCAGCTGACCAGGGCTGGCCAAGTTGGGTATCAGATCTGCAACCCTTGGATTAGGAGTCTGATGCTCCACCAACTGAATAACCAAGGATATCATAAAAAGTTTTCTGGTACAAACACCATATAAATATGACTATAATCATAAAAAGTTTTCTGGTACAAACACCATATAAATATGACTATACATTCAATGGTATGATTTACAAGATGGTCACCAGGTGGTAAAACATTAAGTCAGACTGACATAATTTTAGTTTGGAAACCAAGTAAATGACATAAGTCTTTTGGTGAAAACTATATGTTGATATGACAATCCATTTAAGAACATCTACTTTGGGGGCCATACTGGATGTCAGATTAAACTCATTTTCAATTAGGACCAACTAGATATAAAACCTTTTTAGGTTTAATCCCCATATCATTATAATCATCTATCTAACTGGAGAAGAAACATTAATGAGATATTCAAGATGGGTAAGAAGTCTTATATTAGAAACCCCATATTGATAAGATTATCCAGTATGGAGCAGTGTTAAGATTTAAAGATGGCTTTCTCACAGCCACATTAGGTGTATGAACAGCTCAATTTTCATTTTCAAACTTACTAAACCCTGAAATATTCTTTATGGGATATAATTCCCTGTCATAATCTACAATTATAAAGAGGTGGTTCGTTATTTTAAAGATGGTCACAAATCCATGGAAGATGGCCCAGATTCTGGAAGACTGATAAGCTGGAAGTGGTTACTATGAAGGGGGCAACTGATGCAGATGTTTAACATACAATGTGAAATATATAATATTTTTTAATTCACGATACTGTCCATTTGTTGGCTGTTTCAGCAAAACAAGTTCTACATTTTGTTTATGGCAATCATTGAGACTCAGACTGAAACTGCCACACAGCTACTCGCCAAATATAAGCAGAGTAAAAGAGATATCTGAATGGGATTGTCACAGGTGATATTTTACTTCATATTTAAATGAATGCTATATAAAAACCTATGGTTTAATTGTGTTCTAACCAATGGTCTTCAATAAAGTAATAGAAAAGAGCAAAAATAAAGTTTTGTAAAATTTAACAAATAATTTCCTTACAAAGTGAAAATTTGAAAATAACTATTTTGAATTTAATCCCAACTAGTCCTAAATGTTCTATCTCAAAAACGAATGAACAGAGTTCCAATTGAATTCTAGTGGTGTTCCAAATAATTCACGTATTGAATGTGCTGATGTGTCTGTAGTCTTGAATGTGCCAATGGCCTGGAATGTCACAAAAATATAAGCACTATGTACTCTAGTCCAGCTAATCCTATAGCTAAATGCAAGACTAATTTCAACCAATCCAGTAGCTCATTGCAAGTTGCAATTATTCAAATTTCTATAAATCCCAATTCATTCTAAATTTCATTCAGAGAGTAGAAACTAAAAATAATTTGAAAGCATAAAATATGGAGGTATGTAATGTATAAAAAAAATCTATTAAAAAATGCATTCATGTGTTTTTCCCAGTTTGAGGAAAACACTTGTTTGGTATGACTCTTGGCCTGACAACCCCAAAATATCATCTATGCCATATAAAACTTGTTCTTTACAACAACTCCAAATATAACAAAACCAAATTCATGATATAGTGAGCCAGATTACCTGTGGGGTTTGGGTACTGGGATTATAAGTGAATGATATGGGCTTTAATCCCAGTCTAACTCTCTTTTGTGTAAAGACACAAACACATACACCAGCCCCTGATTGTATCTACAAAAATCTTACAGTCCATTCTTCCATGAAGATTTCAGTTTGTTCATGTGTAGCATTCTTGTGTGCCCGAAATTCTGCCTTCACATATTCATCACCTATGGCTTTCATAGCAAGAGGAAGACCACGGTGAAGTTTTAAGAGAGCTTTATAGAGAGCCTGAACCCTGATTTTATGGGTTGGTTCACTGCTTGAAGTTGATTGTACCCTGTGTAGGACAAGCGGAATCTTTTGTGGATAACATCCTAGGAAGTTCTGTGCAGACCTACACAATGGCTTAAGAGACATCAAGACTGTGTTCATCACTGGCAAAAATCACACAGTACCAGCACTCTGGAAAAAACAAACAACCCACAGCAAAACCGTCCATTAAATCAGGACTATATTAAAAATGATGTTAACAAGTATCAATTAGAAGATAATTTTCAATACATCTAATTTCTTTACAGTACATAAATTTCATAAATTAGAGATTACTGCAAATGGTGAATTTGAACTCTAACATTTAATTACAAAAAATTCATTTTTCATAATAAGGACTGAAAAATTATTTTAAAAACTGCTTGAAATCAATATTAACTATTTAGTGTAAAATTTGTAAGTATTGAACTATGCACATTAAGTGGATTGGCAATGCTGCTCACGCTGGAGAAGAGTTATGTTAGAGTGTAGTTCAGTTATGCACACTGGAGTAGGACCACCATACTACAAAGTGGGCTGCCATACTATACTCATGCTGGTAACAATCAATTGTGCCATAAAAATAAATTCTCATATATTCACAGGCATTGCAAGTGGGCCCAAGAGTGTTCACCTACCTTACATCTGCCTAACATGAAATAAAACATTGTTTAAGCAGTAAGGTGTCAAGCAAGCAACTAATCCCCAGGTACATGTCATTTCTGCCCAGACAAGTTCAGAATGATTCAGCCCACTATATCAACATTTTTGCCCACATATGTAGATTATTTGGTTCACTATATTTGTATGAAGACTTTATATAAAATGTTCATGTAGGTACATTAATATTAAATAAAACAATACAATTGTGACTGATTATAATATGATGTCTCTGTAGTGTATGTAGTTACAGTTTATGTTAATTTCTTATTTAAATGAAAAATTTTGTTCCAAAGTTATTTATTGCATATGTTTTTTAATTTTCATTTTTAACTTTTTACATATTAAACTTGTAAATTTTTGTAAAAGAAAATATGAATGTGTCAATTTTTCTAGTTAAAATTCAGTAAATGTATGCATTGTGCAAATGTGAAAAAGAATATAGAACATTTTTAATACACATATATACCATGCATTTGTAATATTAACAAAATTAAATGATACTAATTATTGTACCTTTTATTGGTTTTTAATTATATTTGTTAATTAAATCACTTTGTTAATTGGTAGAGGTTTGTTAATGTTTATTTTTCTTAAAGTCAACTTTTATTTCCAATTGATTAATTACATAACTGATTGCAAATCATTTTGTTATTCTGTAAATTATTGTTATATTTTCCAATTTATAATACAGTGATTAATAAAAACAAGAAAAACTGCCAAGTTCCTATCCGACTTGATATTATTAGTTGTTGAATCCATATATGTGTGAATCTTAACATTACAAAGGGTTTATATATGCCTATTAGTTTTCATATTTGAGAAATAAATAAATACTCGTTACAAAAGTTCTTTAGTTAAAAAGCTAGTGTTTATTTGTAAAAGTGAACTGCAAAACATTCATATTTTATATTATGAAAGGAGGTAACAGAAAATATATTAAAAAATTATCCTCATAGATCAACATAAATAAGATTGGTTATTGAATATGTGTTTGATATATATTAAAATATTGTTCTTTAGATGATTATCCTACATCACCTAAAGGACAATATTTTAATGTTTATAAAACATGTATTAATTTATTATATCATATACCAGCATGATTGTATATACACACGCATGATATTTACATGCCTATATGTATGACCTGCATATTAGTTTATTCAATATAAATTGGAAAATATATAATGTGTGTGTGCATGAGTGTGTGTGTGTGTGTGTGTGTGTGTGTGTGTGTGTGTGTGTGTGTGTGTGTGTTAATGTTAAGTTCAAATTATGCCTTGGCCAGCATACTACACATTTTCATTTAAGCCAGCTGGTGTATGTCAACATAGTCATGTAGGTGCACATACTCAAATTAAATCAGATATTAATTTTTATTCTAAAATGTAATACTAAAATTGTTTAACCATAGTCTATTCAATCTTGATTGTTGTATTCTCTGCACTTTAAATGTCATAAAAAAACTTCCAGAGATGACTTAGTGATCTCTCAATGGTAGCCAGGTATCCAAACTAGTCAACAAATCTGGACAAAGTATCCATCACAACAAATAATAGAGTAGTACAAATTTGTTTTCAACATGCACTGCTTTCATTGTGACACTGCAGCATGAAACATTCAATCGCATATTTATGAGATCACACCTTTATGTTGATCTCATCCAAAAATATCAACGTAATTTAACATTGATTTTGTCACATGTATTTCTCTTGTCTTGTAAATAATGGATGTATGAGTATCCATGTAAAGTGAATAATTGTCATTTAAAGGTATGTGTAATCAAATTATAAAAAGAGATGATAATTACTTAAGCAATCAGTTCTAAACAACTGCATGATCGGTATGGCTTTAATGCTATTCTTACACCATTTAGTTTCTTTGTACCCCAAAAGTGATTTTAAAAACAGAGGGCATCGGGGATATAAAAAAATGCACTATTACCAAACACTATCAACTAATTGGCATTTTGAATCAAATGGATGTTTCTCTAACAACACAGTTACCATATTTACTCAAGCCAGTCTATTAACAAACAACAGATGTGGTGTTCACTGTCTTTGATAATTTCAATAATTTCATTAATTTTTGAATTACATCTCTTTGAACTTGCATATTCAAGAGTTCCTCCTATTTGTCCAATTTGTTTTAAAAGTATTATAATTAGACATTGCAAATATTGAATGTAAATGACAATTCTTACTGAAATTGGCTATTATATAATCCAGAATGAACAGAATGCAGTCTCTGTTTACATCAGGAGCTTGCATTGAGATGAAATACCACTGAGTTGACATTGCTAGTGTTATGGCTCCAGTGGCAACAATAAGGTTAGAAATTATAATCAATTAATGGAGATGACTATGTTTTAACTCCAAAAAGCTGTTCCTTTTTAAATCAGCAGGTTGTGTAGGATGTACAAATACTAAGTCATACAGATAACTACACACCATTTAGTTTCTTTGTACCCCCAAAATATTTAAAAAAAATTGTCACGGAACAAATAATTGCAATCACGAATACTTGTAAGTTTTGAATTTTAGTAAAGGTATAATGATAATTCAAATTGTAATTGAACTTTTAACAAAATATACATTGTTTAAATCATTCCGCGATTTGTTTTTAAAACCGATACCGCGAAGATATGAAGAATCAAATCATACAAACTGACACCCCATTACTGAAACAATCGGTGTTAACGCATACTATGTAACCTGTATAAAATTTAACTTTTTCAAGCTATGACTAGACTTACAATATAAGACGTATCAAATGTTATATATGTTTTGGTGCTCAAGGCCGAAGTCTGTGACTTTGACACTGACAGGCAATTATATTTTCCGTTAATTAAAAGATTGCTAAGTTTACATGTAAATAAGACACTGTACACAGTAATTTATTGAAATAGTGTGGGGTTATCTGCAATTCTTGTCTCCACCATAGTACATGCTACAAATGTGCAAATGTATTTTTCTAAAAATCATATAATTAAAGAATATTCTTGCTTGTATAACAGCTAATTACTTTCCGAAGAGTTCCAAAGTATTCCAAAGATCAAGGTCTAGACTGGTTTGTAGTGTACAACAGTAAGTTTTGTGCCTTTTTATTCTGATTCAACGTAGGCGTGAACACGTAGTTTGTTGTTTTTTTTTTTCTAGTCACCTGTAATACTTTCACATCAACGAAAGTTATTTTTTTTTCGTTTTCTTCATTTAAAGGGTCTTAGGGATCATCCATAAAGGACGTCCGCAAAGATGCAGGAGTTTGGTTCAAATACGGATAAGGGGTGGGAAGAGTAAACGACCTTGCGGACGTCTGCAAATATTATTCTGTATTGAACAGCTGCTTTGGGCCTACTGCGTGTATTCCAGTATGTTTTGCGGACGTCCTTTATGAGTCATCTCCAAGTATAAATTATTTGTTAGGGGGGGGGGCGAGTAAGCCACATGCGGACAGGGGAAGGGGGTGGTGGGTGGGTTAGGAAAAAGAGGTATTATATGCGGACGTCCCTTATGGACAACCCTTTACTAAACAAGATAGACAGAAATGGCAACGATGTAAAGCTCCAAAAGTTGCATTCCATAATTGGGTGTCTGTTGCGTTACCAGCTTAATCTCACCCACCGGCCCAATTATCTGTTTCATTATTGTCTTTTAAAATACAAGTATACACTGTATTGGTAAAACATTTTTGTAGATGTTTTGTCGCAGCACATTTTGTGGTGATCAGCCTGATATGTAACGATTAAAGTTGACGTATAGGCTAGGTGCGCAATACATTGCTGCCTGCATAGGACGGGATATGCTGGGGGTGGGCATTGTCGACCGGGAGGGGGGGATCCAGTGTAGTATTAAATTTTGACCCTCGTTGAATTCTGACCCGGTCGGGTCATTTTTCAACGGCAGTGATCATAATTTCACGTTGCAATCTTACCCTTTTTGAAATGTCCTGTTAAATAACGACCCAGGAGTAGTATTAAAATTTGATCCTCGTTAAATTCTGACCCAGTCGGGTCATTTTTCAAAGGCTGTGATCGCATCAAAATCGGTTATGAGGAAGAAGGTGAATGCGAAATTCAGTCCTTCAAAAGTACCTTTGAAGTTATCTTGCATTCTCAAACTCAATCTCAAACTCGTTTGATATAACACAGACTAGGTAGATGAATGTTTCCTTTTCTTTGGAGGTAGGAATGTTTTATCGTCTGGATTATTCTGGCCACCTATTTTCGACCTTAGTTTCGAGTCCTCTTGAAGACTTTTGATGGTTACTTCGAGTTCTGTTTCTCGTTTGCCAGCGCTACGCGTTGCGTTCACCTTTTCACTCCAATACCGATAATTTTGATTTTCATCTTTCTTGGGAGATGATGTTTCATTTGGTAATATGGGTAAATCAGTTACAGTACTTGTGTCATTACTTACGACATTTTGTTCACTGTCCTTGACATCTTTATTCTTTCTACTGATATAATCATTCCTTCCATATTTTGTGGAATTTTTACTTTTCATTTTCTTCTCGCCAGTATATGCCATGTTAGAACTGCGATGGTCAGTGTCTTGATTTGTTTCATGTGTAAACTTGTACTCATTCAGTCTGCATCCGTTTACAACAACACTTTGACCATTCAGTCTATAACAACCCGATTTAACACTTCTTGAATTGTGTAAGGTCCAGACCATAACGGATTTAGTTTTCCATCTTTTCTTGTAAGTTTTCGAGTGTTATGAAGCAAAACTTGATCGCCCACTTTAAACTAAGATTGTTTAATTTTAGAATCATAATACATATTCTGTTTTTTTTCCCCTGCTCTTTCTTTATATTTTCTGCTACATACTGCCGACATTCTGTTAATTTCAAAAAACATGTTTACTCTTTTGTTTTAAGTTTTCCTGGTTGTTTAAATCATCTTGCGTGCTAGATGTTGTTGGCAACTGTAACTCAATAGAAAGCCTGGATTTTCTACCGTATACCAGAAAAAATGGTTCTTTTTTCGTAGTACTGTGCTCTGCTGTTCGATACGCAAATAGCACATATGGCAACTTCAAGTCCCAATCGTCGCAGGTTTTGTTCACAAAGCTGACGAACATGTTAGAAAGAGTACGGTTGAAACGTTCCGTTTGACCTCCAGTTTGTGGGTGATATGGGGACGCAACTTTGTGACATATTCCCATTTTCTCACAAAATAACTTGTTCGGTTCATTACAGAATTCTCTGCCCTGGTCCGTTATTAAAGTGTCCGGAATTCCGTGAGTGCATACGAATTTAACCAAGCTGTTAATTACAGTTGCAGCATTTTTGTTAGGCACTGCCTCAGCATTTACCCATTTAGTCAAATACTCTGTGTTCACAACAATGTACTTGTTTCCTAAAATAATAATAAACAAATACTGTTTAATTATAGTGTAAACGAAATATCACAATTATAATGAATCAAGAAATGTTTATAAAGAACATGCAACCTGACTTTAACCGTTTAGTATTAGTAGGGGTGATAACAAATTCATAATTCGTAAAATGAATTGGATGGGATATTGTGAGATTGCTCGAGGAAGAAAACATTGGACGAATTATATAAATAATCAATTCCAAAGGTAGCAAGAAAAGTAACATGAATAATAAAGACTTAACAAACGAGTGCGTATATGATTATTCCTTCAATAATATTTTAATAAATTTTCCATATATAGTTCATTTTCTCCAGCCGCATAGATAACTAACTAAATATTCTGTAAGAACTACAAAATCTTTATACAAAACGTTGTTTAAATTTCAAAAATAATTCGTCAGAACGCCATTTGCCAATACATGATTTGTACAAGTTTTATATCGTATTGAAGTTATAAGAAATCCGAGTAAAAGGACAAGGTACTATGATATTATTTTCCACTGTCGTCTTTTAGGCAACCCAGAAATTTGTCCACAGGACACGAATGACCCCACTTTTTAATACAAAAATTAAATAAATAAGAGTACCCCAAATTATTAATAATCACTTTAAAGAAAGTCAGTGGATAAAATAGTTATGAATAAAAAAAATAGCTTTTTACTAAAACGTATATTATTTTGGATATTTCAGTAGTGATATCTTGTCTGTAAAACAGCCAATATTGGAAGGTAGACGAATTTTTTCGTAACATTTCGATATTGTATTTAAAGCAGCTAGGTCAAGGATGAAGGTAACACCTATGTTTCTGTAAATCACATTTTTGCTGGTTTGTTGCAATCACGTTGTTGGGTAATAAGTATCCTTATTTGGCTAAATCAATTGCCACAAATGAGGCATTACTGGTATAAATGCACAGGTGCACAACTTCACATGTTACTAAACATTTGTGTGAAGTTTTATGAATGTGAGTCAGACAATTTTTAACTGATCGTGCAAAACAAGCTTTTCGACTTATGAACGTACGTACATATGAACGTTCGGACAAGAGCAAATCAATATGCGAACGACACAAGAACAAGCAAATCTTCTAAAGGTAAAGGTCCAATGAGATCAATTCCTATTTTCGAGAACGCAGCATCAGGTACTTGAATTGGATGGAGCGGCTTCTTTGTCTTTTTAAGCGACGCTTTTCTTTGGCACACATCACAATTTTCAACGTACTTCTCAACTTTCTCGAACAGTCCTTTGCTGAAGTATCTATTTTTTCTTTTTGTA
Organism: Potamilus streckersoni; assembly: GCA_016746295.1. NCBI lineage: Eukaryota > Metazoa > Mollusca > Bivalvia > Unionida > Unionidae > Potamilus > Potamilus streckersoni. The sequence goes on from JAEAOA010001954.1 coordinate 4,145,769, forward strand.
GCTGAAAGAAAGTTATAAAAAATATATTTTGAAGTTTTAGTGCACTATTTTCTGATAGACGAGGAGAACTTTTGCCGATTTACTGGCGTGATTTAGCCTGTTTGTGTATGTGTAGAATAATCATGAAACTAATGTATAGAACGCCGAAGCTGTCTTAATACGAGATTAATATTATGTAGTTACATTATTATGTTATCTGTTTATTTTGTTAATATTATGTGGTTACGACGTTTAATCGTGTGTCTCATATTTGAATTAAAATTGCTTCATCTTGATTATGTTCAAAAATTAGAAACTAATCCGTCAAGATATTGGTTAATGGTAATAGGACATTTCTTGTCAAATATTGTAATATAATTGTACGTGGTAAACTATGTAGAATTTTAGTCTTTCTCCATAAATCGTTACACTTGCGGTGTGTTAAGATCATCTTTTCTGACTTAAATTAACATTAAAGTTTACCAGCAAGGTGAATTTCGATCGGTTCTGCACATTTGTGAATAAATTAACTCTCTTCCAAAAGTCTATAGTAAATTGTCCATATATCCCATTAAAACAATTATCAGCGCAAGTTTAAGTATGTAATAATTATGACTCACGTTTTGTTAATAACCAAATGACCTCCGTGTGGAAAGCTATGAATACTTTCTAATACTTCCTCTAACTCTCTTTCAACGCCCGCAGGTTTGTTCCTTTTCCTTTTCTGAACAATATTCCTTTTTGTACCTGAAAGTTTCTACAGTCTCGACGAAAATTTCTTTTTTACCATTCAAGTTTCATTCGTTTAGGATAAGTCTTCTTCGTTAAATATTCCATAAGTTCGTGATAGGACTGAGAGTCCATTTTGTGATAGTTCTTTTTAGCATCAAAATCAGTACTGATGAAATAAGTGACTGCAAACTTCAGTCTTTTGAAGTTATGCCGCTCTCTTTCTGAAGTGATGTTGTTAGATGTACTCCAAAGACAGACCCCAGGTCTGAATATATCTTGATTCTGGTGCTAGCCTGCCGGTGTTTGCTTTATCTGTCATCACCTTGTTATCAGCAAGTGTGAATTTCACCCTTGTCAGGTATAGTTGCTTTTAGATTCCCAGCTAACTGTCCTGTTATAATGCCCCTATTTCAGTTCCCTTTATTCGGAAGCTAGCTTTAAATATGGTATTTCTGTATTGGGTAACTGATAGAAGTTTACTAAAATTTTGACAGCTTTAAACTTGAAGACACAAATTGGCTCTCTCTCTCTCTCTCTCTCTCTCTCTCTCTCTCTCTCTCTCTCTCTCTCTCTCTCTCTCTCTCTCTCTCTGTTTGCTGAATATGGAAAGAATATGGTACAGTCTGAATTAGCACAGGTTATCTTAGAGAACACATAGAAAACATTACATTAGGCATTTATTCGACGTCAGCAGGATCTGAATATATTCTAAATTTGGAGGAATAATTATTGATGAGGACAAAACCTTTATTATTTAATCCAAAGTCATTTTCCTTGTGAGTTTTGCTGAATATCTTTGTTTTCTCCTATCTCACGGTTTGACACTAAATTTTTGCCTTGTCTCAAAGGTATTCGCAACACAAATCGGCGCCGGAGTAGGTCAATGTTTGAGCGGGTGGTGTGGGTTCCAAAATTTCAAACGGTCACTGACTTTCCTTGAAGGGGCACCAAAGCAAAGGTCTATGTGTCCATTTAATCAAAGTGTGCTTAATACCTAATAAGAATAAAACAATGGCCAAATTTCAAGTGACAAGTGACTCTATGTGTGTGTGTGTGTGTGTGTGTGTGTGTGTGTGTGTGTGTGTGTGTGTGTGTGTGTGTGTGTGTGAGAAAGAGAGAGACACATCATGTGGCATTCCTGAAATACAAACATTGCATGACGTCTTAACTCTAACGCTACACATTGAAAGTGCACCTCAGGACATGCGTGGACCTCTTGCTTCGAGGAATAGATTTCAAAGACGGAAAATACATTCGCGTCTATCATCACGTTGAACATTTTGATGCCATTACCAGTATCGCTCCATTCCTGGGTTGCAATTATTACTGTGAGAAATGTGACTATGGCTATAACAATATAGAGCAACACAAGCATTGTGGATGGAAATGTGAGGGCTGTTTAGCTTCTCAACCCTGTCCAGACGAAGGACGACAACGTGTGCAATGCTCAACTTGTAAACTTGGATATTGGTTGGTTAAGGCTCGAATAGGCTCATTGAATGTTGAACAATTCGGGTTAAATCGTCAAACATAGTTGGTCATGCCTAGATATCTGGGTTCTTCTGATATGTTTGATGGAATGCAGCAGACGAAGTACAAACAACATTACATTACATCCATTTCAAATAAGGAAGATAAGTATATCTATAATTTCATTACTGCATGTACTGCATTACATTCCTTTGTTGATTTTATGCATATTTATACATACTATGCATTTCCTTTTTGACGATTGATAAACCCACGTATGCAGAACTTAAAACAATATCCGTTAAAAAATGACTCGGAAATCTGATCAAAATTCAACGCTGAGATCAGTTTCAACGACTGTGAAATCAAAATTCAACGTCAAGAACTGACCCTGGGTCAACTGTCAACGTTGAAAGCAGACCCGACGGGGTCAGAATTCAACGGGGTCAAAATTTAATACTACACCGGAGATATATATATCAGGGGCTTAAGCCCGCAAGGGGCCGAACAACACTTTTAATGTTATAAAAGAAAAATTGTGTTGAACAATAACTAGGAAAGGCCCGGGTCTTTCTTCCCAAGATCACTCTCTATGGCCTTGTGGGTGAGTCATGACTGGATTTTTATTAGAACCAGTTAGGAGAATGTTAACGTAGGGTCAAGTAGAGGAAGACGATAAAAAAAGAGACAAGTCAGCAGTAATCCTGGGCCATTGAAAATAGGCCTCATATAATGAAATTGTCCAGGTTTATTAAATAATAAAGAACGACTATGGAGAAGTATTCTGACTTTGATGGAAGTGTAAATATGTTCACGATAAAGTTAATCCTGTTTGGCTAAGCTAGACGAGAATTGGGTATGCGTGTTCCCAGAAGAAATTAAAAGTTTCAAATAATCTACCTCACTAAATTAGTCGGTCTCAGTTTCTGTGGGAAGCCAGAATTTAGCTCTGGGAAATAACAAGTATTTTTTTTCTTCATTAAATCGTCCAACCAAGAGACGGGGTATTGATGAATATGAGAGACCTGGCGCGCGCGCGCGCGCGCGCGAGAGAGAGAGAGAGAGAGAGAGAGAGAGAGAGAGAGAGAGAGAGAGAGAGAGAGAGAGAGAGAGAGAGAGAGAGATTTAATCTGTTTATTGATATAAGATGCAATTATCTGCTGTTGAATTTATTCATTCTTCATTATTGCTAGACCTGAGAAATTAATAATGCAGTAATTGTGTTGTAAGAATGTTGCAATATTTTAGTGATATGAATGTGTTTGGATTCAGTGGTTTGTATATAATATAAATCACGTATTGTATAAATTTCATGCTTTCATTTGATACGAATTGTGATAATCAATTTATATGTCTTAAACTATATGTAACATATGTTCTTAGAATTGATTTTACTATGTCTTTGTCAATAAATTGCTAATTAGCAAATAGTAGCGTAGTTAAGACAAGACGTGAAATCTATTAATTAATTTATTTAATTAAGTTGTGTATTCTCTTAACCAATACAATCGGCGTGTATCTACTGACATCATACAACGAGTAATGAGGTCTAGTTATGTCCCGATTCCAGTTAGGAATGCGAGTGACCGCTAGAGACATTAATTTGTATCAATAGGATATTGTCTCAGCACCAGGTTGCGAACTGACCATGTTGGACTTGTTAATTGAGTTAAGATAAGATAATATCAGACATAACAAGACTGAGGACATTGTCCGACGACAGAAAACAAAAAATTGACAACTATTTAGGATGCGCTTTATTTATTTGATTGAAACAAGTAGCTCCATACCTGCGCTCCACAGTGAAAAGAAATGCAGACTACAAACAAATTACGGTGGATGACCCGAAGAGGTTGGTGGAGGAGAAAGGTGTAGAAGGAAAAGAAATACAGCAACGCTGACCTGTCACCAGTAGTGGTTTGGAAGGGACCAGAAGCAACCAGTTTATGCTGACATGCCGCGATTTGAGTTCAGTTATTCAAATTTCTTTAACTGGTATAACAGAACAGCTGTCAGCATTTCTCTTAGATTTTGAAATTCTTTGTCTGAGATAAAGTATATCATTCAAATATGTTCAACTTTATTTTATTTTGTTTATGCAATAGATTAAATTGTTATATTTAACATACGGAAGTTCTATTCTGTCTTTGCTCAGATGGCTGTATTCCATCCATTAATTTTATATTTTATGTTACTAATATCTCTCCGGGCAATGACACGGTGGTCGATCATTTCCTAAATAACATTAACCAAGGCACCATAACAGGTGGGATCATACTACTCACTCCCACCCCACATGTTGCATAACAGGACAGACAGTGTATTCGAAAATATAGAAACAGTATAAACTAATGGTAAAAATCGAAAAAAACTCAGTTAAATAAAGTACTTCTGTTAGAATTAAAGCACAGCCATACAATGCGCAATCTCTCACTGTACCCCACCCCAAATTCATATTTAATGGCTGAAAAATTACATTACTGCATAATTATAAGTTGAGCAAACACCGACTACTTCATTAATTAATATCTATATGACTAATACAATGAATGGGTCGTTGACGACACAGATGGAAATAAGTGATTTATCTGTATTTATTGCCGACGCATTTTTATATCACTTTCCATTATACATTTCTCCACTGGTAGGCCCTAGCGGCTGATGTTTGATCTCATGTGAGGATTATAATGGGAGGCCAGGGGACCAGGTTATTGGTAGGTTTGATCCAAGTTATGATAGGTGCGAGTATTTTTTAGATTGACTCTAGACCATAAGATTAGAGGCTAGCATAGTATCTTACTTATTAAATAAAGCTAGTGAAAAAAAAAACTATCGCTGAAATATTACGTAGACTTACCGAATATTTCGGAACAAACTGTTTGTATTTTACGGATAAACGAAAATTCCTGTATTTTAGTATGTTGCAGTGAAGTGTTTTAACTGCTTTAAATAGAGACGGTGATTTTGAAGAAGAAAAAAAAAAACATCAATAAACACGTGCTTGTGATATAAAAGATTTACTTACGGTATGCATTGATGTTGTTGTTGTAGGGTTTAACGCCATTTTTCAGCACAAGGCGACGGTGATCGCTATAGATCACTCAGCCACTCGGGGCCCCACGGCATGGACTGATATGTGATTTAGTTACTATTTTGCAGGTGAGGTAATTTTTACTAATTATGCAATAATAGGAAAACCATTTTCTTTTTCAAGTAGAAAAATATGTTTTACTTATTAAACAAACCTCGGCCTCAAAAGTGAAAGCTAATATACTAACATTGTTTATGGTATAAAATATATATCAAAAATAAAATCGGACTTTTAAACTATAAAAAAATCTTCATCTGGGGACCTTAATCAGACGATAGCATTATGAACTACAAGAATTCCTTAGATCTGCATAATCAAACGTTAATGCACTTCGAATCCAACTCAAACAACAAAATCCATTATTATCTCTATCACACTCATAATATAGTGACCATTTGGCAACATACCAAATCATTCTCTAAGTCCATCAGTTACGCCACATAAGCCAAACATTTGCCAAATGTCTTGATTTTGTTGAAAACCTTAACCTCTTTGGCTTTATAAATACAACCGTCTCTTTGAGATTTTGATAAATGTTCAGTATTTTATATTTTTAATTAATGTATATGATCCTAATGTAAATACACCCATGTCACAACTCTAGTTGCTTTGATTATTTTATGAGATATCAAGTACAACTTTGTTGGGGTGGGTTACATGGTTTTGGTTATCGTTATCTAGAGGTGATCGCCGACGGTGTAATTTACCCGGAACGAGTAAATAGCAATATAAAGTGTGAAATTTATGGGTAGAATAAATAAAGATTTAAGCAGATATATAGAAAAGAATAGCACCAGCCCCTGTTACGAATACAGACAAAATTTAATAAAAATTCACAACAATAAAATTCACAAACAATTATGATAATGCTTTACAATTTTAAAGATACACTTCTTTCTGAATTAACTTATTCAAGGAATTTTCAAATACAAATATGATTATACCAATGGCCAATCTGTTAAACGATCGAATTAATTCATCATTGAATAGAGTGAAATATCGAAAATTCTACCTTGTACCGATTCATATCCTAGTGTCTTGACTCGATGCAAATTTCTCAGCGACTGTCCCTTTTGCCTTCATTGTGTCGGTAAATCTGGGTCTTCTCCACTTTGTTCCTTTCTTTTCCAAGTTCTCGTGTGTCTCGTTTCTTTTGGCCTTTCCAACTTTGTGTAGCCTCTTTGGGATTCTAAACACGTGAGACGTCCAGTAACGTTAGGTTTATATATCTTGTGAAGCTATCTCACCTTGTGTTTTCCAGCTCTTTCCAGAATTGTGCATCAATATTTCCATACAATCGTTTGTCCTGGATGATTTTAAGATTGAATTTACTTCTTAAATTACTCCGAGTCTTCTTGTGTTCGTTTTCTCTTGTAGAAAAACGTAGACTAATTTTCAAATTTGCTGTTAGCACATTTAAACAGAGTTTTCATGTGAACAAAAAAATCCCTTTTCACAGCGTGTCCAATACAAATAAAATATTTTTTCCCGCCTGAAATTGGCTCAAACAATGCAGTTCGTCTGACAACCAGTATAGTACATTTGTTTATTGTTCTTATTTGCGAGTGTTTTATTAGCACTATTTCAAAGAATTATTCCAATTTCGTCAGATATCTTATTTACCATTTGTTTATAGGTATTCATAGTTTCTCTCAATTCGTGTAATTTGTTAAAGCTTCTATTGTTTCTCTGCCATTGCTTTCTTAACAGATCTCCACATTCGTGTTTTGACGCATTTTGACTCGGATATGGCCACCTCGGTGTGTACCGTGGATGTTAATACATTATTAATATTAGAGACATTATTAATATTAGAGAGCATTGGAATAAAATCGTGAACACAACATTGTTTGTTGGAATAAAAGCATTTGACAGTGGTAACTAAATAGTCTATTACATTTAAACTGTTACTTCTACATTTACCTATTTCTCTGTCATGTCCGATTCTTGAGTTAGAAATGTACAGATTCTACAGTGTTCTAGCCTGCGATTGCCGTAGTTCTTTGTCATCTTTTTATCACATGTATGTCTTTTCATTGGGATAACATTATGGGTGAGACCAATCTTTTAAAATTTGAGTAATTTTGTAAAGTAAGTTTATACTGTTGGCTGACATAAGCCATCAAAGGGCATTAGCCAATGACAGGTTGCTTTTACATGCCTTGTATTATTGAAACTACTTTGGGAAAGAAAAAGTGACAGTTGCTTTGAACTTGTCCAACGTACGATTATAAAAACTTGAGCCTGGAAACCGAACAAGGAGTCCAATCTAATCATATATATATATATATATATATATATATATATATATATATATATATATATATATATATATATATATATATATATATATATATATATATATATATATATATATCGCAAAATGGATTTTAGCTGTTTATTTAGTCATCGTAAACAAGTTCTCAAGATTTTTTGGGAATGATCAAAGTCCACCAGTCATTTAAACTTTTTTGTCTAAATTTTAAAAAAGTTTATAATGATTAATTGCCTCTATATTTTTGCAACATTACTTTTAAGAAGAAACATACAACTATGATTGTGCTAACGTGTCGTTAAACGGCATATCCTTGGCTAACATCCTGGAGTCAAATCAAGGAGAAGGTTGCTATTATTGGGTCTCATGACATTTAAACTGGAGTCAACATTTTAAACAAGAAAAAAAAATATATGAAGACCTGAATCCATTCTTACTTTCCGAGTGTAGATCCGATCTTTTCACAATTCACTGGTCACATTTCATGAATCTCTGCGTGACTTTTTTGTAGCATTAGAGTAAGTACGCAGTAACGTCACAAATTTTTTTTTTCTAAACGCATGTTATCATTATAAAGGTATTTGTGTGACTTTAACGGCTCATATATGATGCAGAGGAAACCAAAACAAAATAGTTTTGCCCAGGAGACACCGAGGCAAAGGAATCAAATTGTCATAGGCGGGTAAGGACTCGAAACGATTGGATTGCGAGTCCGAAGATGTACCAACTGATTTTCTGAGGCTCGCTGTACAAAAACAAGAGAGACTGAGGGCGAAGGAGGAGCAGCAGGGAGAGGGGGAATTTTTAAACTTATTTGATGTTGCACACACACACACACACACACACACACACACACACACACACTATTCTTTTTTGTCATGGCAACTAGAAGGACATACCTTCAGATGAGATATAATTATCTTTCATTTTTACACTATCCTTGATCTCGTTGTTATCACAAAAAAAACAGAATTAATTAAAGAAATTATGGAATTATACGATTTTAAAAAAAAGAAATTTAAGAAGCATCAATGTCCTTAACTATACTGACTTCCGACCGAATTTACTGATTTGAGTATATGAATAGAAGGATTCCAAGTAAACTAAGTTAAAAGTTTCGGGATCCAAACTAATCTGCTGTACTTTGATCTCTGTTTCCACCTAGAATAAGACGAAGTTAGCGAAAATGTGGGTACGAGAACGCTGAAAGATACAAATGTTCTAAAAAGTCACTGTTATGTTCTACCTTTTGCATATTTTTTACTTGAATAAATACTCTTAACACTTTTATAGTATGAAACCTTATTTTGAAGTTTCCTTCACCAGAGTTGTTGCATGATATAGCAATGGTTTTCCATGTTGGCTAGATCACATGTTGCTGTTATCGATCAGAAATCTACGTCCGATACATAAACTATTCAATGTGGAAAACAAATAAAAGTATCAAATTTTAATAGGTGCCTCAGCCTCAAGATATATGATCGAAAGGCAATTAACAATGGTACTAAAATATAAATATTTCAACCAAAAAATATCAGAATAGAAAGAGAAATAATCCGTTGCTCTCATTTTATGAGGCACGCACTTTCTTTTTGTTTTAAGATATATTAAAAACAATCATTAACGAACATCAATGCATGGTACAAAGACTTGTCAAGGGACATTAACTAAAGAGACAGCAACTATTTATAGTGGTCTAAGTATGGACAAATAATGCCAGTTTCAGACTTATTTAAATGTAATAATATTGTCTGTAGTCGGCATGTAGTCTTTGTCTCAAAACGGTATTAGTGTCATCGTCTTCGGTTAGTTGAATGTTATCCTTTGATTTATAATGATTGTAATTTTCCTTGAAATAATTGCAATTAGCCCATGTTTATACAAACGTTATTGCTTAATATCACGAAAAGTATCTCTACTCGCTAAGTCATTGATTGTTTGTACAACAGTATCACTGTTATTTTAATGGCCACAAAAAAAAAAATCCACCAACGTTGTTCAGAAAATTAATTCGCTTCTTTTGTTGATAATCTATTTACCAAGATCTTTAAAATGTTATATAATATTTAATTCACAAGACCTTGGTACCGTGAAATTTGTTTTTATAGCCGCACATACTGCGATACTTACCACAATGTATTGCATTTATCTTAGGAACAAAGCGTATCCGTTACGTCATTTGAAAAAAATTACTATCTTAAGATGAAAGAAAAATAAAATATCTCAACTGAAAAAGAAAATCGCTGCCCCTCACCTCTAGGTCAGTACTTTGTGGTAGATGTATTTGCTATGTGCTGTGATAGCGTGAAGTATTAATATTCATTTCTAAAAGACTTGCGATGTGTGGGGTCAATATGTGAGTTGAGCAGGGTTACTGTGGTTTTTGCGCATTTGAGAACCTTTCAGTTGACAACAATCATTTTCTCGAGGTTCTAGTGAAGTGAGGGGAAAATGGACTATCAACCCACGCCCACGCAGCTGTTTACTGGCCTTCTCTCGCTCTATATGAGACCTTTTACAAGTAAGGCCAACACCGGGCAAAATGGTTATCAGCGAAGGCCCGTAAACATAAAACACACTGATTCAACAAATGAGAAAATATTTATTGGACTATACCAGATTTATATATATATATATATATATATATATATATATATATATATATATATATATATATATATATATATATATAACTATTCTCCCGAAAATCTTAGCATGATTTGCATTCTTGTAAAGGATACATATTTTTAACATTTACATCTGCTAGAAATAAATATAATATGTTCTTTAGTTTTGCTTTAAATCGAAATTTGTTTCAAACATTGGAAATTTAGCCAGATTTCTTTCATAACATCTCATTTGGCTATCATGCTGGCATACTTGACAAGTGTCAAATATATCATCATAAATATAGTTATATTTGTAATTATTCATAATAATGTGTGACAAATAGAACTATTTTAAGATGAAATTAATATTATTTTTCATTATTTTGTCATTTAAAACGAAAGTTTTCTTTTAACAGAATTAAATTTGTGACAATATTACCCGTGAATTTCCTTACATTTCTTCCTGCCCAACGGGTAATTGAGACCTGTCCATTAAACTGGGCACGTGGACCAATCAAAATGTATCGATTTTACTGCGCAGTTACGCATAGAGTTCCACCATATTTGCTCACAAACATGAGATCATACTTGATTACTCGTATTACATTGAAGAGGAGTTACACAGACAGTCACTGAAAATCTATCAAAAACATAATTACCGTTGTACTTGGGGCACTTGAGAGTTGCAGACAGTCATTATTATGAAAAGATTCAAGAGGGATTGGGGTGGTGGTGGTAACTTCTCAAATCAGACACTAACATGGATAAATATCTGCGTTGGAAGTGATGTATTATTTACAACCATATTTCATATATAAATACACAAAACTATTTTAAAATAATGATAGCATTTGCTGTACTTGTCAAATTATTGATTACAATTTTATGCTAAGTTTATTCTTGTTTTCAAATTGTATATATTTCACTTATTGGAGCCATCATTTTACGTGCAGTAGATAAACTTTGTGTATATGTGTTATTTTTGTACTTTTAAAAATTATATTTGAAATATTGGAATCCTGCGTCTTTCTTTTTTAGTGCTGAATTTATTTAAAATTTCAAACTTATATATATATATATATATATATAGATATATATATATATATATATATATATATATATATATATATATATATATATATATATATATATATGCAATAAACTGACGACGAACAGTACGAAACTAGTAACTAACTAGCCTAAGCGCTTTCGACTCTTAATGAGTCTTTTTCAAAGGCAAATACAAAACATATATACGATAAACAAATAAACACAAAAACGCTGTGTTTGTAAACCTCTACATGGCTCTCTTCACATGTGCTAAAACTATAAATACAACCAGCTTGTATAAACTAGATGCGGAAACTGAAAACGTTGTATAATTCCCTAAAAGTCTACAAGCCAAAGCGACATCTATTTTTACTTTTTGTACATATGTAACGCAGATTATATCCCGGATATTTGATTCTATACCGGTTATTCTTATAGTAAAAATTGAAGGATAATAAGAAGATTTAGAAAATGTTAAATTTTGCAACAAACCGTGATGACCTACTCAGATATGGACAGAAAGAAAAGGTTGATAGGATACCATTTATTCTGACCTATCACCCAGACAATCCCAAAGTAGGTAAAATCATCGCAAACCACTGGCCAACCGTGCAATCGTCAGACATACTAAACCTGATACTTCCGAACAAACCTGTAGTAGCTTACCGGAGACCAAAAAACCTAAAGGACATCCTAGTCAGGGCAAAGCTAACGCCAATCGCTAGTCAAAACCAACCTAGTCAATCTGGACCCTGTGGCGATAAAAGATGCAAAACCTGTCAACATATGATAGAGACCAAGACATTCACTAGCACAGTGACTAACGAAAAACTAAACATACATGGTCCAAACAAAACATGCAAAACAGAGAATGTGATTTATCTCATCACATGTAAGATCTGTGGCCTTCAGTACGTCGGAGAAACTGAAAAGCTACACAAAAGGATAAACCTTCATAGATCTGATTGGATGACAAAAAAGCTTTACAGAAGCCCGGTCACAGAACACTTCTCCTCCCCTGGCCACACTTTCAGTAATATAATACTTATCGCTATTGCTAACAACCACAGCTGGAGTTCCGAAACCAGGAAGGAAAAGGAATCATACTATATACGCCGCCTTAGAACATTGAAACCAAGCGGTCTAAACCAAGAAGACTAGAAAATGAAAACTATGCACTAGTAAAATTTAACATTTTCTAAATCTTCTTATTATCCTTCAATTTTTACTATAAGAATAACCGGTATAGAATCAAATATCCGGGATATAATCTGCGTTACATATGTACAAAAAGTAAAAATAGATGTCGCTTTGGCTAGTAGACGTTTAGGGAATTATACAACGTTTTCAGTTTCCGTATCTAGTCTATACAAGCTGGTTGTATTTATAGTTTTAGCACAAGTGAAGACAGCCATGTAGAGGTTTACAAACACAACGTTTTTGTGTTTATTTGTTTATCGTATATATGTTTTGTATTTGCCTTTTAAAAAGACTCATTAAGAGTCGAAAGCGCTTAGGCTAGTTAGTTACTAGTTTCGTATTGTTCGTCGTCAGTTTATTGCATCTATTTTAATTAATCCCTGACACACGTGATCCCTTGGTGGATCTAGTACGCTTGAAAGGGTTGTTATTCGCCATATGATTTGTATTCTTTATATATATATATATATATATATATATATATATATATATATATATATATATATATATATATATATATATATAGTCTTAATAGCAGATGTTTTCTTTTGGTCAGTCTTGATACCCTCCTCACCTGGGGCACCACGAGTCCTAGTGTGCAATGTTGGACTAAAGAGGAAACAAAAAATAGCCGACAAGTGGACCAAGGACGTATATCCCGTGACATCTACCCCCCCCCTCATTTAGATATGCCAGTGTACAAGTTGACAATGGGGGCCCCGAGTGGCTGAGTGGTTTAAAGCGCTCTCCGTTACGGATCACTGCCATCTCACCTCTGCATGGATTCGAGTCTAAGATTCGGCGAATGGGGATATATGAGAAAACTTTCCAGTAGCTTCTCGTGGGTCGGTGGTTCTTTCCTGAGATTTCCCGGTTTCTTCCTCCACAATTAATTCTGACCGCCATGTATAGCCTATCGTGTGCTGAAAAATGTCGTAAAGCCCTATAACAACAACAAGGTGAGAATGGTAGCAAGTCCAAATTGAATCGTAATATTTTTGTCCTTTGACTATCTTCCTTGCGATTCAGCCGCCTTGAAATCGGTTTGGAAAATTCCGAGTATACAAAAAGTAACCCCTTCAGAGTCGAGCTCTGAATCCTTTGGGTTCTGATTCAGACAGTGACAGGTATGTTATACCACACAGATGACCCGGTTGTGTCGGGAGGGAGATTGTTCGACCTAGTGTCTGTTCTACATGGACCACCTCTGATCGTAGATCTCGATCTGTTATCAATCTCTTATCAGCCTCTTGAAAGCATGACCATTCTAAATAATGGGTTGAGACATTATGAAAGTAGTTTAAATTAACCAGCAACACGTTTATCTACCCCCCCCCACTGCCTCGCATGAGAGCACTCAGCTCAGCTACCCAAAGAAGTCTATCGAAAGGTCAAAACTTATTAGAGGGAGATCCAGAGCATCAGTTTATGAGATTAGTTCAGAGTCCACCAGTACCACTGATGTCGCAGGAAGACTCAGGCCAGAAACCCGTAAGGTGTTCTACCAGAGACAGAAAACCATCCGACCGGCTAGGCCATAGGGTGAATTCGCAGGCGATTTACTACGTGTGAGTTACTGAGATCTATCGTGTCTTTAGTGTCTTTAGGATGCTCACGTTGTTTTATTTAGTAAGTAGGAGTGATTCCTAATATTCAATTTTTGTCAGTCTAACAAAAAATGTAAATATAAGGAAACAATTTAACATAATTAAGTCACTACTTGTAGTTTCAATTGCAGTGGTTTTATACAATTAATTTTCTTTGCCGGGCAATTTCAGTTATTAAGCTCTGTATTTCCGTTTATTTTTGCTTGTCCTCCATGTTATCAACTAATATTAATGCGGAATGATGGATAAATGTTGAGGTAGCGGTCTTCCAAGGAGAATCGGGTGGGTTCGAATCCCACTGGGGCTGACTACTAGTCACGTTAGTACCACTATGGAAGAGAAAAAAAAGGTAATACGGGGATAGAAAACCGCTCTTGCATGGTTTTCATTTTTTTTTTAAACTAAAGAGGATGATTTTTCATACTTTTTGGGTTGTTTTTAAATCTTGATATATTTGAATAACTGTCATGTATTAATATTTTTATTTATTTCTGAAGACACGATGTGTAGTGCTAATTAAATATTAGTTCTGTAAATTTCTCTTTTTTTTTGTTGTTTTGCTGCAAGCAAAAATTTGTTAAATGTCAGGATACATTTACATTTACATCGGTCATGCGTGAGCGCGTGAATGAGCAAGTGATTGATCAGTGCACAGGGCGCATGAAGGGGACGATAACGTCAAGCGCCATGTACTTTATAAGTGCCCTAGGCACCCGTTTCTTCAGTACAACGCCCGGCTCAAACTCATCAAAGAAAGGTGTCAAAGTACCCGTGTGTAAATTAATAATTTGATTGAAATAAAAAGTAGACACAGAAAATCAATTAACAGATCACTTAATGTTCCTCTTGTCTCCCAAATTCTGAATGATATGGCTTAACCTAACCACGTTACAATTTCTTGAACTTCGTTTGAGAGCTCGTATATTATAAGATTGTAATTTGCTTTGCATGAACGGAAGAAAACAAAAGGAGGGGGGATTTCGATAGGGCCGTCCCCTACACAAAACAAAAACAAAAACAAAAAAGCAACAAAAAATACTTTACAAAACAAACAAAAAAGAATAACCAACAACAGCAACAACGAAACCCACAAACACTTTCATACCGAGGGTATGTCCAAAATGAAAAGTACTGATGACATTATGAAAGTAGTTTAAATTAACCAGCAACACGTTTATCTACCCCCCCCCCACTGCCTCGCATGAGAGCACTCAGCTCGGCTACCCAAAGGAGTCTATCGAAAGGTCAAAACTTATTAGAGGGAGATCCAGAGCATCAGTTTATGAGATTAGTTCAGAGTCCACCAGTACCACTGATGTCGCAGGAAGACTCAGGCCAGAAACCCGTAAGGTGTTCTACCAGAGACTTTTGTGGTCACTTTGAGAGATTACAAATTTGTATAGAATTACATCACTCTAATGGTCATGCTAATGCTTCAAAGTTTGTATTGCTACTACATCGTAGCATTTGTCAATACATTTCAAACATTAGCATAAGCACGTAATTGCATGGCATAAGAAACAAAAACAGGGTCAGCAATTTCAACATTAAAGCTAGACTTGCTGCTCATTGCTGCTCATTGCTGCCCGAATACATTATAAACTAATATTACAATAAATGTCATTGCATGGCAGTACATTACCAGATTTCTTTTCTGGACATTTTTTTTTAAATAAAAATTTTTCAAAAAGTTGGTGCTCTTGGATAACCATATCATAACAATGATCAATGTTGAAACACACCATATTGCAATTGATATTTGAAAATTATTTTGATATGTTCTTTGCAAAATCTCATTATGTTACTTTATGGCTATACAATACCCATTTTATCCTAAAATTTTAGCATTTTTTTTTATAGATACGAGTGTTGCACACGCGACATCCCATTTTTTTTTTTACAGTATATAAAGGTATGCGTGCATAACCTTAAATAAGAATATAATTTTGGTTGTCATATGTGGCCAATGTTTGGAAAAAGAGAGAACATGAAAGTTCTATTGGTACCTGCATCCACATAACTCAAGAATCGACTACATATAAAGTTACATTTATCTTACAGTTCACACATAAAATGATTTGTACATAACAAAAACTTTCCTTTTAAATAGCCAGTGATATAAGGAAAGAAACGTTTTATGGACAATAATTGTTTGTTTCCTACATGTTTAATAAGTGCATAAAGATAACAGTTTTTGCATCGTTTATGATTCTGTCATCAACGTTTATATTCTGGGTTTAGAATAATCATTAACATTATTATTTAATTATCTGTGTTTTGAAAATACTTGAATTCTTCTATTATAAGATGTGATTGTGTTCTGTGTATGTTAAAATGGACACGGATTTTTATGAACCGTGTACATCAGTATTTATATTGGTGACAGCGGATTCTGTACCGGAATTGGATTTTGCATCCAGTTCCAAATGATATGGAAGTAAAAACTTAACAAGTTTTTTTTTTTTTTTTTTTTTTTGTACGTAAATATTTATTTACTTGTGTCTTGATACATTTAAAAACGGAAATATTTACTTAAATAATTCATTTAGGACACACGCAATATGCCATGGAAAATATAGTAATCTATAAATGGAACTAATTGTTTTAAAATACATGAAAAAAGCAAATAATCGTTTTTTTTTTTATAGACGTACACTTATTGTAGGTATGAAAATAAACCCGATACCGTTAAAACATTTACTGATATTCACAATATACGAATGGGTCGAGTGAGAATAAAGGCGTTCCTGTTTGAAACGTTTTTTTATCGCACAGCGAGTGTTCGAGTCCTACCGTTGCGATTTCTTTCTGTTTTCCTATTGTCAATCATTATGAAGAAAATTGTTATGCTTCCCTTGTAACCCTGCTGATGATAAAACCACTCGTCGGTCATCTACGTTCTTCCCTTAGCACATGTTTGTTATCCACTCTTTTTCGTGATATACTAGTAGTAATAGAAAATGAGATTCCTATCTAAGAGACCTCTACCCCTCCAAAACCCATCTATGTTAACATTTTCTTCACCAGCCTTTTCTAGATAAAAAAATGACTTTTACATGATAATTATTTTTCTAGCATATTTCTGACAAAATATGTTTTGTTGGGGCAGGGTGTGTGCGTGTGTGTCTGACATAGGAACGACTCATTTTCTCTAACTACTATTACAACTATGTTCAATTTAAATTATTTAAAGTAAAAATTATCCCTTTGACCTATGATATGGTGACATTGAAGAAGAAAGCCATGTTTCTAGCTCAAAGACCACCCATTAAAAATTTTCAGTTAGAGATTTAAAAACCTACAGATATAACGAACAAAATTAGACAAGGTGAAATAATTAAAAAGCTTTTAGGTTTTATAGAGTATGAAGAAATTACTAGTAACGATATTAATATATTTACGGAATATCTTGACAGTGTTTAATACATTATTATAGATAAACCAGTTTCGTTAAAAAGACCTTTTTATATTAAAAATTTTCTACATACGTTTTATATGGCAAGTAAACTTCTGAAAAAATATTTAATTATGTTTTACTACAGAGAAACTGGATAACCTACACTGTTTATGAATATGAAATTGCTCTAAAAGGTTATTGAAGTTTTCTTGGAAGATCCAGAATCTTGTAATGATGCAACAGACATAGAGTTTATGATTTTAGCAAAGAGTTTAGATATTGACGAATACATTAAAGACGAAATATTTTTAAAAGTTGAGCTTGATTTTAAAAAAATAATGTTGAGATTATTTTACTTTTGGAATTAAATTTGGAATGAATTTGATTGCAAGATACTTGGTGATTATCATGATTTATATTTGAAAACAGACGTATTATTACTAGCAGATGTTTTCGAGTTTTCGTAAAGTTAGGTCATGAAAAATTATGGATTAGACCCGTGTTGGTACTATTCTGCGCCAGAATTGTCATGGGAAGCTCTGCTAAAAGCAAACAGGAGAGAAATGGATCACTTAATTGACGTTGATATGTTTAACTTTATTGTAAAAGGAATTCGCGGCGGAATTAGCGTTATAACAAAACAATATGCAGTAGCTAATAAGTAATATTTTAATATGCGTTGAAGGTCTTAAATAAGGGAGAAAACTGTGTCTTTCTTGTATTTAAAGAGAAAGAAATGAAGCAGTTATTCCGCTTGTTATATTACATAACGTTACATGACCATCACAATCTATTTTTTTTGTGTGTCAATTCATCAACTTAATTGTCTGTCGTCAGTTTGCGAATCAAACATAATTTGAAACAGAAAATGCTATTTTACACCTTTTGACTCTCCTGTATATTATCTTACGTAAATTCCAAATAGTTATATATCTGTGCAAATTCCAGTAAGTTATTGATTTACAGCTCAACAATGTTCACAGTAAATTGTTTGACAGCTGTTCACACAACAACATCCGGCAGATTTATTTCAGGTCCACACACTACAACCTTTTTAGAGAAAATAATTTCCTGAATAAATCTAGATCATTGGATTCTCGCTGGACTGTGGAACAGAGCGGACGTGTTTTATCTGGGCTCCCGGACTATAAGGATAATATTGGATGATTCAATTCACATTAAGTATACTACACTAGGGAAAGCTAAGGTAAAGTAAAATCTACTTAAAATCTACTCAAAACTACTGAATTTATAAAAGTCTAAATAGAATCTACTTTACCTCATAACTCTAAATTAAATTGTCGTTATAAAATAGTTAAAAGCCAACTAGTACTGAATTTTACCACCTCAAACTACTCTTACTTCAACCAAAAGATGTAAATATACCCTCTTTCACAAATTTTACAATTATTTAAACATATTGAATAAAAACTAAAACTATTAATTATTTTTTTGTTCCACTATACTCAAAGAAAATTCCTTTGTTCCTTTGTTCTCCCAAAACACACATGGGCAGCCAAAATATATACTGAACAGTTGTACTACCACACATAACAATAACCTCAAACAATATATTATAAAAACTTAAAACATACAAACCCACATGAATTTACATTAAAATGTTTATTGAAAAATAAAAAAATTTAAATTTAAAACTTTAGTCAAGAGTCAAACAGACCGGGTTGACTTTATACCAGCTTACAAATTAGATAACACGAAATACATAAGCCATAAACTAAGGCTGCATCTGTTTGGCCGATAATATCCACGCCTAAACACAAAAGAAAACATACAATCTTGAGCTAAAAGAAGGATTGAAAACTAAAATCTTTACCAACCAATCAAAATTTAGCAATCGAATGACGTACACAGGAAGAGCAAATTTAGTACAAAACGCTCCCACATAACTACTAATAAATATACAAATTTTTTCAAATAAATGAGAAATAATAAAACCTGAATCATCCAATATTACACAGTAAATAATATTATATAATGAGGAAAGGACCGGAACCATACAGGGATGAGAGGGGAAAGAAACATCCAGTCAGCTAAGTCAAACCTACCGAAAGTACAGCTTTATAAACATCAAATAAAGGGAATCAATAAGCCCGTATCGAAACCCTAATAACCCATTCCAGCATACAAACACTAACATACTTGCAATCACCAGACCTAGTCCATAACATAAAACATGCGCTAGGACTCATACTAGCACAAGCCTGGGTGGATCCTGAAACCTATAAGCACTGTATAGGCTAAGATTTCCCACCATGATAAGGACATATAGGTCCAGACCGATAGCGAAGGGCAAAATCAGGAACCTCCCACCTGATATCCCAAACTCCCAGGAGCGGAGTAGACCGATTGGCCGAAAAAGCATTCAAACTACTCCACGAGGAGTAGTAATAATAAAATGTACCGATCAAATGACAGGCATAAAACTTGAAAGCACTATCAAGCCAAGCGGGGTCTTGGACCCAACCAAGACCCAAAATAAACAAAAATCCCTATAGTCGTTTTAACGATAGGGGGACTAAATGAAAAGATTATAACATCATGTACAACCAATATACTGGAAGCTCTACCAGTATATGTTCGAGGCGGAGAATTGGAGCCGACCAATTCTCAAATATGAAAAGGTAATGGGACACAGTTAGCGGGGTCTTGGATCCGACGATCCGACCAAGACCCAAAAATAAACACTAATCCCCATAGTCGTTCTAACGATAGGGGGATTTAAGGAAAAGAGTATACAACGTCATGTATTGCTAATATGCTGGATACTCCACCAGTATATGTCCGAAGCGGAGAATCGGATCCGACCGATTCTCAAACAAAAAAAAAAAAAGGTAATGGGATAAAAATCAGCACTCACTGCAACCAACGGAGGACGAAAGCTGCCCACAACTAGAACAAGATGGCGGAATCAACACGACCCGAAGTCCCTACCGCAAATCAACAGAGGGATGAAGCAGGACTGGATCGAAACTGTCTATCCAAATACCAACACTACCAGGAGTGTAGACTGAAAAGATTACAATCGTTCAATGCCAATAAAGAAAGTAAGTAAATTGCCTCCAAATTAAAAGGGATAGTTAGTCAGCACCAGCTAATATCCCAGAAAACCCATACCAACACGCACATAAACAGACCTCATTTCAAAACAAAAAAAGGGACTATGCAGAACTAACCACCTCCACACTGCTGTCCCAAATCCCCAACCCTGGTACGGACAAACGATCAGCGATGAACAGTCCGGGCCGCGCGGCCAACTGTTCAAAAACGAAAAGCCTACAACCTGTCTTCACTTTGGCTCTGAAGACCTTCGGCCCAAACAAGATTCTTTGGCAAGGCGGTCAAAATTACAAACAGCCATTCAAACCAAAGCGGTGATAAATTTATTAAATAGGCAGCAAACGCCTAAAGATTGGTATTTTTTCGAACATTATAAGTACGCCAAGTACGCAAAATTCAAACTACAATTATTATTCCAAATCCACAACTCAGGCTCATTAGGTCAATTGCACAGGTGGCTCACACAACATTGATATAGGGATACCAATAGGAAAAACTGGTTTATATTTAATATAAAAAAATTCACCTAACTGAAATAAAGTTAGGTGGATATAACTTGGGTACATTGGTGGGGCGGGAGTTGCGGCCTGGGTAGGAGAGTAGGTTGCGGTTCTGCCATTTCTAGAGCTTAGGGTCAGGTTCGGAGTAAAAACGATAAAACATAAGGGGCTTCTTTTGAGGTCCCTGACCTCTAGGGGTCAGGAAAAGGCCTAGCACCAAAAGCCAAGCGCCCTCTTGGGGGGACCACAGTCCATGCCCGGGACTGTGGAATACCCCCCAGAGGGATCGCAGTCCATGCCCGGGACTGTAAGCAGTCGTATAAGCCTCACGGCAGCAAGCGACTTAAATTGATCAAGTACCAAGAATAAATCTAGATTCACACTACATTTTATTCAGCATACTATTTTCAAAACGTAAAGTTATTTTAGATCCACAGTAGTTTATACAGCATTAGGTAACTTCATAACAATTTTTGAAACTTATAATTGTAAGAATTGGGCTATGGTGCAGTGTTATAATTTTGATTATGACACAGAGTCCTTGGGTTCGATCCTCAAGACTGACACGTTGTCAAAGATGGGCATTCTACCAAATTTGTATATAAATGGGGCTCTAAAAGCCCCAAAGGATTTCATGTTCTCCTCCTCACCACCTCAAAGATTTCGTATTATATCCAGTTGGTTCTAAATAAAAATGGCGCTTATCTGTTACGACTGTTATCAATACGCCCTCAAAAAGGGATGTTATAGTGACATGGAAATGTCTACCAAACAGCTTCTTTATCAATGAAAAAATAAAGAAATGGTCTTTTTTTGAAATTCTGGAAATTTTTTTTGGGCACTGGAGCCTCAGTCCTTTCCATGGATTCTTGCTTTCTGTTCTTTTTGTTGAACCTATGTTTTTATGTTTCACGGTACAGCTATTTGATCTCTAATAAACTGAGTTAATCCACCATATGGGGAAGGATATTATTTTTCGATACAAAATATGAAACAAGTTTTACTCCAGTTTAAGGCAAAGAGATGCGATGAAACATACCATTCATCAGATGTTCTCATTATCTGACAGAAATTTTGAGATTCAATTAAAACATGAAGTACAGTGTCAGTTATGAATTCTTTGTGTAAAGTGTGTCTGTTATTAAGTTATACCCTTACCATGATTTTTTCATCCCCCCCATACATCATAAAGATTTTACAAATGAATTAAAATCCAGTTATTCGGTCATTTCATCTCATTTCACAAAATTCAACTGGTGAAAATATTAAAGATTTAAGTGTAGTCAATACTTCCCTTGTGAAAGCTTTGTGCATCATATTTAGACACAGAATATATCGTACATATTAACGGAGTATAATAATGAGCCCTTTGATGTTCATTGACAATTGAGATTTTTAGTTTACTTTTTTAAATTGTGCTGCTGTTCTCAAATCAGATGAGCTTTTTATTGCCAGCGATCTTTATTCTAATAAAGTATAAGATACAACAAGAAAAATAAATAAATAAATAATAATAAAAAAGTAAAAAGCTTATAAATGTCAGTAAGTGCACAAGCAGTGTTTGGATATAAAATTGTAAGCATTGACATTATCCAGATATATATCTTGATATAAGTGAGGTATGTCAAATGCTCTGAATATATATGCGCTATGCACCATTAGTGTCAAAGTGTCTACTTAGAGTACACCCCGTGCACAAATATACTCTCTATCAGTCTCATAATCCAGTTATGTGCCATTTTGTATTCACTTTTTGGTATGTTGTTCATACACTTCTACCTGCATGGCAAATTTCATATCTTTTGCACTCTGCTAATTTTTTTGATAGTGGGATTTTTCATAGCGGGATTCAGCAAAATATAACTAAGAACAGCAAGGAGATGAAGCAAAGTTTGTCAAAACAGATTTATGCATCAGTACACTTTCACAGAGTAGATGGAAGCCTTGGGTTACCAGTGAGTGGACAGGTGGTTTGTTAGTGTTCCACAACTTTTGCTAATACATCGTCCAATGATTTGTTCTCAGTTGATTTTCTTTAATCCAGACTAATTATTTTCTCTGGAATCAGGTTAAGAAAAATAAATTCTTGTCACGTCACTTGTGAAAATATTATTCAAACGTCTTTAGTCACTCTTTCAATATCTGGTGAGTAGCTGTTTAGCGATCAAAAACTAGTCTGTTTTTGATTAGCAATGAACAAACATGGGACACATTATACACAAACATTCCAGTGATTCTTTAATATATCACAATCAGTTGCTGAAGTTTTGCCAATGATAATGTAAATTCACTGCAGCTGTGTGTGTCATGTATCTTCATTAATTGACCTCTTCACCAGTCACTTCTCTGTTCTCAAATGGCTAAAGTCTTCCAGAATATAGGTCATCTACTATTGATTAGCAATTTGCTTTAAAACCATGAAACCACAAAAAAATTGAAAGATACAACAAATAATTACATGTGTAGAGTTTCTCCAAGTCAACTTTGATATCAGTCAGAAAGTTCCATAGAGCACCTATGGATTTTACAGACTGTTCTTTACTCAGTAGCATAATTTTTTTTCTTCTTTTAAATTTGTTATGTAGCTATCATTTACCTGTTATGTCACATGCATGCATCTGTATGTCTGGCATGCTGCATGTTAAATGGCAAATCATTTTAGAGGATGTTATTTCTGCCTGCCTTCCTAATTAACAGGGTAGTTTTTAAACACAGAGTGCAAAATGTTTATTAATGAGAATGCATGGCACCACTGAATTGGAATAGAACGTCAGGAGACTCCATCTGGAATGTTTATGGCACGCATTTCAACTGAATTTGACCAAAACTTAATGAATTTGCACATAACAAGGCCTCGAGTCTTTATATAAACAATGGAGACCTTTCTTAATTGGGCTGAAATTGACTTTTACAGTATGTTTAGTATATCTCCAAACTGACAACAGTTCTTAAAAATAAATCTTTATTCAAAAACCCCTGAAGTGTCCACTGATTGACACATTAGATACTTGGAAGCCTTGGTTTTGTTAGACTGGTATAGAAAATAAACTGTGATAACTCGAACAATTTTAAATATTATCATAGAATCAATCTATTATTTTCAGCAAAGGAAAAATCTAGTATTGGAATATGACATAATTGCTTTTTTATATCAACACCATTTTAAATGCTGTTAACATTGCATATTGATAAGCTAACATATTATTGATACATTGTATGATATCTATTCTTAGCATGTGGATCAGAGATCAGAAATTTTTTCTTTGAAGTTGAATTCTTAGGTCTGTCACAAGCACAGTTATAATGTAATCTTGCAGTAGTAAGAAAATTAATCAACCAATTTCATCAGTGAATTTCATCCCATGAAGTTCAAACCCTTTTTCTTATCCTTAATACACTTCTGTATTGATCTAAGTGCTGGCAAATAAAGGAAAGCAATTCATACTAGTCAAAGTTAAACTAGAATAATGTACAAGAAAAACAGACCTGAGTATATGCAGCTATGATAATTAGTATGTAATGTATCTGTAATTAAATTGCTTGCATGTTAGTTTTAAAATTTTTTTTTTCATTACATATTATTGTAATGATTATTTTCACAGGATTCAATATTTTTTCAAGTAATTTCCATTGGTACAGAATGCAAAAAGTATAACATTAGCATTTTTTTAGCTGACCTTAGTTCAGATACTTGGTAAACATAGAGTTAAAATGATTGGTCAGTATCAAGGTCATACCTCCCTGGCATGATCTGCATGTTATCAATGTTTATTTTTTTTTATTGGTTCTTAAATAAGACTATCCTGGAGTATATGTCAAATATCTTGTGGAAAATGATCATATGACCCATCACAAGCATCAAAATGACATTTTAGTGCGGTTTAATACTCAATATTGCTGTTTTCTAGTACAGTCGTAAAATATAACACCTTGACAGTTCAGAGGTATTTTTGTTGTTGCTAGATGAGTTTGTTTTTGAGTTTTTCTATTCTTCAGAATTAATAAATTATTCTCTGGAAAACGTTTACAAGTGCTGCTCTTTATCAAATTCTTGGACAAAGACATTGAGTGGAAATTATTCAGTTATAAAGCCTGAATATTCTTCCATCATTCATAAATTTCAATGTGGAACTTTTGACACATCAATACTGTCATCATCTGCCATCTTTGAACTTCACCTAGATTCTAACTTGAATTCATTTAGGACATTTTAGTGATAGGACTTATATTTTTCAATTCTGGTATTATATTCACAAACTGTAAGTCCTTTTTCATATTTTTAATGAAATAAATTGTTTTTGTTAAAATTTATAATGTTTGCTCACTTCACTAATTCCTTTGTTACTTTGAACAAGCCAAGATTTGTAAGAAGTACATTAGAAAAACACAGACTCTGATCTGCCAGTGCAACATGCAATATCATATCAGGATCTATGTTAATTGCATGTGGATTTTATTTATAAACAAGATTATAGGGCAATCAGAGAGAGGGAGGCAACTCTACTTAATCTGCCATAAAGAAATATTTGGTATACATTACTGTTCTTCAATTTACTCAACAAATCAATAAAATATGGAGGGGAAAAAAAACCCTTGAAAATCTTAGATAGAATCATCTCTTTATTTTCTTAGATCATAAGAAACACATGAATCCTTATATTTCTATTGCAAATGAATTAAATTCCATTTAATACCATTAGACAATATTGCATAATAAAGCAGACTGTAGGAAGACAAATATTCCCCCTTCCAACTGTGAAGCAAACAAAAAGTTTAAAGTTTTTAATGCCACGAAATCCAAAATGAAAGTGGAAGCAGAAATTTGGTGATCATAAATGCATACAGTACACTCAAATCAGATAGACAAAGCTACATTCATGCTGAAAAAGACTGGTGTTGAGTATAGTTCAATGATGCATACTGCTTTAATTCAAGCATCATGTACTTCACCCGATGGATGCAAATTCCACAACATTACATACACATATTGGGTTCAATCTAATTAGGTAGTGGATAAACTTTTAATTCCATCTTTAAAGGTTTCATAGCTTGTGCCATAAATCTATAACTGATTAATATATTCACCATGTGCCTGACATTTGGATATTATAGTGCAAAACTGAGTGTAATTAGGTGAAAACTACATCAGCAAAAGTGAAAGCCAATACATGGTAATACTGTTTGATTGTATTATAATCAAACACTATTGAGCTACACTATGTTTATCAGTTTGGAGTGGAAGCTTTCCATTTGTGTTATATGAATTACTATTAATAAGGACCATATTACCATACCATAATTTCTTCCATGCATATATGTCACATCAAATTCACATAAAGTTTGGAATAAAGCATAGAAAAAAAAGCAACATCAACAAGTTTTGTTTCAAGTGCATATATCACAAATCCTTTGAATACATGAAACATAAATTTCTGAGGAGAATGAATGGTAAGATAAATATCAGATATCAATTTATTCCTGTATAAGCAAATATGTGTCCCTTAGCAAGCTGTAATGATGTACAGTTGATGGTTCAATATACACAACAAGCAGCCAAACTAATTTTGAAATACTCACCTGCAAATAGCATTTGCTAATGATTCTGTGGTTTCTCTTACCTGTTGAATTTTTTTTTGCATAAAATATTAATAGCAAAAATTCTGAAAAGAAAGCTCTTAGAGACACAAGGTTTGCATTTACTGATCAAGAACAGCTTTTTCAACATCTTCTCCTAATAAGGATAAAGGAATAGATTTCCAATGCTTGCATCCAAACAAAAGCAGGTAAATGTATTGAACAACTTATGAAATTTTCCTGGCAGCCCTTTCATCAAGATAATGAATCTCTGCATATCCCCATGAAAAATATGGATCTGCTTATTGTGTTTGTGATTCAGTGAAATTCTTTAACAGCAGACCAGTTTGTTATATAAGTAATCATAACAAAATTATGGGTAGCATAAAGTTTTCAAAGCAGCCAGAGATGAATACAAGTCACCATATATACTCACTTTAAGTTGAGTCAAACTTTAAGCAGCAAAGATCAATTTTTTTTAAAAATAGTAATCTTAACAAACCAAACGACCCAGACACATTTTATGATGGCAGATCTGGTCTGTGCAGTCTGCAATTGGACTTGCCTTATAAGTGAGTATATGAAGTAGGTAAAAATATTTCAACCAGATTAAAGTAGGTAGCACAAATTTGCTAACTGCTACTTCCTGTTATATTTCAACCCATATAAATTAGTTTTTGTTGTAATTTTGCACAAATTTTCTACATGCTACTTCCTGTTATTTTTCAAAGCAGATAAATTAGTTTTTATTGTAATTTTACACAACTTGCAAATCATTGATTTGCATTGTTTACCTGGAAATTGAAGTTATCTAAACTAGCACTGTGTATCTAATTCCTGGATAGCATATAAATAATGCTGATATACAAAAATGTTAAACTCTTTTACCGAACATGACATGTTAATGCACAATACATCGTTTGGACATGTCACAGACTAAAATGTGATAATAGTAAATATGTTTATACTATGAGCAACAGCTTCAGAAAGCAAATAAAATCTATGTTGCTTGACGAGAACCCTAAAGATTCAAACACAAACAGAAGCACTCTAGAATTGAATTTCACTTATATCATCACATTAATATGACAAGTAGCAGGTCTGGGTTTATATACATTCTTGCACTCTTGAAATATTGAGAAAACATTTGTTATTTATGTATTTTAACGTTTCTGGCAAACTATTAATTTCATGACTGTTATCGATACTATAATACTGGTCCATCTTAATTGGTAGATTCATGTATATCTTTCAAAATGCTCACTGATGAAGATTTATAAAATACATGTATATCTTTCAAAATGCTTCATATATATATACATAGAAGTAGATTCAGCAGAAAAATTCTTATATTTTCTGTCCATAACATTCATCACAAAAAAAATCTGTAAATTCAGAGCAAAACTCTGCTAAAAATCCACAGTAACAATTGTACATAAATTGCATTAAACATGATATTCAAGCTTGACTTTTCATTATAAAAATATTGGCAACTATTTTGGAATATTTGCTCCAGAGTTTGTTGTTACAGCTGGACTTGACAAAATCCTTGGGCCAAATCTAATGCATGATTCATCATAAATGCTCTTCTCTTTTCCACATCCAATCATACATGGACTCCATAGAAAGCACATATATCAGTGTACATTTAATAGAGACACAGGCAGTCCCCACCACTTCCATATTTGGTTAACACATTCTATTTGTGGTTCAAAGGGTCAAGGTCACCTAAACTGAAGTCATCTGACCCGAATGATAAGCCTCGGCTGAATCCACTCTGAAATAAAAGAATTATTCTTTTATAAGTCCAAATACTGGAAATAATTTCGGTTCAATGAATTTGTCTTTACTTTGTATTTAACATAAATAATATAAACATTTAAGAAAGCCATTTGCCTACATTGGATTAAATAATTAAAAAAAGCAAAATAAGCAGATTACTATTATCTGCATTTGACACAGTCCTCAAGACCCACCACCCAAATATGACTGCAGTCCTCAAGACCCACCACCCAAATATGACTGCAGTCCTCAAGACCCACCACCCAAATATGACTGCAGTCCTCAAGACCCACCACCCAAATATGACTGCAGTCCACAAAACCCACTACACACAAATATGATATACAATGTCTTCAACAGTGCAGGAGAAACTGGTTTAAATACAAACTTACACTTTATAGTGTTGGATGGAGAAGCATCAGTAAATATTTGTGGCATGGTATTCATTTTTGAGGGCAAGAAAAGCATGATTGTTTTCTCAACGTTTGTTAATTAACACACTGCACATCCTGAGTTTCCTTAAATTTTAATCCTTGCAGACAAACATGTTGAGTTCTAAGTAAAGACAAGGAAAAATAAGGCAAATTTATGAAATTATCTTCTAAATATTTTGGGCCTCTCTTTTCCCAAATCATGTAAAAAACTAAATTTTGTAAAATATTAAGAATAACATCTCATTTACCTGTAAATCCAAGAAATCCCTGTCCATATTTTGAATGGCTCTGTCAATGTCCTGTGGGGCTGCCTGTGCTGGGTTAAAGGATCCCATTCCAAAGGGGTCGTCTAGTGATCCCATTCCAAAAGGATCAGTTGGGGAAGACACTTGGTTGAGTGGATTTGAAGCTGAAAATAGATGAGGATTTTAAAACTGAGAATCTTTTTCAACCTTATTGAATTTATGATCATAATCAATGAGTAATCAATATTTGACATTTGCATATATTATCTTTTAACACTCCTTTAGCACAAGGTCTTGAGGGATCACAAAAAAATTACACACTTGGACTTTGAACGTTTGACCCAACTGGCATCCATATACAATTGACATGTGATAAGATATTCTGACTGCTTTTTGTAATTCAACATATACATATTCCATGTTGACGGAACAACTAATGTACTGTGTGCAAAAACTTTGTGCACACACACACATACATTAAATCCCCTCCAAAACCAAAACCCATGGGAAGAAATAGAATTATAAATTTACTGAGGGTTTTGCAGATGTGAAATATTACATTCTTTAATAAAAAAGTGTTTATGTGACTTGAGAGAGAATGTGATTATGAATGTTTGTTCTTTTTAATATTTAATGAACACATTGCTAAACAATGTACGTTTCATCTAAAAATTACAATTGGTCACAACTGCTCTAAAGAAAAATGGCCATTGTCTCAAGTATGATTGAAGGAACAAGGTATATTGGTCATCATCTAAAAATACCTTTTTAAAGAAACAAGATACTTTTCTAACTTAACTCAAAATTCATTAAAGTTATGATCGATAATTCATGTTTAAATACTCTGTACAATTAATAATGATCACATGGCAAATTATTCTCCTAGTTTATTCAACATAAAATATGGCACATATTCTTTGATCTAATTTTATCATGTAAGGATAGCTGAACTGTATGATGTTCAGCTGGTTCTTTTGACATTTTGACATGAGATTGAAAGTACATAATAGTCATGGCTTCTTAAATACATGTATTGATTTTTTTCCTTTGGTAATCAGCTTGAGTGAATCTGACCAATCTATTTTGTCAGTCTCCATTACCAAAGCATTACAAGCAGGGCCATATACCCACTTAATAAAGGACATGGGATTTAAGAAAGCAGAAAGAAAAAATATATTCTATGGATTATTTGTAATAAAAAAAGAATCAACCACAATTATATAATGACTAACAAAATTTATCTTTCTTCAATGGCTTAGTTAACAACCCCCCCTCCCCTGAGCAAATACTACTAATTAGTCCACTGTCCACCCTAATTAGCATTGGTGCATGCATTAAATATTGTTTTATCCTCGTATACTCTTGGGGCATTTTATCACTGATAAGCTTACTACAGTAATTACAAACTGTAAATAATCTGGAATCTGATCAAATGTCCCAGTGGACCTCACTAAAAATGGACACAATTTTCATTCTGAAAGACTGAACGAATAAAAAGTTTTATATATTATGAATATTAGGTCTGTGAAAAATCATGATTGCCATTACCAGCTATTGTGCTGTTATCCTGTGTAGGCTAGGTCATATTAGCTTGCAATGAGTCATTGATACACCCAGCTCCACATGAAGAATGTACAAAACGGATCAAAAACATTGGCTAGTGAAGATGGGGCAGGACATTTTATCATCCTATAAAAATACTAATGAAAGAAAAACCTGCATAAAATAAAATTTGTTGATGGAATCTTCTGATTGATGACAGAAATGGTGACAATTAGAATTATAATGATGAATGATCATGGTTAAGTATTTATTAAAGTGTAATCTATCTAATCACTCAATATACCGACTTGTTGGATGGTATTTACTTTGACAGCCGTAAAACTGATGTTTTGTATATGCCTTTGTAAAAGACTCATTAAGAGTTAAAAGCACTCAGGCTATTTAGTTACTAATTTTGCACTGTTCATTGTCAGTTTATTGTATATATACACACACACACACACACACACACAAAAACACAGACACACACACACACCAACAACATCAGTATGCATGGTTTTCAGACAACTTCTATTTCTTCCCTCTGTACTTCTTAGCTGCAATGATTTTGCATGTATCAACAGTTACACGTATTTGGGTCATAGTTAAAATCCAACTGATATGATGAGACATTACAGATTATTGTGTATTCCAACTACCATGCTTTTTTGTAAATTCAGAAACTGTTTGAATATCAAAATAAAATTATTAAGATCTTATTGCTGTGCAAAATGCTGTACATCTCTCTGGAAAAACTTTAGTGCTTGTATACAAAAAAATATTTACAACTGAACCTTCCAAGATGGAACAGTGCCTATACCGTTTCTGTAAACAGTGCATCTTTTAGAGTTGTAAGACTGAGTCAAAAATCTCTGTGTCCAAACTGGAGTCAGTAAAACAAAATCTGGTATCAAAACTGAGGGTCATATTAAAAATTTCAGTCTCTGAAGCACAAATGAGGGTAAAGGGAAATGCTGGTAAACGATTGTTGATTTAGTTTTGAAGAATTACAAAGGAAGTATGTGTTTTCAATGATGGCAAAAGTATCTAACTGTAACAACTGTGTATTTAAATCACCATGAAACTATGATATTTGTTTTGGTTCCTAGATTATAAATACATTGAACAAATTATTCTTTAAATACCTTAAATAAATATGTTATTAACAGTGACAGAAACATTTTCAGCAATTGCATATATAACTGTACACAAGATATGTGATTTTTTTTGTTTCAAATATTTTTTTATCTTAATTAGATGAATGGACCATGCAATCTGAAATAAAGAATTCCTATCTTATCTTAATGAACATGTTACTAATTTGGGAATTACGTGTAAAAAAAAAAATACCTTGGAACTTATGATTAGTTATTAATTTGTCCATGTTTATAAATAGCTGCCAACCCTCCAGGCTCATAATTAGTGAAATTAGGGATAAAAATGAATGCATGTTGACATAAATTAGTGAAGTGATTTTCGAGTCCTAGGAATATTTGTTGGATCCATGGGATCCAGCTGATAAAGGTAGACTGTGTTCAACGAGAAAACCCACAATGTTTCAGTGTTGGTAGATTGCAGGCTTAAAATATTCCAGCGCAGAAAATTTTCTGGGAGTTCCTAATTATTCCAACTTCTATGTGCTTTTTGTTACCAATATGCTTCCTCATCATCTCTGCCATGCCCAATGCTAAAATTTGTGGCACACTTTGTGCAAAAAGCATCATGTATATCGGTGTTTGATGGCTGAATGCATGCCAATTTTTGGCATATTCCAAACTAAACTTCACTTTTTGTGCAATACAATTCTTTTTCCTTGGTGGTTAAGACATTTTCAACATTGATGCTGAAAGGTAATTCAAATCGGTGTTGGCTTTGCATGCACGGAGCAAAATTTTGGTTAGGTCCCAGTTTCTCTCAAAAGTATTTGTAAAACTACTCTTATACATATAGATTAAAATACACTAGAATGCTTGCTACTGGGCCAACTTAAGCAATCGGTTATAGTTCTACTATTATCTTGATCAGCTGATATCATGACTGGGAAATCGGTTGTTTTATTATTATAATTGAGAATTGGGGAATTCTGATTTTTTCTGCATGTAGTGTGAATCTGTGAATTGCTGAAGAAGTGAAAGGGTTGGCAGCTATGTTTATACTCACTTTGAGCTAAATATTGGTTATTGGTTATCAGTTTATCTACCTATTAATTTATACTCATTTTAACCTCCATTTTCTTTCTTTTGGTTCAGTCAGTATTTTACATTAATCTTCTCTTTTTTTCTTTAAAAAAATTGTTGGATATAATGAAAAATGGTGCTCTTGTGAAAGAACTAAATTTAACCAATTTAAGTGAAAACAAAAATACATGGATATCTTTTCAAGCTTGCTGAATGCCTCCAGTAAAACAAAACAAGCCTGATGGTAATATTTTATGTTGCCATGATAACAGTCTCACCTGTTTTTGCTCCTGCTGCTGAAGCTGTATTGGTACTATGTGTCCTTGACCTTGTTGATGGAGGAGGTGGTGACACTGAAATTAGTATGGAACTTCAATTTAGGTTTTCTAGATATAACAGTTGAATAAATGATCAGCTCTATAGTTTTGTTTTCTTTAAAGCCACTTTATTCATAATTGTCATAAGTGACACTTAGTCATGCATGGAGATAATCCACTTTGCTTTGTGTGAGTGTAAGGGAGATAATCCACTTTGCCATTGAGATAATCCACTTTGTTTTGTGTGAATTGCTAATTGTCATCAGATTGATCAAGACCTTGGTTGATAATACATCTCTGCTAGCTTAGCAATAACCTGAGCTGTGAAGTATAAATCCAGGGGTTGTATGTGTCGGGCACAAATAATGGTATGATGCTGTTAAACCCTTAAATGAAACAGCAGATTCTCCCATACCACATGCTTTTAAAATATCCAAAAGTGCTGCCACATTTCAAGTTTCCACTTTTTTGCCATTGTCTCAGAGGCTTTGTGCTATTTTCGAGATTTTAACTTTATTTTAACAAAACTGTTTAGTGATGAGATAAACAGAAGCATTGTCCCAAATGTGATTAGACAACTAAAGTGTCAGTTCAACTAAATATGGCATTATGAAATGGCAGTCCACAATAGCATTACTGTACAGGAGAAAAATGGATAATTTCTACATTACTGTGTAGAAACCATTTGCCTTCCTTCTGTCACTGTGTCCATGACTTTCTGGAACTGAAATTGATATACTTTTGTTTAACCCAGATGGAAGTTATCCACAAAGTTGTTGATAATGGTAAATGGAGGAATATTCAAGTTACTGTGTAGAATATAAATAGGGGACAGATGGATGTATAGAAGAATGGACAGGTGGCACAAAACACTCCACCATATACGGTAAGAAAGCTTTTAAAAATCATGCATGTTGCCTTATTTCAAGATCTGCTAAATTGATCTCAGCAATTTAAAGTTTTTTTTCCCAAAATTGAAAAAAATTCAAAAAAATAAAAAATGGTCAAAATTTGTATTATTAATATAAAAAATTCTGAAACATTGTCAAACTCAACTAGTGTCTTTAGCTTATCATTAATTACTCTTGCATCATAAGTTATGATTCCTAAATGACTCCACTGCTACTTGTCATTTTCATTTTATTAACCTGAATATTACCCAAGAAATTATGGAAATATAAACAATGTAAAAATAAAAAACATCTAAAGGACAGTACAACTGATATCAGTTGCATGGACTTCACAGTGAGTCTTTTTTGCCTAGCTTAACTTGGTGGAAACTTGACATTACTGTTACGAGTTTAGGCTCTTATAAAATGTAGCAGAAATGAGTGAAAACACCAAGGTTTGTAAAATTAAAAAGAAATTTATTTGTCAAGAATACAAATGAAAATAAAAAAAAAATAGAACTTACGGTTTTGCGAATCATATCCAAAAATAATCCAAGAATTAAAAAAATAGAAATCATAGTATTAAAAAGCCCTGAATAAATTTCAGTTTGAGTCCCGAATAAATCCAAAATGGAAGGTAATGATGTCTGAAGTAACCTTCAAAGTGTTGCTGTATCAACAGTTCCTTGTTGAATCAGAAAATTGTAATCCAGTTTTGAATTTCATATAAATTTCAATGAATATCTTTCTCCAAGAATTTTGTAAGAGCACTTTAGTATTTCCAGGGAAAAGAATTACTTGAACTTAAAAAATTCCCAGATGAGGGTCAACTTTCTAGAAAAATTAGAGGTTTGTTATGCTATTTGTCACATCATCCAGGTATGACTTTGATTCAACTTGACAATTCTTACTATGAGAAAGAAAAAAAAGTAGTTTACTAAAGCTGTCACTGACTTTCAAACAAGGAGAGAAACTAGATACAATGTTATTAGTTGCTTATCAATAAAAAAAAATAAGTCAGGTCAAACAGAACTAAATTCAATTTCTGGACAATGTCAAATCCAGTAAACAAAGTTACATTACACTAACATGTAATGAAATTAAAAAATTTCAACAAACAAACAATTAAATTACATCACATAACAACCACCTTGGCATCCATGTACACCTCTACATTTTGTACATCCATCCATACCCTAAATTAACTGCTGTGTTAAAGTTTATTCCAAGTCTTTACCAGCTTAATAAAATGTCATCATCTAAGCTCATATGCAGACTTTGCAGCTAGACTACATCCATCATTTCTTTATTTTCCCACAACTGTCATCATAATGGAGAATTTCAGTAATAGATAATACATCTTAAAATCATTTAAAAAGAATAAAAAAATTGAAAAAGCTTACATAACCCAGGTCTCAATGGCATATTGGGTTGTCCATTGAAAGTAATCCCATTTGTGTGCTGTATATTTGTAGCTTGCCGACTAGCTGTGGCGATGTTTGAAGACTAGAAAAAAAGAAGACGTGTGTGATAGTATCATCATATTTGCTCCACGGTATCCAGAAATATACTACTGCATGACCTAGAGACTTCTTGCTCACAGGGTGTCTCTTGGACCCACCTTCCCCATAGTGAGAGTTCATGACGAAATATAGGTGAAAATCAAGCTAGGTCTCCCCATTTTACTGAAACCTCTCAAGACCGAAAACTTTTGAGAGCAAGTAGTTGTTGTTGTTTGGTTTAAAGCCATTTTTCAGCTCAAGAAAGGCCAAGTAAATAATTTAGATTTCTTTTACTTTTAGTTTACTGAGCTCACAAATCACAACTAAAAAAAGATATTATCAGTTATGTCTTGAATTATCACATAATGTACATGTTAATTAGTGTCCTCTGTGTTTTATAATTTTTTAATATATTAATCATGTTTCTATATCATGTATACAATAATCAAATGCATGTGATTTAAAAAAATGTTAATAGTCAGTAAATATGAGAACACTGTTGCAAAATTCTTTTTCTGCTGGAGTTTGTCAGCACTAATATAAAAGGTGAGATTATAAACTTGCTTTAAGTTTAGAAGTCTGTTGATTGAGGGTTTCTGACATATACTATTAGACACACATGACTGTCAAATAAACATAATTTCCATTAATTTGCAGAACGATAATCTCCTTTTATTTGCAGAACCAGTATCTCCTTTGATTTGCACAAACACCATAATATTACAGCCAAATGACTTTGAAAGCTGTCATTTTTGACATTGTAAAGACGACAGCTTAGACTATTGTTGGCATGGCTTGTATTACTGTATGGTCTTAGGCTATTCCTGGAGCATTGACTGAAATATGGCAGCCACCTGGTCATGTTTTAGAGAAATTTATGTTTTATGGGATTCATTTAAATGCAAAATGAAATTTGGGACAAAGGAAAGGAGTTAACGGAATATTTTTTAAATTAAAGTCAGAAAATTCATGAACATAAAAATATTTTGGTTTACAGAAGATATTGCCATTAGAGGTTTTAAAATATATTAACAGAATGGGACTCTTGAACAGACTTTCAATGCTAAAATCCCAAGAAAAACCGCTATTCTATATAGCCAAAAACAGTAAACACCTGATGTCTGAAGCCTACATTTGCATCCCACTAAATCAGTGAACTATGCTTATTAATTTTATTGAAATATTCCCTCCACACTTTCACCCCAAAACTTAATGACAAGTTGCAAGTATCATCTCCTGCCGAATCACCACTGCATTGTCTACTAATGTGGAAACAGACAAGGTCCATACCATACCAAATATTGGGTGTCAGTCGTTGATCAGTGAATATCCTGGCCAATAACAACAAAAAATACAAGCAAAACATAAAACATTATCAAGCTGTAATTCCATTAGAAACAGCCATGTAAACATTTTTTATTATGATGTTTTCTTGTACTATGTGTATTTCATGTCTCCGTTTTTTATTAGCCTTTATCAAAGACTCAATAGCACTTGAAAGTGCTGTCTTAGTTTGGCACTGGTCGTTGTCAGCAGCATGCTGCATGGAATCCCTATACATACACACACACACACATACATACATTCATACACACATACATACATACATGCATGCATACATACACACATACATACATACATGCATACATACAAACATACATACATACATACATGCATACATACACACACATACATACATATATGCATACATACCTACGTATGTACATACATACATCATACATACATACATCCATCCATACATCCATCCATACATACATACATCCATACACACATACATACATGCATGCATGCATGCATACATACACACACATACATAAATGCATGCATGCATGCATACACACACATACATACATACATACATACACACACACATCCATCCATACATACATCCATACCCACACACACATACATACATGCATGTATACATACATACATGCATGTATACATACATACATATATACATACATGCATGCATACATACATCCATAAACACACATATATATACATACATACATATATATATACATACATACATACATACATGCATGCATACACCCACATACATACATACACACACATACATCCATCCATCCATACATCCATCCATACACACATACATCCATACACACATACATACACACATACATACATACATACATACATACATACATACATACATACATACATACATACATACATACATACAAACATACATGCATGTATACATACATTCAAACATACATACATACATACATACATACATACATACATACATACATACATACATACATACATACATACATACATACATACATACATACATACATACACACACACACATACATACATACACACATACATACATACATACATACATACATACATACATACATACATACATACATACATACATACATACATACATACATACATACATACATACATACATACATACAGAGAAAATACAAACCATGTATATGCACAGATACACACACATGCAGAAACTTCACTTGTAGACATTTTATGTTACATTTTCAGTTTAAAAAAAAAGAGGTCTTTTTGATCAATATTTCAAGATGCAGTGATTTTGCTGATATTTTATGATTAAAGTTCATTTATTGGGTACTGCATTTTTTTTTTAAATCTGTAAAATGTCCATACAAATATCTGTATTGGTAACATACTCAAGTAAGCTTATAATTTGCTATGTACTTTCTACATTTTAAATTTTAAGTGCTATCTAGGTACATCAAAATGACCATACTTAAAGGCAAATAAACAGACTCTTAGACAAGTTAATGTCTTGTTGAATTTTTTTTCTTCATCTTTAATACTTACAATAATAAACACTTTAATATTTTTTTAAAATGTCCATTCAAAATTGTTGTGCATTTGAAATCTCTTCGCTTAATTCAGAACTGTGGATATTTCTTGCACATGTGACAAAAACACTTGTACTAGCATGCTATATTTCTGGTTTTTAAAGCTAGAATCGATTAAAATTATCATGCAGATTCTATGAATTATAGTTATAAAGAACATGCTATACTTTTTGTTACATGCACCAAACTCAATGTAACTCTCAAGTGCACAAATTTTCATGTTTACTATGAAACTAGATTCACACAAGAAATGTGTTCATGAAACATGAATACCTTAGCACTGTGCCAAAGGCACTGACCTAAACAAAAACCTAACCCGATATAGTTAAGTATGTACTGAGAGACATATAAAGGTAGAACTTTTTGCCTCTTCAGCACATGTAATGGTAACATGATATATAAAAATTAAATAAAATACCTGGCCATTTTCCCACACAAAGTCAGTACTACTCTCCCCTTCTGAAGAAGGACTTAATGTTAACACTGTCCCTGAACCTGTTTGTGTCAAGTTAGATATCTACAAACAAGCAGAAAGAAGGAAAACATGCATTTTAATGGATTAATTGTATATATTCTTATGTAAAGTAGACTTTTTAAATATGGCATATTAACTACACTTACATGGTGATGACAGTATTTATAATGGACTATTTAAATATGGGTCATTAGCTAGTCACATGGTGATTAATTACATATTATGGCCTGTAAAGTGGAATTTTTGAATATGGTATATTAACAGTCACATGCATCACGCTGAATGAAAAGTCATAACTGAACAATTTACACAAAACTAGACAACAGCTATTAGTTATAGGTGCTTTGCTAGACCTTACAAGATTAAAGAGGATAGGTCTTCAAGGGCTACAACTCTAAATAATTGTTGTTGTTGTTGTTGTTGTTGGGCTTAACGCCATTTTTCAGCAAACGATAGGCTATTCATGGCTGCCAGTATCAATGGTGGAGGAAGAAACCGGGAAATCGCCGGAAAGAACCACCAACCCACGAGAAGCTACTGGCAAGCTTTCTCACATATCCACATTCGCCGAATCCTAGACTCGAACCCACGTAGACAGAGGTGAGATGGCAGTGATCTGTAACGGACAGCGCTTTAGACCACTCGGGACTTCACTCTAAATAATAATACTGTGATAAACTGGAAATTCAACTCATCTAATATTTCTTCATTATAAAGCTGCATGTCAAAAGTTGGTTAAAATCAAACAATCCTTGGTAGAAAAATGAATGTCTTGCTATGAAATGCAGGCCACCAAACATATGCAGGTTCTCATCAATTAAAAAATGAATGACAAATCTGGTTAAAATAAAAAAAGTCTTTGTTAAAATTATGCTGCAGAAACCAATGTCAGGAGGTAGAGCAATCAGGGGCATAACTCATGATGTTGAATGCTGGGTACAAACTAATACAGAGCTGCATGCTAAATTTTGTTTAAATCAAATATCCTTGGTAAAGACAAGCTGCAGAAATCAAACTTAAAATGACAATCAGGGGCCATAACTCATCCAAATGATGAAACGGAAGGTAAGAGTTTAAAATTGTAAAAGATCTCAACAAAATGAAGCTGCATACTACATACTATATTGTTAAAATAAGAAAATTCCCAGAAAAGTTCTTTTGTGGAAACTAAACTATTGACAGACAGTCGGACAGACTGTCAAGTGTATAGATGTACATGATTATTATAAGATTGCTGACTTTGTCAAGCAGGACAATATTATTTACACTGATAGAGTCACTAATTACTTTGAAACAAATACAAATTGGTGTAGACCAGAAAGAAATGTTGGTTATATACACTCTAATCTCATTAATAACAAGTGATTTAATATTCTGAGAAACTATTATCAGAAACAGATTGCAGGCACCATGCTCTAAAAGTTTTGATTTTAATCTAAAATTACCAAACAAATTAATTATCCATTTTATTTTGTCAATATACATTTAGCCCTGGTTACAATTCTCATATATATGCAAATTACTATACATCCAACTCCATCAAGCTAAAGAAAACATTGCAGGCAAATGACATTACATGCCTTATGCTTTTATCATACAGTGTATGTTACAAATTATATAGAAAAAAACATTCTTTCTAAATGCACCAGTTCTAAGAAAAATCGATTTTTGCCAAAGAAAAGTTTTTGAAGAAATAAACATGATAAGCTCTTTGCAGAAAGTCAGAGAAATTAGTCAAGCACTTTCAAAGAAATACATATTCCTTTTCAAGGCAGATGATATATATATATATATATATATATATATATATATATATATATATATATATATATATATATATATATATATATATAAACAATTACAAGTACAAAAATGTAAATAAAATATATAATGACATACAGTTTTATTACTGAAGTGAAAACCAAAGCATCTAATACTAATATACCCTAAAAAGGGAGATAAACGAATAATTTTAACTGTTTATATTTTGGCAAATCAGGTGTAATTTAAAATGGACAAGAATATTCTTCAATTAACTAGCCCATTGGTGACCTATAGAATTGACAAGAAAAAACAAAGCAGGTTATGTCAATGATGCCAATATATTGATATTTTTGTCCTGGATAACATATTGTGTATTAGTCACCAATCTGCCAGTCCACTTCACAAATCGGTATTACTAGTTAATTCTGGCTGAGCTCCAATGTGATTGGCATTAATTTGTGACATTATTTTAAGACTATGGAAAGAGATTTCAAATGAGACAACAAGATCTTCAATTCTGGGGATATGCAGACAACACTAAATTTTAAAATTTAAAAAAATTAAAGTTTCATTATAGGTGATGCTTGATTTATGCCAATTTGATTTGTGCACTTTAATTTAAACACCATTTATAATGAATCAGCACTAAATTTGCACCATGTGCTCGAATTTATGCCATTGCTGGTGTCATGTGCTGCATCATGTGTGCAGCTTATTCATGTGCATTTACATTACTTTTGATTAACACCTCAATCACATGAATGCATCTATAGTGTAAACTGAGCTTCACATGTACATGTATCATTTAGAATTAAGTAACTGGGTAACTTATGGAAGTATGAAGATACTAGTTCGAAGGTAGGAGAAGACTCCTGTAATTCATGATTTAGATGGATAATGAATTCATTATGCACTCTGCAGTCCCTGGTTTGAGCCTTAGGTTTAAATATGCAAGAGCGAGTGTTTGCCCATCAAATACTTGTTTCCTTAAACCAACCTGAAGGGTCTTCTTGTACTGATCAATATCTGCTCTGTCCTTCAGCTGCTCCAATTCACCAATTCGCTTCTTTAAACCTTGATTTTCCTCCTCTAATGTCCGTACCTAAAAAATTATTTTTTTTTGTTTATTATAGAGATCGGGTCAACTTATGTGAATTAATTACAGTTAACATTTTGTATGCTAATTATTATTTCTCTTTACTATTGTTAAAAAATGTTCTGATAAATCTTATTATTGTATCTCAATAATTATGAACTGTGACTTGAAAGTGTTATTGGCTCTGCTACTCTCAGACCCAATGCATATCAAAAGTAAGATGTAAGACTTTAATGAAACATAAATATATGTTGAGAATGTTGAAACTTTACTGGCGTTATGATGCAATGCATTAAAATTTGATTATTATTATAAGATTGTTATTTTAATGATGATGTTCCTGTTTTTGTTGTTGTTGTTGTTGTGGGTTTAACATAACATTTCAGCACACAATAGACTATACATGGTGGTCAGTATAACTGGTGGAGGAAGGACCTAGGAAAACCCAGGTAAGAACCACAGACCCAACAGAGGCTACTGGCAAGTTTCTCACAAAATCACAATGGTTGATCCCAAGACTTAAACCTAACATGGATAGAGATGAAATAGCTGTAATTGGTAAAGCTGATCACTTTAGACCAATCGGCCATGAAGTGACCCCATATTGATCATAACAGATAAAATAGAAAATGATAATGTAATAAGTATTTCATTGTTCTACTACAATGAATCATTTTGAGATATATGCATTTACTTAAAGAGACTTGCTCAAGGACACACTGATTTTCATTTTTTAGGAAATGGACTTGATGAAAACAATAATGCTAATAAAAGGCAAAAAGACAAGACAAAAATGAGAGCACAAGTGAAGACAATAAAGAGAACTCAGACTTGGAGTGTATATTTAATGCTGACTCTGTTTCACCAATGGTGAAGGACATTCTTAAAAATGGCTGCAGTATTACAATTAAGAACACCCATAGGCCTTAAGAGGAGAAACAATTCTCATGGATGAAATTAGTAGAATCAGATTTAAAGCAATCTGTGCGATGCTGAGATAGCAAAAATCTTTTCACTCGAAAGTGAAACTCTAATCTGCAGCTGCTACCAGTCTTCAGCAGTCACAAATTTAACTCTAGTCATTTTACTGTTATTGAGGGTTGCAATGCTACACAGAAAGACAGATAAACCCATATGCTGCTAAATCTTGAAATTAGTGTGACGAAAAATGATGACTGCAAAGCAGCATAGTTCTATATAAGGAAACGGTGAATTAAACAGATTAATGGAGCTGAAAACTATAAAACTATAACCAGAATAATTATAGCCAGATTAAAATAAATACATTTGTAAAGTCTTCTTACAGAAATAAGTAGAGAAATTAATTCACTTGTAAAACAAAATTGCAGATTATTATTATTATTATTATTATTATTATTATTATTATTATTATTATTATTATTATTATTATTATTATTACTTTATTTAA
Organism: Potamilus streckersoni; assembly: GCA_016746295.1. NCBI lineage: Eukaryota > Metazoa > Mollusca > Bivalvia > Unionida > Unionidae > Potamilus > Potamilus streckersoni. Next base: position 4,188,887 of record JAEAOA010001954.1, read on the forward strand.
AGAGGGTAACTCAATTAGCTAAGAACTAATCTACTTTGAGGCCCTCATTCAAAGGAATTTATTTACTTTTGCTGCATCTCTGAAGCCATTGTATATACTGGGTTTGGAAAGAGGAAATAGAGTGGGCATTTCTAATCTCAACTTGAATACTATTCCAAAGCAAAGTTCCAGAGTATTGGAAACTTTTTTTTAAATAATTCCTTATTTGGTTTAGGAATTTTGTAATGTTTGGTAGACATTGATCACAGGTAGGGAGTATTTCCAGGTAGACTATACTGGAATAGTGATTGTAAATATTCAGGAGCACTATTATTGGCTATCCTGTACATTAATTTGGCTTTTCTTAAACAGATTCGGTCTTTAATAGGTAGTATTTTTAACTTACCAGCTAAATTTTCCTTGCTTTCTTTCTGGATTGATATTAACTCAAAAGCTCTTTTTTGGAGATATGCCAGTTTTGCTAAGTTTTTATCATTTGAATTACCTCATACTGTATTACTGTAGTCTAAATAGGGTTGTATGTAACTGTTATAAAATAGTTTTCTGTGCTTTTCCAGGAGAAAGTGTCTTATCCTACTGAGAAGCCATAAACTTGAATTGACTTTTTATTGACTTTTCAGTCCATGATAGGTTATTATCTACCAAAACACCAAGTAGACTATTGTGACAGACCATTTGCAACCTTTTATCCTTCCATGTCAGACATAGTTCATCGCTATCAAGTTTTGTTCTTTTTTTCCGTGTAGATGATAGAATGATGTATGAGCAGAAGTTTTGTTGTGATAATCGCTGAAAAATAATTACTGTCATATTATGAAATTTTCAATTCAGATATGTAATAAAATAATGATCATGTACTTCTTCACTTTCCTTTCTAGTCTTACGAAAGTGAAAGACTCATAAGTTTATGCCAGGGACTTTCAAAAATAGGCTGGGGACTCCTGAATTCCATGAGTGAAAAATCCAGGACACCTCATCTTGAAACTTTGTCAAGAGCCCTGTATTATGAACATAAAATAAAACAGTACATGGGAAAGTTGCATTTGATCAGCAACTGATTTTGTTGTTGTAGTTATAGGGTTTAATGCCATTTTTCAGCACAAGACATGATAGGCTATACATGGCAGCCAGTATTAATGGTGGAGGAAGAACCCTGGAAAACCACAGGAAGAAACACTGACCCATGAGAAGCTACTGGCAGGCTTTCTCACTTACCCACATTAGCCGTCTGGACTTGAACTCATTTATCATTTAGAATTAAGTAACTGGGTCACTTATGGAAATATGAAGATACTAGTTTGCAGGTAGGAGAAGACTCCTGTAATTCATGATTTAGATGGATAATGAATTCATTATGTACTCTGCTGTCATTGGTTTGAACCTCAGGTTTAAATATGCAAGAGGCGAGATGGCAGTGATCTGTAACAGTCAGCACTTTAGACCACTCAGGGCCCCAGTGATCAACAATTGAGGAAAGAAGCCATCATCCAAACAGATATAAATACATACCTTCTTTTGCAATAAAAGAAACTGCTTTTTCAAATCATGATCTTTCCCAGTTGTCTCAATGAATTTTCTGTAGGCCATGTCAAAGGCCTGACCAATTGTAAGTGTGATTTCTTCAGCCTGAAAATGAAAAATTATACAAGGGTTCTGTAGAAATGTACTCACTTTCCCCAAGATCATTTAGATGACAACAGAACTTTCTGTTATTCAGACAAGGCAGGAAATCCTAGCCATTGTGGAACAAAATTCTAGCTATCATGGAAAAAAATGTAATCATAAAGTATGTTTTACCAAAGTTTTATTTGCAAACAGTGACTGGTGTGAAACATGTGACTTTCTAACATTTACATAAAGTACCTTAATAATGTGAACACCGCTGAAATCAATAAAGTGATTACAATTCCCATGTGATACAGGCAATAATGTCACAGTCTGTGTGTATGTGTCTGTGATTTGAATTTTTATTGTAGCCTTACCAATTTTTCAGTCATATTGCATGATGTCTGCAGTGTGGCAGATAGTAGATTTCGCTGGTCAGTTTCCAGAGAATTCACATGCCGAGAATCAGGGTTTGAATACTTTAGTGAATTAGATATAGACTCTGATATCAACATGGTTTGAATACTCCAGTTAATTAGATATAGACTGTGATACCAATCGTATTTTGAAAGTTCATCAGATTCAAATGATTTGAGTGATGTCTGACCCAGCATATTTAGAAGTTGGAAGACCAGACAACTTCAATGATGTGACACAGAACGAATTTGCATGTGCATCAGGGCCAAACTTATGCAAACAATTTGATGTCAATAAATTATAATTATGTATTTCACTTTATTATTAAAACCTGACATGTTCGCAAATATTTCAAGACACTAACACTACGCACATTGGGAAATGGGGAAACGGGGTAAGATGACCACACCTAAAGAAATCAATTACTTGTCTGAGATAGTTATGCACTATTATTCATACAATATGAGTGGCATTGTAGAATTCAAAATGCAGTTACATATAAGTTTCTAAAAAATCTGAGCCAGTAATTTCATGTGCCTGATAGACAGAATAATAACCCAATATTTGCCTGGTATACAAAGTTCAGTCAATCAAAGAACATGTCAGTGAGATATTCCTTGATTAATTCCATCAGACCAGAGTAGTAGTATCTGTTGATGATCTATAACAATATTCTCTGGATGTCCCTTTCTGCAAATTCATGCCTGCAAGTCAATAAAATAAGTATAAAAATTTGGATGCTCTGTGATGCCCAGAAAGTTCTGTCACGCTATAAAGTTTATTGGCAAGCAAGGAACCAACAGCAACAACACAGCCACAACAATCATGCTTATTTTGATAATTTCTCTTCTAGTATTATTTTCTGGAGGATCTGGATGTAGATGGTTTGCATGGATGATATTTAAGTACTTTGTCTTTATAAGATCTTCTGGATTTCATGAGTTGCCTCCCTTAGCATGTAATGCCAACTAACCAACAGCATGCAACAATCGTGCATTGTACATTGGCTGAAGATGGTGGATGCAATTGACTTCAAAATGATACTATATAAGTTTCACATCGAAAGCAGAGCTAAAAAATCTGATAGCCCGACATCTGTGGAACCTCTAATTTAATTTGGGCCTGACCTGTATTCAAAGAGAAGTGCCAGTCGGGCTTTTAGAAAGAAAAGTTTTGCATGAGGAAACTTTGATTGCAATAATGAAATATGTAAGTAGATGAACTTTTAAGACTGACACACATGCCATAATCTAAATCAGATTACCACTGTCCTACATGAAATTGAGATCTGATTTTAATCAAATGGAAGTTTAGCTAAAAATATGATTTGTACTCCTAAACTACCTGACACAGTTGTGGTTCTAGAAAACACAATTTTAAGTAATCTTTAAAAAAAAAAACAAATTCCCCCGCCCAACACCCCAGTCTATACCCATTATATGTAGCATGTATAAGCGTCAATCTGTAATAAATGAAACTGATATAAAACTATCTCATGGGCAGTTTAAATAGTGGCAGTTAAAGGCAAAAAGGTCAGGTATAAAATAAAAGTTTCACATTAACTGGCTGACAATAGCTAGTGAGATGTGTTGAAGGTTGCAGTGGATGAACCAATTGTGCTGTTTTGTATAGGTAGAACCAGGAAGTGGAACAACCCATTATAGGTACATCAAAGAGATGAGATGTGTGTACAAGTACAAGAGTTATTACATATTATTACCTTGAATGAGAATGTTTAAGCCACTATGTATTATATTTTTGTCATGTTTGTGAACAATGGCAACATTTTTTTTTATGTCAGATTTACTGCATATACAGAATGCAAAGAATGATCATTTCGGTTATTGAAATAGTGTTCAAGTGTAATTAATTTTTATTAAATTTATATTTGAATTGTATCTATAGTAACCTGCAACAATATTAAAAAAGGGAAAATTTTGGGCATGTTGAAATCGGTGTCTGGCATACCTGTCAATTTTTCAAAAGCCAAGTAGTGAGATTTAGACCTAAAATGGGGAGGTTTTTATGTGGCAAATTTTTAGCACCCATTTAAATAAATATTGACCAATCTTCCAGATTCAATAAGAGTGAAATTCTCAAAGGATGTGCCAGAGGCGCCTGCAAAAATATTTTTTGGTGGGGAGAGGAAGCACATAGTGGTCAGCAAAAACAGGTTTAAAGGTGAAACTGGGTAGGCGATTACTGCCCCTAATGTGCAAGTGCCCATGGGAAGCACCATTTCTCCCTGTGACACTGCCATATTTTTCTCCAAGGCAAGACCACTTTCTCATATTCTGGTCAGCTGTGGCTAAACTGCATAAATAGCTAAAGGTTAGATTTAAGTACTCAAATAATAACAGTAATCCTTATTATTGCATTTATCTTGTGAAAAGGACTGCCCTTAAGACCTACTTAATAAAAAACATGTTCTAAAGTGTGTATATATACTCCAGCAATTGATTGACAAATAAACAATGTCCTATTTTGTTGTAACTTTTGATGCCTAGGACTTCATTTAAACAGTTTAAATTTGCAGTCACCAGTTACTGTACATGTGGCAACTGTTTTACCCATTTCAGATCCCACTTTATTCACTTAAGGCATGTAACGCTGTTTACTAAATAAAATATTTACTCTGAATACTGTGTGTTATATTTTGTTTTATCCCTTCTTTTAATTTAATCATGGTAATTCAAGTTTACATATCTGGTAGAGGAATGTTAAGTGTTCATTGGCAGTTTCTTTTCGGAAATGGAGTTGTGATTTTGTTTGCAGAGAAAATTACACAGCATTCACAGTGATCATTCATGTGATTGAAACTAACTGGTGACAATTTTATTTTATTTTTATTTTTGTTCTACTATAGTACTGTTGTAAGGGGTTTTAAAAAATCTGAAATTTATGTGAATAATGTTTATTCTCAACATTCTATTACTATAGAATAAAAACGTTTTTATAGTGATATTAATTATTTCGTCACAATAGTATTCACAAGTGATAAAATAAAATATGGCATCTGTTGATTGCATATGATATATCTATTTATGTATGTTTTAATATGAGAAATGAAAATTGACAGACATAATGTAATAATCGGGAGCAAAAAGAATCGGCCAAATATTATGAGATCGGGAGGTAAGTGTAAAAATACCCTCAAAATCTGGAAGTTTTTCTCCTGGCTTGAGAGTTTACAGGTATGAACTGTCTGGGCTTGTGGAATTTCAGTTAGGGGTTGTGAGTTTATTTAAACCATTGCCTAAAAAATTTTTTTTTGAGTACTGCAAAGTGTGACTAAGTACCAGAGATAAGCCATTACATGTTCATTTGAATTAAAGGTATTTGTACAAACATGGACTGGCAATGGAACAAGTTGTGTGCTTCCCTTGTCTCAATCATGTAGGAACAGTGTTCAAATTTGAAACATTTAAATTTGATTGGATGAGGTGACTTGCTGGTGCATCCAATGAAATTTGCAAATCCGAAGCACAGAAATATCTGTTCAATCTGTCAAGGTGTAGATAGGGTTGACGTACTGGAACACTGGCTAGAAAAGACCATGTAGGTATATGTTACTTACATTTCAATCACAAGTGCATGCATTGTGTAATTACCTTTATTATAACTCTGAAAGACTGTAGGCAATGTGTAACTTAACATTTCTGTCCCCCTGAAAGTCTGTAGGCAATAAGTAACTTACATTTCTGTCCCTTTAGAAGACTGTGGGTAAAATGTAACTTACATTTCTGTCACTATGAAAGACTAGGCAATATGTAAATTACATTTCTGTCACTAAAAATATTGTAGGCAATGTGTGATTTACATTTCTACCTCTCTGAAAGACTTAGGCAATATGTAACTTAAATTTTCATCACTTTCAAAGACTGTAGGCAATATATAACTTAATTTCCTTCACTCTGAAAGACTTAGGCAATATGTAACTTACATTTCCATCACTCTGAAAGATTGTGGGCAATGTGTACCATACATCTATATCACTATGAATGACTGTCAGCAATGGATAATTTACATTTCTATCACTCTGAAAAATTGTGGGCAATATGTAACATACATTTATATCACTTTGAATGACTGTCAGCAATGGATAACTTACATTTCCATCTTTCTGAAAAATTGTGGGCAATGTGTAACATAAATTTCTATCACTATGAATGACTGTCAGCAATGGATAACTTACATTCCTATCAATCTGAAAAACTGTGAGCAATGTGTAACATACATTTATATCACTATGAATGACTGTCAGCAATGGATAACTTACATTTCTATCACTCTGAAAGACTGTGGGCAATTTGTAACATACATTTATATCACTTTGAATGACTGTCAGCAATGGATAACTTACATTTCTATCACTCTGAAAGACATAGCAATAGTGTTGGTTAGTGTCGGCAGCTTTAGCAATAAATGTCATCATCTTTTTGTCGGATTTGTCATCAGCACAGTATGATATTCTGTGTAAAGGGTGCTGGTGTAGAATAATCTGAAATTTATAAAATAATGATAGAATGAGTTCTTGAGATGCAACATTTACTTGCATAAATGGCTTAGCTTAGTTTGGATGAATGTTTTTAGAGAAAGTTTAAAATTTGAACAGTTAAGCTTGCTACATGAAATGTTTTCATTTATGCATTTATCTGTGTTTTATGTAGATTTATCTTTCAGATGGCTGATGGAATGGAAAAGGGTAAATCTGAAGCCACAGGGACTTACAGAGAATAAATTATGTGCAATTACTGGCACAAATATTTTTAACAGAAGTTTAGCATGAATGAAGAAATGATCTAAGTAAGCATCCAATCTAATTTTTGCAGATTGTTTTATCATTTGTTGTTTCATTTCTAATATTTTAACACTTAAACATTTTTACACTTTTTTCATTTTTGCTCTATTCTTACCAATTTCATTATATATATATATATATATATATATATATATATATATATATATATATATATATATATATATATATATATATATATATATATATATATATATATACTGGTTTATGATGTGAGTGGAACTGATAGTTACCAGATACTGTATTCATACATCTGGACTGGAACAATATAAAATAATGTATCATTTAGTAGTTCAATGCAATAATAAAATCGACACAAACTGGTACCTCATGAAATAAAATGAAACAACATATGTGAAACTATTATTAATTTTATTTTAAAAGAGACCCAAGGTAACCTGATATCACTCACATGACATAACACTGGTGTTAAAGGCAAAGCCAGTGCCATGGGTTGGACATGGTTGAATTGATGGTGTCTGACATGTTGTTTCACTACTAACTACCTTGAGCAACTTCAGCTGGTCTTGACACTATATTGGTGTACTTTTGTATAATAGGTGTTCAAACTGAGGTCAGACAGTTTTTGAAGAAAAGGTTGTGCTATATTTTTTGTTTTTCATTCATTACTATAGCCATATTTGTATGGAGATGCATATGATTTTGCAGGTTTGTCTCCTGGTCGCTATGATACCTACACCATTACTATGGAAAGCAGCCGAAACAAAATTCTGGTACAACATATAATAGTAAATGTTCCAACCCATTATAATAAATATTTGCTCAACCATTCCATACCTCTAGTTTAAAACTGGTATATCATATGTTTCCTGGGAAGCCAAACCACTATTACACAACCTATCCAAACAAACTCTGGTACAGCATGCCTTTGAAACATTTTCTAAAATTAATTTGGATCAGACCTTCCAAGGAAGATGGAAAAAAATAGTTTCTACAAGGATGCTAAGGAATCCACACCATTGACAGGAGAACCATCGAAGTGATTAGCATTGTGTTCCACATACAAAAAGCTGCTGGTTTGAATCTTACCACCGGATCAGACTACAGTCCATCTTTGTCCAAGATGCTTTGCTCACACTGCCTCAGCACTAAAAAACCTACTTATTTTCCTATGCTTTAGAGTACCAAACCACACACTGCCTCAGCACAAAAAAACCTAGATTTTCCTATGCCTTAAAGTACCAAACCACACACTGCCTCAGCACTAATAAACCTACTTATTTTCCTATGCTTTAGAGTACCAAACCACACACTGCTTCAGCACTAAAAAACCTAGGTTTTCCTATGCCTTAAAGTACCAAACCATAGACTGCCTCGGCAATGAAAAACCTTACTTATTTTCCTATGCCTTAAAGTAGCAAACCACTCACTGCCTCAGCACTAATAAACCTACTTATTTTCCTATGCTTTAGAGTACCAAACCACACACTGCCTCAGCACTAAAAAACCTACTTATTTTCCTATGCCTTAAAGTACCAAACCACACAATGCCTCAGCACTAAAAACCTACATATTTTCCTATGCCTTAAAGTACCAAACCACACACTGCCTCAGCACTAAAAAACCTATTTATTTTCCTATGCTTTAGAGTACCAAATCACACACTGCCTCAGCACTAAAAAAAACCCTACTTATTTTCCTATGCCTTAGAGTACCAAACCACACACTGCCTCAGCACTAAAAATCCTACTTATTTTCCTATGCCTTAAAGTACCAAACCACACACTGCCTCAGCACTAAAAAACCTATTTATTTTCCTATGCTTTAGAGTACCAAACCACACTGCCTCAGCACTAAAAAAAACCTACTTATTTTCCTATGCCTTAAAGTACCAAACCACATACTGCCTCAGCACAAAAAAAACCTACATATTTTCCTATGCCTTAGAGTACCAAACCACACAGCCTCAGCACTAATAAACCTACTTATTTTCCTATGCTTTAGAGTACCAAACCACACACTGCCTCGGCACAAAAAAAACTAGATTTTCCTATGCCTCAAAGTAGCAAACCATACACTGCCTCGGCACTAAAAAAACCTTACTTATTTTCCTATGCCTTAAAGTACCAAACCACACACTGCCTCAGCACTAATAAACCTACATATTTTCCTATGCCTTAAAGTACCAAACCACACACTGCCTCAGCACTAATAAACCTACATATTTTCCTATGCCTTAAAGTACCAAACCACACACTGCCTCAGCACTAATAAACCTACATATTTTCCTATGCCTTAAAGTACCAAACCACACACTGCCTCAGCAATAAAAAACCTACTTATTTTCCCATGCTTTAGAGTACCAAACCACACACTGCCTCAGCACTAATAAACCTACATATTTTCCTATGCCTTAAAGTACCAAACCACACACTGCCTCAGCACTAATAAACCTACATATTTTCCTATGCCTTAAAGTACCAAACCACACACTGCCTCAGCAATAAAAAACCTACATATTTTCCTATGCCTTAAAGTACCAAACCACACACTGCCTCAGCAATAAAAAACCTACTTATTTTCCTATGCCTTAAAGTACCAAACCACACACTGCCTCAGCACTAAAAAACCTATTTATTTTCCTATGCCTTAAAGTACCAAACCAAACTATTTTACACCGACACTTATTCCCCCTATCCATGACCCCTCATCTCTATACACTAATGATTAATAACATTAAACAAGTGACTTATATTATAAGTCTGTGCTATAAATTTATCTATTTATATAGCTATCTATCAAGTTTGGTCAATAAATATTTGTGAAATATTACTGAAGCATATAATTGTTGGTTCTACTGACCATCTCAGGGGAACTGAAGGGATTTACCTTTGTCTTCGGATCCTGAATGGTTACTCCATCAACAGATATTACTAGTTCAACTTTTGGAGTCTTCTGACCCTCAGCTTTCAAGATGTGCTTGGTAAACTGAAATAATACAAGGATTTCAAATGCAACTTTACTGTGTATGTTAGAACCATGTCACAATGTCTTTAGATTTTTATGAAAAAAAGAAACATAAAGTTAGATAAACATACTCAACTTTCTTTATTCACCGATGAATATTTTTAGGCATCATTCAAATTAAAGTAATCCTAAAACTTTCCTCTGACAGTAAACTAGATTCTTCTAGTTTAAATAATATATATTTTAGTGCATCTTAATGACTTTTAATTTTTGGTATCAATTTCACCAAGGCAGGTAAATAAATAGAAAGTGATACACATTTGAGGAAGCAAATATGAACAATTTAGAAGATGCAAAATAACTATTTAACTGAAGCCAAATAAAGCATTTTGCAGCTGTTTTTTTAAATGTTGAATTTCATATTTATAATAAATATTCTCTATATAATCCATATGAAGTGACAAGTATTGGACATCAGTATGGCATGGCTTTATAAATATTTTTGTGTGCTCTACAGCAAATGTACCAAGATTTTTAACTGGTATCAGATTGTTAAATGCTGTTTAATTAAATCAAAGAAACTAAACTACAAAAATTATATTGTAAATCACTCTATTCCTCAACCACCAAAAAACATGCAGATGACCAAATGAAATAAAACATGTACCTTTCTTTTTCGAATACTTTCTTTGACAACTTCTGTGCCTTTTGGGGCATCCACTTCACTTTCCCCAAGAAACTACAATATGTAAAAAATTTGTAAATACACAGTGCTAATCATCACAAAGTAACTACTAGAATTTCTCAATTAGTCAAAAAATTTTGTCTAAACAAATGCTGAAATTTTCAATTCCTGTATATGTTCAGTCATAAGACAAGTCCAACTTTAAAGTGCACAGACCCAGACATGCCACTGCATAGTGCACCAGCAGATCCTAGTCTGTGCAGTTTGTTAGGAGTATTCAGCAGAATAAACAACATAGACTCTGATCTACAGGTGCATATTGTTATGCAAGAGGAGGATCTTGTGGTTTTCTTGGAGTATTTATGGTATGTACAAAAGCGTTATGGCATACAGTTGCTTATAAGTTAGGTAAAACTGCAAACTACATAGACCCAAATCTACTGGCAGGTAAGTGCACAATCAGATCTAGATCTATGCAGTTTATTAGAAGTAATCAGTAGAACAAAATGCAAAGACCCTGATCTGCCAGTGCATTAGGAAATGGCATACTAAACTGAGTTGTTAGCAGTTGGAACTGACTTACAAGCAACTACAGAATGTATTGACTTTTCTGTTCCAAATCTAGGTTCCAATTAGCTTTAGTTAATAACTATTTATTAAGTAGTATTTTATTTCTCTTTGTTTCACAGCTAAAATTTTTTGGATTTATTGCTATATTTATGTTTGTGTATTGTTTTAATTTATTGCTATATTCTATGTTTGTGTATTGCTTATTAATTTATTAGCCAGGGCTTGAACCCATGACTTCATGCAACCAATGAGGATGCTCTAACCACTCTAACCAATGTGGTCCTTGAAAAATTGACTTTTAAAAATGCAAATAATGCATATTTATGAAGTACGTGCTATTTATTTCTAAACATAAACTGTTTTATGCCTCAATATGTTTCTATGGTATTCACATGAAAATCAAAACGAACCTTTCCACAGTGTAATAATTTTATCCATACAATTCTAAGTGATCAAACTATTACAGTCTTGACTTCAGGAAAAGACTCACATGGCAGTGGCATGCGACAGAGAAATTTACGTGTCTTACTAACCGTACATTTCTTGTCTCAGTCATCTCAGACCTGTTGTCTCAGTCTAGGTGTTAACACGATCCAAACTACTTTTAGAAAAGTTAACCTTGTTGTCTTTTGCTGTGCCTGATGTAGTTGTTTTAATATCAAACAACAACATATATACAGTATAGCAAAAACATAGTAACTTAAAGTAAATCTATCTTTGAAAACACACCATACAAACCACTTCAAGAGAGAGAGAGAGAGAGAGAGAGAGAGAGAGAGAGAGAGAGAGAGAGAGAGAGAGAGAGAGACTCACTCACAATGTTGAGCTTTTTATTATTTTGCTAGTTCATTCCACACAGCATGGTAAATTTTATCCTATATGCAGGCCTAACTCAGTACATTTTCAGGTCAGTGTCATTAAAAGTAGCTGAAGCTATCTAACTAGTTTTAAATACTTTGTGTGAAACAAATTATATACTTTTAGCTACATTTAATGATGTGAACCTGAAAATTGACTGTGGCAGAGATAGGATAATCTTCTCAATGTTGTGTGAAATGAACTATGACAGAAAACCGTGATATATCTGCAGAGACTATAGACCTATACACTTCATAGCCTCCCAACTCTCTTAACAACTATAGAAAATTTAGTAATAGGAGACAAATGTCAAACATGCTTTATTCTAATTTTGTTAAACATCTTTATTGTGCCACAGTTGAATCAAAAATATACCTACAATATTAAATGACAAATAATCAGCCAGAATGAATCATTTATCTGTCAACACATTAATCCATAAGCAAAATTCACTGCAGCACTTACCATATTTATAAGACAGAAAAATTTTCAAAGAATCTAAGATCTTGAAAGTTTAGCACATGGTTATCAACTAAAGTTTCGTTAGTGGATGGTCTTTTTATATGTGGGGTAATTTACAATTAGTATTAAGGACAATACAAGTATGTTACAAATATATCACAAACAGTTTCCAAAGAAAAAGAGTTATATACGATAGTGACATAGATCTTCAATTATCCATGAATAATGTAATGCAACACGTTACTGTTCATTACAGTTTGTACTAAGTATAACTACAGTAGAGCTGAATACGCAGCATCATTTCATTATTTAGAATATAATTTTTCAAAATGGGAACTGATGAAAATTAAACAATTTCCTGTAATAATCGTCATTAAGACTAATTTCATACAAAATCCATATATTAAATGTGATAATACCTTAAAACTATGCAATGTTTGGTTATGGGGGAGAGGCTCACATGTAAAAACTGTGCTTCAGATGACATGTCATGCAACAGTCCTCATTAACATATTGTATTAATGCACCACATGTAAACATTTGCGTGTGAACTTTACTGCACAAGTAATGGTATTCTTTCTTACTTTAAACAATAATATTGGGTGAGAAAAAGAATCTACATTGGAAATTGGACTGAGACAAGGAAATCCTAGTCACAGGGTTACAGGGTTATCTCCCCACTCAGGCAAGACTTGTGAGGAGACAAATAATAAATAAATCCCTTTGATTGGGATTTCCTTGTCAGTCCAAACTCAAACATAGATTCTGTCTTCCTTTCTAGGGGCAAATACTCTTTTTATCTTTAAATTAACAGCTTCGTGGTTACTATCACTGCTGATAAACTTACAAATGATGAAGTTTTAAAAACAAAAGGAAGTGGAGTTACCTGCCACAAAGAATCCTCCAAAGGTATTGTCCATTGACACATATGGAAGCAAAAACTTTGGGGGTGTGGTTATTTCTTTTCTTGCAATAGTGAAAAACAACAAAACTGTTTCAATAGCCTCTGTTCTGTAACAATATCTTACTTCCCTCGCTCCTCCTTCTAAACTATTACTACCTAGGTTATTAATTAATATTACTTTATTTGTAAGGCAGTTTATCCGCCCTTCTTGAGAAACTTGAAAAGATTGTAACTTTCATATAAGCCAACACAAAATATCTTCTTTTTCCTATATTGTATTATCATTATTTGCTCATTTAAAACTATAGAAAATTAGACTATAAGCAATTTGATTAAATTTTTTATTTAAAATCAACACCAGATTATAACTTTTTTTTGGTTTTTATGCATTATGAATATACAATATTTATTTTACCTTTATTGCTTATTTAGTTTATGCAACACAGAATTAGTAATTAAACATTGTAATTTTGTACCATATAAAACTGATTCAACAAAGGGACATAACTGCTTCAGAGAGGCTCATTTGGAAAACCTGCAAAAGTTTATATAAATCATACTCTCATTACCGACGAAACAAAAAGAATTGCCTAATTTTCTTCTTGCACAGCAGGGCAACAAATTTGGTAATATTAATAAATGGATTTCTGGTACTAGAGAATGTATACTTTTGGCACACAAAAATAAAATAAAGAAATTTTGGAAAAGTCAATCTAAACACAAGGACACTATACATGTAAGGCTGCATACCTTGACATTGTACACAATATGACCTCTAAGTAAAGCCTCTGGTGGGTGGACCCATTGCTTGTTTGCCCCTGCTAAAGATGAAAAAATAAAAAATTAAATATTGTTCAAGAATATAAAAGCAACTAAAAAAACTTGTCTACCACTAGTCCATATTAAAAAAAAATCAAACACTTCTCATATTATTGACTATTATTGTTTGCTACACAGGACAACTAAAGGATGGATCCTTTAATTTTTGAAGGGTGGTTGGGTGGAAGGGCTAGGATTTTCTTCAGGGAAAAATATTCTCAGCCTTTGTATAGCTTGACAAATATATATAAATATATTCTTCCTCTGGAATATATCATAGCCATTTTATTTGTTGAAAAGAGAAAATTATTGTAATACATATGAAACCCCTATCCATAAAATGACCAGTCCCTAATACAGGAATTTTAATTAGAAGTTGTCAACATAATTCACTGTTACATGTGTACCAACTGCAGTACCAAGGCTAATGCACCTGTAGATCTGGGTCTGAGCAGTTTGTTACAAGAAATCAGTAGAACAAAGAGATTACACCCTGATCTGCAGGCACATTATGCTATGGCAAATCAGGATCTTTGTTGTTTGCAGTTTGACTCCACTTATAGGTCAATATATAATATATACATGCTGAAGATGATGGATCAATGGAACCACAATAACTATCAAGCAAAGGGCAGAGGCATGAAAACAAATTTGCAAAGGATTTAAGGTCAGTCAAAGTTTAATTGAGGTAGAGGGGTATATCTCATTTTAAACATATAAACTAACAATTAAATTTTCAAATTTTATCATCATTCATTGATATATTTTTTATAGAGCTATAATGAGTCAGTTTGACTTGACTTATAGGTCAATATATAATATATAGATGCTGAAGATGATGGATCAATGGAACCACAATAACTATCAAGCAAAGGGCAGAGGCATGAAAACAAATTTGCAAAGGATTTAAGGTCAGTCAAAGTTTAATTGAGGTAGTGGGGTATATCTCATTTTAAACATAAACTAAGGATTGAATTTTCAAATTTTATCATCATTCATTGATATATTGTTTATAGAGCTATAATGAGTCAGTTTGACTTGACTTATAGGTCAATATATAATATATAGATGCTGAAGATGATGGATCAATGGAACCACAATAACTATCAAGCAAAGGGCAGAGGCATGAAATCAAATTTGCAAAGGATTTAAGGTCAGTCAAAGTTTAATTGAGGTAGAGGGGTATATCTCATTTTAAACATATAAACTAAGGATTGAATTTTCAAATTTTATCATCATTCATTGATATATTGTTTATAGAGCTATAATGAGTCAGTGATTAAAGTCCCGGACATGCGACCAGAAACAAGTGTGCTTGAATCCTGCCCAGACCAAGCAGGCTCGGCCTCTGCGAAGTGTCTTTTTCATGGCACTTTACTCCTATTTCCTCAACATGATTTAAGGTTATAACACTCACTTAATCAAATAATTATAAATTTTCCATAATTCTGTGTGTGTGTGTGTGTGTGTGTGTGTGTTTGTGTGATTTAAATTTTTAATATAGCTTTAAAATATTTTAGTCATATCACTATGCTGTCTGCAATGCAACAGTTTATAGTGATGTCTAGCACTGGGGATCATGCCACAGACATGTAGCATCATGTCCCACCCAGTCTCATTATCCTGACACAAGGACAACCAGTCCTAACAATAACCTCTTAATGCTGAACACCTAGCGAGGCAGCTTTAAGGACCATATCTTAATTTTTGGTATGACTCTATTGGTGTTCAAACCAGCGAGGTTCCGCATCTGTGGCAGATGCTCTAACCACTAGGCCACCAGAGCAGTCCCATAACTCTCTGAATTGCTGTTAAACATACTACGTGTCACTTACATTGGTTATGTGTGAGAAAATCAGTTAAAACTGCTTAAAATTTTAAGATCACTGATTGGTTAGTCACAATTGATTGATAATCACTTGTAACTGGTTAATGAAATCCTTAATGAAATATTATGTAATCTCTTTATTACAGCTACAAGATTATATAAAAACTGCTTAATTGGCTTGCAGCAATTGAGTTTAACAAATCTCAGCACATGTCTTGAATGATCTATGGATAAAATGAGTAAACAAAGTTTTAAGAAATTAGTCTTAAGAAATAATTGACTTAAGAAATAATTATTTTAATGACAAATTTCTAAATAAACAGCAATGTGATACAAAATTTTGATCAATTTTAATTGATTATAAAAAATCAAAATTGGATATTTTTTAT
The DNA here is from genome assembly GCA_016746295.1 of Potamilus streckersoni. NCBI lineage: Eukaryota > Metazoa > Mollusca > Bivalvia > Unionida > Unionidae > Potamilus > Potamilus streckersoni. Next base: position 4,205,171 of record JAEAOA010001954.1, read on the forward strand.
TTCTGACCAATCATTAAACAAATTAATAGACACACCACTGTGTATATACATTTATTTCATACAAATGTCAATCTATCCCTTACAATCTTTCAATCAAGACAAAATTATCCAAGTCCCATCAGCAGTCTTATGTTTAACTACATTCCAAATGAGAATTAAACAGTAATGAAATATGAATTCCAAACTGCAGTGCTGGAAAAATCTATATCTACCACCTCTCTTCCTTCTCCAACTACATTCTTGGTGGGGCATAAAAAATCTACAACCATTATATGTTGCACACTAAAATTACTCCTACAGTTTGTATTTTCATGGAAAATTCAAAACAGAAAGTTGTCATTTTTTATACAAGGCAATTGATGAACAATGAAAAGCATGTGTTCCTCAATGTATGGAGCCTCGTCTCATTTACAAATGCAACGCATGAAGTTAACAATAAAAGATGATTCTTCTTCAGTGAAAAATTGTCTCACCTACATCCGGGCATAGATGTATCGCCCTGCATCTGCATGATTGAATTAGGAAACAAAATGTTAAAGTTGATGTTGCTGTTAGCAGAAGAGTGATATATGTTCTGCAAACCAAATGCAGATGAAAAATAACTTTTTACTGAAGAAAAATAACACCTTTATAAGTACATATCCCACAAACCCTATGCAAAAGAGAAATAACTTTCTACTTGGAAAAGTGATACCTTACTATCAGTATATGTCCTACAATCCTTATGCAGAAGAGAAATAACTTTCTACTTGGAAAAGTGATACCTTTATCACCAAATGAAACTGCTCCAGTGGCCTAGTGGTTACAGCATCCACCTCAGATGTGGGAGGTCGTGGGTTCAATTCCCAGCCAAGTCATACCAAAGACTTACAAACACTACTAACAGCTGCCTTGCTTGGCGCTCAGCTTTAAGAGGTTAGTGTTAGGACTGGTCGGCCTGGTGTCAGGATAATGTAACTGGGTGGGACATCATGCTACATGTTTGCAGCATGATGCCCCAGTGCTAGACATTATGACTGAGAAATTGTTAAAGCTACATTAAAAATTTAAATCACACATATATCAGTAAATGTCTTACAATCCTTATGTAGAAGAGAAAATAACTTTTTAGTGTATAAAAGTGACACCTATATCAGTATATGTCCCACAAATCCTATACAGAAAAGAAATAACTTTTTACTTGGAAAAGTGATACCTATATCAGTATGTGTCCCACAATCATTATGCAGAGGGGAAATAACTTTTTACCACGGAAAAGTGACAATTATATCAGTACTTGTCCCACAATCCATTTGCAGAGAGAAATAACATTTTTCCTTGGAAAAGTGACACCTATATCAATATAATGTTATGCATATTTAATTTAATTGTTTGTTAGTTTTAAATTTTTTATTACATTACATGCTATAGTAATGCAGCATTATTTTTTCTGACACTGTCCAAAACTGAGCTCATTTCTGCTTGACTGTTACTTTTTACGTCATTTATGTAAACAACTAATACTAGCTTCATTATTATCGATATGTGTATGAGCTTATTAGCAGGATTATTCTGCTAAACAATAACGACTAAATATGTTGATCAGGGTCAGGGTTTTGGAGATTCTTAAGTGAATTTTGTAGGCTATTGTGTTGTAAATAAAGCTCATTCGATTAATCTAAAAGGTTATTTTTCATTAGATAATGGTTGTATTTAGAAAATCCTAATTGTGAACTGAGGTCTAGCATAGAACTATATTATCTTATGACTGTGGATTTTACCAGTCATGCTTTAACATCTATCACTTGAAACTGTATTATGCTGTGACCAGTTTAGGCTGAATTGTATTTTCTTCAAATTACTGAATTCAAGTGATTATTTTCTCTGGAAATACAAACATGCTCTTATAAAATTCTTGGATAAAGACAGTCACAGGAATTTATACAGAAATCTAACCTGGAATAATATTTCTGTGATTCAACAACAGATTGTTGACACATCAGTATTTCATTATGTTATAACAGACATGTCATCACCTTCAGTTTTGGATCTCTTTGGGACTTGAACTGAATTTTAATTAGGACGTTTTATTACTAGGACTTGTGTCTTTAAGTCCTGGATTATTTTTACATTTAATCTGCAATACTCCAAGTTTGTTTTCTTCTCATTTTTCATTTTGAATTCAAAGGAAATGATTTAAAATGTATTTGTTTAAACTTTAATCTTTTCTGTTACTCGTTTTATGACCACAGACTAGTAACAATATGTCCCACAAACTATACAGAAGAGGAATAATTTCCTCCCACTATAATAATGCTGTTGAGGAGAGACAAAAATGTGCAGTAATTTCTCTATGTTAATTCATTTATTACGACAGAGTGAGAATAGGAGGCAGAGGGGAAGATTTTATACCAGTTCTGTATCCTTGAATACATACTCATGTTCTAATAAAGAGTTGATAAATGACATATGATGAATAAAGATAAAATAATTTTAAATATTTTAAATTTTAAAATAATCTGTGAAGCTTCATAGTTAATTTTGATGTCTCTTCATAACATGGGACTGCATGTAAATAACAGCAGAGACATTACTCCCAAATACCGAAAACTGCATGTCCACCACAGTACAACCTTGCCAGGTGCAATTGGTTAAATACTTTTAATAGCTCAATAATAAATGAAAGCATCTTATAAAAAACTGATTATGGCAATTAATGTAGAAGTCAATCACTTACATGATCAGACTGATTGTTTAAACAGTTATTTACAGGTTTAATCATGCTCATGGTAAAATGACTGATTTTTTTTTTTATTTATTCACTCTTATTAAGGGGATGTTATTAAACTTAAAAAGAGTTCATGAAAGTGTGTGCCCAAAGGCATCTCATTCTTGGAGTTGTTCTTCTGGGTCTTAACGCCATTTTTCAGCACACAATAGGCTATACATGGCTGCCAGTATTAATGGTGGAGGAAGAACCTGGGAAATCTGTGGAAAGAACCACTGACAAACGAGAAGCTACTGGCAAGCTTTCTCACATATCCACATTCGCCGAATCTTAGACTTGAACTCATGCAGACAGAAGTGAGATGGCAGTGATCTGTAAATGAAAGCGCTTTAGACCATTCGGCCACTCAGGGCCCCTTCATTGTTGGAGAGAAGATTGCCTTATACTGTGATATATCATTTTATAATAGTTTTCGCAAATCTATATTATCATACTGTAGGTTGGTTTGATGATAAATCCATTTATAATGGTTTATAATTAGGCCCATAATGTAAAATAAAGCTTTGAAAAAATTAACTCAGTATGATGTAGTCTAAAATCGTATCAGAATTATATGTAGCTGCCCTCAGCAGTTAGCATGGGTTACTTTCAACAACAATCCCACCCAGACCAGGTCTAATAAAATGCACATTTATGTGTCTCTGACAATGCACTTTTGGTTGAATATCCCCTACCCTAACCAAGTCTTGGAATTTTGTTTTATTCAGTGAAATTTATGGTGAGGAACCATTTTATCTGAATTTTTAACTTAACTTTACATAAATTTCAGTCATATCACTATAATATCTGCAGTGTGGCAGTTTATAGTGATGTCTAGAACTGAAGCATTATGCCGCAGACATGTTGCATGACGTGCCATTCAGTCAAATTATTCTGACACCACAATGACCAGTCCTAACACTTACCTTTTAATGCTGAGCACCAAGTGAGGCAGTTGCTATTACCATTTTTACAAGTCTTTGGTATGACTCTGCTGTGGTTTAAAACCCAGGACCTCCCACATCCAAGGTGGACAGTCTAACCACTTAGGCCAACAGAGCAGTTGAACCATTTTATGTATATGATTAACAAAAGAAACAATTTACATGGTAGGACACAACCACTAACCTGGTCTGACATCAGTACCCTAGAAATTATTGGCAAGTAGCTTTATATAATGTGATACTGGAGTAATCATTCTCAGAAAAATGTCAGAGAAAACCAATTGTTAGAAAAAACAAAACAAGAATAACAAGCATACTTGAGTCTTTTACATTTCTAATTCACTCTACTTCTTCAAACTTTGCATACCATTTATGTTGCAAACTATCACACCTACTTACCTCCCTTCATATTGGCACCGTATGGAGATGTCTCAATTTGCTCAGCTTCAACCGATTCTGCCACAAGTTGAGATGACAGCTGTGGTTTGTGGCCTAATCCAATGTGGATGAACTTCCTTGATCCAAAGTCCTTGTTTGGAATCAGGACCGTATTCTGACGGCTGATAAAATAATCCTTGAATACTTTAGCTTTATCCATTTTGTAATAGTGAGTTCTATAAATCTTGTTAAAATCACTGGACAAGAGTAAATATGTCCTCAATACCACTGTGTTATCTATACGTCAATGAGTCAACTGTCATTTGCTATCTATGTATCAGAAAGTGTGCTGTCCAAAACCTTCTTCAGTCATTGACATCTATGCCTATGTTTTAATCAGGTAGTGAGTTCACATCAATCTGATAGGACAGTGCTGTGATAAACTAATTGCAGTTACACAATAAGGTCAGAAATAATTAATCTATATTTATAGCATCACATATTATCTGTAGTAAGCAATACCACAGATTTTGAACAATATTCAACACCTAAGATAAATGTCATGAAGGAAAACTGCAAATATGTTTGTTTGTTCAAACACAATATGTCAAGTCTTCATGACATTGAGTCAACATAAATAAAATGTATTTGTTGTAAATTAAAAGCATTCAAATGTCAAGGTTACCAATAGGATCAGCTAAGGTTTTGGATTTTATTAAAATTATTATATGTCTGTCGACAATTGCAAAATATCCGGTTCATTAATTCCAAGGGCATCCATATACATGTATGTTAAAGAGACAATTTACAAACCGTACCATAAATTTATATCACTACAGGCTACTTTACATTAGTGTTTGAAAAATTATGACACCATCAAATTTCAGGTTCACAGGTTCAGAAATTAAAGCTGAACAAAATATTTTGCCTTTTAAACCACTATGTTAATCTAATACACCGCTGACAAAACAGAATCTTTTTTGAAATGTAAATAACAAATATATTATCATTATATACTAGAATAAAGTTTCAATTAGAGCTGAACCTTTTTGTAATTTAAATATGAGAAATGTGAAGTCTTTGACTTAGTAAGAAATACTGTAAAAAATGTCAATGTACTATAATATTATTCTCATCAAATATGTGGTCACAATAAGTCAATAAAAAGCTTTTAATTTGTCCTCATGTTCATTCTGAAATACTTTTACCTTTTAAAACACTACTGACAAAACATACAAATTATTGAACTGTAAATTACAAGAAAGTCACAACTTGTAAATTATGTAATAATAGATGTTACTAATTATACAATTCTATTCACATTCCAAATGTATGACATTGCAATCATTGTTCAAATAACTTTTAAACTGGACAGCAGGCATGCATCCATCTGCTAGATAACTTCAATTCTTTTATTGTTACAGCCTTGATGTAAGCCAGCATACAGTAATTACCAGTAAATCAAGACCTGGTCTGATATGAATTACAATTAGGTTTCTATTTTCACAACTGTAGGCATTAAAATAAGCAAAAGAATTATGTGTATATTTTTGGGTTTGTTTTTCAGCTACTGTGAGGATGCTGTTATCCTACACAATATATCAATCTGTTATAATTAAATGCAGCAATCAACAATATTTAAGTTTGATAAGATTTAAATTTTTGTTGGGAGGTCCTCAAACTGATCTTGATTTAATGGGACCTAAAAGTCATTTCCTTTACTTCATGCCTACCACATATTTGTTAACAATGAGGATAATGCTAAAATCTAGAACTGGTGGGTGGGGAAGAAATGTGAAATGACTCAAAGAAACTACTGATCTCCAAAAGTCATGGTCCCAAGATATGACCAGTTTGCAATGAAAATAAAAAACATTACTGAATTCACTGACCTCTTGCCTGTACAATATTTTTGATTTCCTTTATTAAAGCTTTAAGCAAAAATAGTCCAAGTACACATAACCTTTGCCTTCATGAAACAAACCTACACAAAATGTAAAGTTTCTATAATTTCAAGAACAAAATCGATTTTGTAAATGTTTTTGCTTTTATATAAATAAAATTTCTATGCACATAAAGTGGCAAATTTTTTTTTACAAGGAATTGTGTGAAATTGAGTAACTAGGTGAATAAACAGATGTGATTAATTTTACATATTATATATGAAAAACATAAAGTGCATCATATATAATATAATTCAGTTCACTACATTAAATAGTCTTATTTCATTTGACTTATAATACAGTGATTACTTGTAAATCATTTCTGCTATTTTGACCAAGTTAATACACAACCGAGGTGCAGCTTTCAATAAGGCAACTAGCTATACAGAAACTGCTGAATAATTTAACGTCATACAAAAATACTGGTGCACTTTGGTACAACGTAGTTATCGCCTTTCTTGATAATTATGTATATCCTGTGTACGAAAATGTAACAGATTAAAACACAGACCGAACCTTCAATTAACAGATGGGCACACTTGTTGTAGTTAAACGTACGTCTCTACTCATTTTCGAAAACTGACATTGTACAGGAACATGTGTACCCAGATTATACTGGAACATGTGTACGTAAGCACAAAGTGAAATTAGTCCAAAAAGTTTTGAAAACTACTGTCATTTTTTCCTCGTTCTAGTCATAGAAGAATCACGTGTACAACAGCCACGTATTTTATCTAAAGTGTACAGCTCAAAACTTTAAGAAAAAGCCCTTCGGAATCAATCTATAAAATATTGATCAAGTTTCACTGTTGCCCAGTTTACATCATCTGGAGTAATTTTTGGCCACGTCCTCTCAGTGAAGTCACTAAAAGCATTGTCAGCTACACATAAGCTCTTTCCCCTTCTCTACGTCTTGTTGGTATTATAAGTATATACATTCTAAAACCTAGAGGTGCTACGTGGCCAACAATATCGGTGTCCCAATTTGTGTTTTTAGTGTACCGTAAACATGCCGCTGGTTATATCCAATAAGTGCGTTTACTTATTCCATTGTGTAAACTATGCACTGGCAAATATTAAGTACATCTAATACCCCAACATTTTCCCGGTTATCTGATATGTTTAATGTATAACAACAATTAATCAAATAGTAATAATTTATCCCCATCCTTTTTTATTTAGCAACGGCATATTGATTTGGACATTACTTTTGACATGTGACTGTTCTAAAGAAGCATGCTAGAGACAGTGTGCAAAAACCAGATTGTAGACAAATAAAATTCTGCAAATATATTTTTTTTCATACATCTATGACCTGATTAGATCTTTAAGGTAAATATTGCAATTTTTATTTTTTATTTTTTTTAACATTACACAATTTTTCAATGTTTTGGACTTTTAAGCATGATTAACCATAACACTTGCAATAGACAAATAAAATTTTATAGACTTGTGTGTATTCATATGTAATGGCCAGATTTAATTTTCAGGTCTTTATGACACATTTTTCAATTTTTTTTTTTTTTTTTGGGGGGGGATTGAACTTTCTGGAGTTTTTTCATATAAAAACCTTATTTGCACCATTGAGGAAAATTCATTAGAGTTATACAAATGAAATCTGTAAGGCATGTCTGCATAAATTGAATGCAAGTGTTTAAACGTTTTCATAAACTGCTTCACTTCCTGAACTTGTAGTCTTGTGCATGTAAGTGAAATTACAATATTTATTGCCAGGTTGCATGCATTGGACATATAGTTGTAATGCTGCTGGCAAAAACATTTATTTCTGTATGATTTGCAAATTTATTTGCAAATGTTTTATATCTGAATGCTTATGAAAGTGTCTACAAAATCCCATGCAAATAACAAAGGTTCTTTAAGAAAGTGCACAGATCAGCAAAAACTTTACTAAAAAATGGCAATAATTTGGTTTGTAAAACTTGTAGTTTGTAATATAAAATGGAAGCGCGTAACCTTTGTTTATCTTCAATAGACAATTTAGAAATAGCATAAAATATGTGTATTTGATATACTTAGGGTCTGTGAAAGTCCAATAAATTTTGCTTCTAATTATTTTATTGTAAAAGCTACCTTAAAATAAACACATCAGCACAGAGGGAACTACAACACAGACTGTCAACCGGTCAATAGGGCTGTGACCTTTACACATGTAAATGATAATCTGGTTTTAGTCATACACATTTATAATATTGTGTTATTGTGGTTAAAGGAATAAAACATGATCTGTGACATGAAAATAAGTTAAGGATTTGGCCACAAAAAAGAAACAAATGTGTGTTTCCTATTGCACTGGTTTTAAAATTTGGATAGATAAGTAGGTTGTTGTAGTATATATCTATATATATATATATATATATATATATATATATATATATATATATATATATATATATATATATATATATATATATATATATATAATTTATAATTATATATCATATAATGTAATAGGCACTTCAAGTACAAGGGAAAACCTGCTCAATTAGATTCACAAATGATTATGGCAAATTAAAAAAATATATATATTTTGTTGTCCTTAAACATTAATATTTATATTATAATGAATAGTATGCATAATGTACTATGTGCTACAAGTACTGGATTAAACCAGCTCAATTGGATGTGCAATTTAATTTGGGGATTTGTTTTAAATTTTTAAAATTTTTTTACAGGGGAAGTGCTAGAGTCAGCAATAAAAAAATTGGGACAGTCAGCAAACAGAAACACATTTTTTTTGTGGTCTTCTGGTGAAATAAAAATTGCTGAAAATAACAAGACACGAGAGCTTTAGTTAATAAATATTTCTCAGAGGTAGTAAAAGTAGAATAAAGGTCACAGAGGTAGAAATAGTAGAATAAAGATCATTGAGAAGAAGAAAAAACAGAATAAACCTCACAGAGGCAGAAATAGAATACAGTGGTACAAACAAAAGAATAATAAAGATCACTGAGGTAGAAATATCGTAATATAGATGACAGGTAGAAAAAGTAAACTAAAGATCACAGAGGTAGAAATAGTACAATAAAGATCACACAGGAAGAGATGATTGAATCTGAGGAAGAAGTTGTGGAATAAAGATGAGGCAGAAAAAGTTAAATTTAACAGAGGTAAAAATAGTAGAATAAAGGTCAGAGAAGTAGAAAAAGTAAATAGAATAAAGATCACAAAGGTAGAAATGAAGAATGAAGATCAGTATAAGAATTTGTAGAATTATGATCACAGATATAGAAGCAACACAAAAATATCAGAGAGGTAGAACTTAAAGATCAAAGTGGTAGAAATAGTAGAATAAAAAAGGTGAAATGCAATCTATGTGCAATAGAGTTAGCTTACTATCATAGTAACAGTGGTACTGCTGAATCTTCCAAAGCATGAACATAATGTAAATCCGTTACTTCTGACAGCAGCCCAGAAGCAGCATTGGGTAATCTCCAAACATTAGTAGTAAAATGAGGAATCAGACTGGTACACTATAAATCTATAATAGTAATTAGTTTAAGATTTAAGTAATATTTAGTGGTCATAACAAAATGACCTGTAAATTAATTGGCTGTTTAATTGGAGTCCTATGGTTTCAAGCAAAACCTAGCACTATAAATGTGTCTATATCCAACTCGTCATTGTGACAAATCAGTCAGTTGCAGATGACTAAACTTTATGGGAGAAATGTAACAACCTTATAAACATGCTTTGTTTTGAACAAAAACATTTGCAACATCGATAGGGATTTATTGTTGATTTACTTGCTAAAATATGCCAACTTTTTTATGGTCAACTAAAGAATAAGAAACACATGTAAAATGTATAACTTCATTTTGTAAGTAAGGTGAAAACACATAACAATTTCTGGTAAACATTACAGCCTTACTCAGGTCAGCAGCTCAAGGACTCCTGCTGACATCACATGGTAATGCATTATTAGAGAGTTTCTGGTGTACTCTTGCCAAATCAACTGGGCCTACCCCCAAAAATGTGTGCATTTTCCAGTTTAAGGTCATGCTGCAGAGTTTTCACAAAATGTCATTTCCTTACACTTATGTTATCTGTATGATGTTTAAACTTTGCTGTTAAAACTGCTGAACACTGGGACATTTTTCATTTGTTATGATCCAAAATAAAATTCTCTCTAGCTTAAGTTTTTATCATATTTTAAAGTCCAGATTATCTGACAAAGATTTAAATCCAGTCCATGAACCAGAAAAAATGAAAAAAGAAATTGGCTGAAAATGAAGTTTTTGAGTTCTGTATTTGTTTTATGATCCAAAATAAAATTCTCTCAAGCTTAAGTTTTACTCATAGTTCAAATTATTTGATACTGATTTAAATCCAGTCCATGAACCAGCAAAAAAAGAAAAAAGAAATTGGCTGAAAATGAAGTATTTTGAGTTCTGTCTTTGTTCCGACAATAATGTTACCTTCCTGTAAGCACACCTATTCGAAAACTGAAGTACCTGAATTGCCTTTTATTATAAAAAAATAGACTGATATTGATGTCTTCTTCTTATGAGTTTGATTGATTGATTGATTGATTAATTAGATTGACTGTGAACTTTATGGCACATCAGGGTTATAAGATTATATAGTGCCACAAAAAAGGTTATATGGTGAAGGAAGCTTTACTACCAATCAGTGATGAAAGTACAAAAACACAATGATAACATGGTGAAAATGCAAGGTTCCCTACCAACAGGTATGTAAATAGTGCGTATAAAGGATAATTGGAGAATAAAAGAAAAATTTGGGTGAATAACAGTACAAACGCTGGTTAAAAATATTTTTAAGAAAAGAGCTGTATTTTTGAACAAATGTTAAATTCCATCAAGAAATTTAAAATACAAGACAAATTTATGGTTTCTAAAAGTTGCTTCATGGGTTGAACAATGTAGTGGTGACTACATGTAGGTTAGATGTCAGATTAATCTGTTATAAAGTGCTGCACAAAAATACTCACAGGTATACAGTCTTTACCCTTGAATATGTAGGAGTGGTGTATCTAAGTATGATCAATTCTAAGTCTGGCAATGACTACCGCATTCCTATGAATGGTTCTGTAGGAAGGAGACCATTCAGCTAAGAAAGGTTTGTTTACATGGAGCTATTTTGTATTGATATTAATTGATAATTACTGCCACTTAAAGAATATGGATTTTTGTGATATTGGGTTTAAAATCAGTCTAATGTATTTTAAAATCAGATAGTTGTAGAGTTTGGTCTACTTTAGAAGTGTTGTCTGCTTTTTCATTACCTTTAGTACTAACATGGCTGGTTAACCAACATTATACTATTTTGTGAAAGATATACAGCTTTGTATATTTGATGAGAAGATTGGTCAGTTTTTCCAACTTCCTATTGTGCAGTGACTGAAGTATAGATAGTGATGGTAAGAATTTAAAATGAGTTTTATTTAAATATATTTAAGGGCAAGGTCTCAAATATTGCTGCACCACCTTGAAAGCTATGTGATTTCCACTATTGAAGACTGCAACAGACCTTTCCTCATCCTACGATCTGTGTACATTCTTGTGTAGTTCTTAAAGTGTTGATTCTTGTACGAATTATAATAAATGGAAGGATTTGTTTTGGAATTTTTGTCTTCATGCAGCACTATGGGTTGTAGAAAACTTCTGTGTTTTGAAAGGTCAATTTTTATACTATAAGGGCTGAAATATATTCTTATGCCAAAGGTTGGCAATTGATCTTTTTTGGGATTTGTATTTGAGTTGGAAATCATATGCAAAAGCTGGGATCAGAGTGTCTGATGTTGATTTAGGGCATATTGTATAGATAGTGGTTTCTTTATGATGAGGTGACTCATTCACATCAGCCAAAGGGTTTTTACATGGAAATCTCCTAAATGTTCCCGATGCAAGTCATACTGCTTGATAATGAATTGGGTCAAGCATCTTTAAGTATGGCTTTAGTTGTACTATAAACAACCCAGCCATTGTATAGTTTGAATCAAATAAAGGTTCTATATAGGTTAAGAATGACTTCTTTTTATTAGCACCTCAGTCATCTACCCTACTACATCTCCTAGTGTACATTAATAGATAAACAATATTCATTTTATGATATCAGAATTGTAAAGATATACCAGGTATTGAAATATTGGTAGAGTATCACTTATTTTAGGTGGCAATGGAAAAAATAATGACTGTGCCAATATTAAAATTTTCATTTAAAATTATAAGCTTACATTTTTGTTACATCATGATACAGTTTGCATGTGAGACCAGGGCTTGAATTAGGGCCCAAAAGTATGGTTCTGGTTGGCTGACTGGCTTTATTTCTCCTTGTCAACCCTACCATGTGATATCAGGGCTAAAAATTATCAATAGTCCACTAGGCAGGACTAGTCTATTTTCTGTCTGGCTAGTAGTTTTCATAATTCAATAGCCATAGCCAAATGGCTAGTTAGTCTCCATATGTTACTGACTATGGTTTGTGGGAAGGTCTCATGAATTTCTAAAATCTACTGGTACTTCTGGCTACAAAATTTTTTTAAAATAAATTTTAGGCCTATAGATCCATGTTTTTGTTGAATTCTTCGATGATCAAGTACCTTCAAGAGTGCCATAACTACAGCACTTAACAAACATTAAATAAATTACTCAAAATCAAATGAAACTGTCTTAATTTGTTTTGATCTATTGTTACTGAATGTTATATATATCTATATTATGTGTTAACTTTCATGATTATATATTGTAATGGTCATTTAGTATGTTAAATTTTATTATTATATATTGTAAGGGTCATTTCATAAACAACATTAAATACTAATTTTGTCCATGATTGTTTGTTTGTACATCTAGATGGGTTTTTTTTAAACACCTACATAGTTTCAAGATAGTGAACTGTATTTTTAACTAAAGTAAACACCTTGATGTGGCCATTTTGACAATGGAAGGCATAGATGAACTCTTTTCAACAAATAAACTGTCACCCCTGTTGTCTGAAAACACAGGCTTGTCAACATATATATAGTGACCATGTTAGTCAAGGAATTCCTGTTTGGTGTGAAACATAAAGATGACTAAGTTTAACATCCATGGTGACAATCAGATTAGAAAATAAAAAAAAACTGATGATTGAAATGAATGCTTTGTGCATTATTTAAGAAATATCCTTTAATATCCATGATGCTTTTTTAAAAAAAAAATTGGAAGGGCAATACAAACTGCAGGGTGGTGTGGTGGTGGTGGTGGTATTCAATTACCATAATACCATGAAAATGTGCATAGTATGATACGCCATAGTAAGATATACTACACAAAGAAAGAGTGCATAGTCACTAAACAATTGATGAGATTAATAGAAAACAGTGAGGAATAAGAAGGCACTGTAGTCTTAGAGGTTACCATTAAACAAAAGTATCAAGAAATAAAATGTATTTTTCTTTTTAATACTATTCTTTACTTGATCCTGGACTAAGAAGATGCAAAGTGAGAGCTTTCAACACTGCCTTTATCAGGCTTTCTGTAACCTGAGAAACAATACCAGTAATATGAATTGCTTTTTAAACCATCAAGATCTGACGTGTGATAATAACATTGCAAGTTATTCACTGTTTCTGAGCTGAAGTTCCATTGTGGGTGAAAATACAAGACTAGTCAAAAGCAGGGTAAAACAATGAAATTGACTTATTAACACTTTAATAGCAATCTATTCAATAATGTAAGTTTTTCTTATTTTATTTTAAATAAAAGATATATTTAACAGTACTATGTTTCTTTAATGATTAATTTTGGAGTTTTGTGTTTAAACTTATTTTTTAATCTTTCATAACTCATAAAACCCATAATCATCATTACACATTTCTACTTCATCATTTACAAATAACTGCGTTTAAAAGTATGAGTCTCTGAAAAGTTGGCACAGGTATTATCTGCACCTGATAAATAGGCGAAAGTAATGCATTATCAGAACAAAGAACTCATTAATTGTTGTCTTAAATTAAAGTGGCTTTTGCCCATTTGGGCACATGTGACTACCAAGAGACTATGTTGAAGGGAATTCACAATAGATTATGACAGAGTGGTATAAGTTAAAATTCTTAAACTTCCATTTAAACAGAGATGTCAATCCTTACTGCCTGTAGAGTATGTAATTGGTATATCAAAAAAAGTTCTCTATATTTCCTATAAAAAGTGCTACAGGAGATCTCTGGATCAGACTTAATAAGTTTTATATTTAGCATTGTTGTGCATTGAAATGCTTAGACATGAGATTTATTATGATTCCAGATATTCCTCAAGTGTTTTTTTATTCTCACTTGGAACTCCCAATTTAGTCTCACCTATATATTGTTTCCCACATTTAGAGCAGTTAAGTAAATAGATGACATTATGTGTGGTACAATGTCCTCTTAGTTTTGACTTATATTTGAGGTTCGTAAATGTGCTTCTAAAGATTTAAGATTTATCCATTTTCCTACAGAAAGTGCAATTAATGGTCTCACAATTTAATGCTTGGTTTGTAAATGTTTTAACTGTTAGGCCTGGATGTTTGCTAGCAACAGGATCAGTTGAATGTATCAATCAACCTGATTTATTCCCTCTGATGAGTTACAATAGTAACAAAATTGGTCAGGGACTGAGGGTGGCTAAAACACCTCAGAAGATGGGAGGGAATGTGGCCTACAGGTAAACTTTTTGTGGCAGTGCAATCAATAAAAGTCTGTTATATAATATAAGATAAAATTATAATGTATGACACATGAAGTTTACAAAATTGGTCCCTGTTGCCATGGTGTTGAAGATGTTGAACCACCCTGGTTTATGAAATGAACATCGATTCTGTGGAAATTCAGAAAGGGTACTGCTACACCTACAGTTAATAAGGACATTGGTAGATAGAGTGAAAAATGCAAAATAAAAAATGAAAATTATTGGCAAGAATTTTAAAGGTACTGTTCATTCAAACAATTAACCAGTAAATAATCATTGTAAACTTCATTGAAAAAATAGGTACTTTAGATCCCATTTCATTAAAATATATCAAAAATAAATATTTAAAAACAAACTGTAGTCTATATAAATGCTATATGTGGGATCTTGGCCACTTTAAATGTAGCCCATTATCTTCTAACATAATTTGAGATATTCACCTGGTATTTGCTGTGTTCTTACTTATCCATAATAAATAAACAAAGCAATGGCTTATAATAATAATAATAATAATAATAATAATAATAATAATAATAATAATAATAATAATAATAATAATAATAATAATAATAAAAATAATAATAATAATAATAATAATAATAATAATAATAATCATAATAATAATAATAATACTAATCATAATAATAAAAATAATAATAATAATAATAATAATAATAATAATAATAATAATCATAATAATAATAATAATACTAATCATAATAATAATAATAATAATAATAATAATAATAATAATAATAATAATCATAATAATAATACTACTAATACTAATAATAATAATAAAAATAATAATAATAATAATAATAATAATAATAACAATCATAATAATAATAATAATAAAAATAATAATAATCATAATAATAATAATAATAATAATAATCATAATAATCATAATAATAATGATAATAATAACTTAGTACAGCACATAACCTTTAGAAGCTCCAAGCACTTTACTTTATTAGATAACACATAAAAACAATGACAAGATTACAAACACAAACACCATGAAATTATAAAACAAAAACATGCTGACAATAATTAAAAAAGTAAACATTATTAAGTCATTAAGTCTCTTCAAGTAAACAAAATAGGCGAGTTTTAAGAGCACTCTGGAATAAGATCATAGTGTTCTTGTCTCTAAGATCTATGGACAATTTATTCTTGTCTCTAAGATCTATGGACAATTTGTTCTTGTCTCCAAGATCTATGGACAATTTATTCCATGTAGCTGGTCCCAGGTACATGAAGGAACACTGAATAACTTTGTGTTAATAGTGGAAACAATAAGAATATGAGTGTCGGAAGAGGAGTGTTATGTTTTTAGATGGGTTGTACACATGGGTTAGGTCAAATAGGTATATTTCACTGAAGCTAGTCAATGACGTGTTTGCAGTTCAATCATCTGTACCCTATTAACAAGAATAGTCCATTTTATAATCTTTCTCTCTTGCCCACTTAATTTCTCATTGTCCTCCTTTACCCTTTAATCTCATCTGTGCATCTTCCATATGTAGCTGCCACCACAGTAACAGCCAGAACAAAGTTTTTGTTTGTCCTTGTCAATTTCAATTTTACTCTTGGATTTCAAATGTCCTGAATATTAACTTTTCTTTAATTTGATGGAATTAATTTTAAAACTGCATCAAAACATTTCTCATTGGTGTGTTAGATGTTGCCCAAAACTTGGTCTAATTTAAGCAAGAATATTTCTCATAGGTGTGTTAGAAAAAATCCTTTCTGCCATTTTGAAACTCATTGGCAATTATACTAGGCCTGTTTCTTAAATTGATATAATACTTTATGAAAGCTGACTGGTGTTTTGTGTCTGGAACATGAGATATCTGCCCAAATTCTGAAGCCATGTCCGAAACACTGATAGTTTACTTCTGTTTCACCAACTGTTTCTTATTCTAGAATGTCACTTGAAAGTAGTAAAGGAAAGATTTCTGGTTTTGTTACATTGTTGAGATGTCAACACACCACAGCAAATCAAAACTCTCCAGATTTCTTTTTGACAAGAAAAACTGTACTATGTCATGAGAACTGGATGGTTTAATGATTTCATGCTTTAGCATTTCCTCTACCCAGTATTCCAATATCATGCTTTAGCATTTCCTCTACCCAGTATTCCAATATCATGCTTTAGCATTTCTTCTGCATGGGGTTCAAAAGGATTAGTACATTAAGAATCTTTGACGAACTGGTTTGGCATCTCTTGTTTTAATTTTGTGTACATTGTACTAGGCCTGTTTCTTAAATTACACCCAAGTCCCAAAAAGTTGTTTTGCAAGCAAAATGATGACTTTTAGCAAGAAATGACAAAAATTTGTTTTTATCTTTTCCTTTACTAAGTCTGTTTCTACTAAAGTAAATTCAAGTTTTATCTCTTCCTCTATTAAGACTGTTTCTTCTAAAGTAAATTCAAGTTCTTTAGCAATTGTAATACAATGGTTGTCTTCATAACAAAGACTATCATTTGTACGTCTATTTATTTTGACCACTTTCTATACAAGAAATGTCAGCATCCTTGATTGGATACATATACTGCTTTTCCAAGTCGTATCTGAATGTCTTTATTTGTTGGATTCAAAGTTTTACTGTAGCTCTGCATGCTGAAATCTTGCCAATTATTGTAGTTCCAATTACATTTGTCACAGACAGAAGGTGAGCCAATGTTGCAATAGCACAGTCATGTCTATAATAGTTCATAATGGTCACAGTCAAACTGCATTCCAATTGTACAGGAACAATTAATTACTCTTACTACTGAACATGAGATTGCTAAAATTTTTGTCTGGGGGAAGTTTTAACTTTGATGCCGTCCCGCAATAAAAAAAGAGATAATGTTCTGTTGCACACATCAATTTTTGCATGTTTTTCCTCAAGAAAATCCATCCCTAGATTTGCTGGTTAGTAAACACATGAAAAGTATGAATTACAATGTAACCACAATTGAAGGATTACATTTCCTGGTGATTTCTGGTGATCACCATTAACTCCAAAGATTAATGGAATTGTAGGAGGATTTGGCTTGGAGTGCAAATTACTGATAATGCAGGTCTAAAATGTATCTAAAATGTTATGGCCATGTTGGTACTTGCTGTTTCTTCATGCAAGGCATTTTGACTTCTGGTGAGGTGGTGATCTCCCACAATAGCTGCAGTGTGTTGATTGATTAGGCTTCTCTGTATGGTAGCTTGGTGATTTCTTTCTTTGAAGTTGGTATAAATTTCACTGCAGTTATTTGGAAACCTTGTTGCATACTGGATGGTAATCATTTACACACTTTTAAGCATTAACTCAAGTCTACCTATTTCTGCCACTATTGACTCTACTCAGTAGCACAAAATGGCATATGGTAGGGCAGATTCCTGTGATGATAACTGATTGAAGTCGTGCATCTGATGAACCAGATAATTTGCATGCATGGTAATTAAGGCTATGTAATATTCTACATTCAACAAACTTGTACAATGTGGATGAGGACTGTTATTCACCTGGTCCATAACATTGTATGAATGCTGTTTTTAATAGATCATAATCATTTATAAGCATCTTTGGAGTAAGGCATTGTCTGTCAGAAGCAAAGGTACTGCTGTTTTCAGTTAAGTATCACTGAAGCCTTTGTTTTGCATTAATAGCTGATGGCAAGTAGGCCACAACTAAGCTTCTTTTTTACCGTTGCCCATAAAACTTGCAATAAGGCTAAAGTCAACTCAGTTACGGTGGTGCTCTAGAGTTTTGTATTTAGCATAGGGTTAGAATTTTAAAGAAAAAGTTTCCCCGGGTTTCCTCAATAGTTATACTGTCTATTTAAAAGAGTCTTTATATATCTTAGGTATTGTTTAAAGAACCTTTAATTCCCTTTATTTTGATGTATGATTGATGGGTGTAATATGAGTTAGAGAGTATACAGCTTGGCCTTACTCCAGATGTGCACCTTTCAAAAAAGTGCTAGCTCTACTTGCTCATTTTCACTTCTTGAACTTCAGAGGTAAATTGTAAAAAATAGAGCCTATAACGTTTTTTTTACATTTTATGTATCTGGTAATTCATTCATTGCACTTTTAGAAGCTAGTATTGTCTAGTTTGGCAAAATTCATTTTCCATATTTTAATAGCTGCCAAGAATAGTGTACTTTAGGCAAATTCATGTTGATTTTTGGAGCACAAGGGAGCAGTCATTTTAGTTAGCAGTGTCCTAAGATCATTTAAAATTTCTAAAAGTACAATATCCAAAGAAATTTTAGCAACATTACATGAAAGTAGTATATAGGTATGCTAACATTCTCTCCACTATGCATGTTTAAAATGCAAACAACTTCATCTTACATACACTACTCTCTCGAAAGTACATAATAACTGGTGAGTGCCACCATAAAGAGTATATAGGTATTAATATTGTATGATTTAATTTTGATTTTATGGCTGAAATATTTAAGTTGCAAGCATCTAAACAATTTCTTTGTAATAATTGTCCTGTATTACCCCCCTCAGAACAGCATTTATTAGAGTCAGGGTCTCAAACAGGTACAGCCCCCACCTCCTTATGATAAAAAGTGAACTATTTTAAAAATGCTCATAGCATTTTGTCAACATAGTAACCAGTGTTATGCTGATAGACAGGAACATGAAACTAGCCATATTTATTCCTGAGATGTAGCCATATTTATTCCTGAGATGTCAACAATAAATTTTACAGTTAGAAAAGGGATATAACAGGTGAGGTTTATAAAGGTCAAAGGTCAAAGGGTAAAATATTAACTAATTCTTTGATATGGAAGAAAGCAAATTTGCTTTGTAATCATTTATGTTTTAATTTCATTGCAAATAAATGAAAAGAATCATTTTTACTATGTATTGCTTTTACTTAATGCAACAGTTTTCAATTTAAGTTGACTATATTCCTATATTCTAAGAATTTCTTATTTCCCCATAATGGAGGTCATTACTCACCCAAACATGCCTCATGGCAAATTATGTATGTTAGAGCAAAAAATAGCATAATTAGCTTATTTTCATGAATAAAATCAATGTTAATGTACCATTTTACTTAGAACATCATGCATAATAATATGAAAATAAGAAAAATAATTGCATAAATGTTAATATTATCTATTAAGGTGGCGCACTACAGTTTCATATTTAGCATAGGGTTAGAATTTTAAAGAAAAAGAGTTTCCCTGGGTTTCCTCAATAGTTATACTGTATTTAAAAGAGTCTTTGTATATCTTAGGTATTGTTTAAAGAACCTTTAATTCCCTTTATTTTGATGTATGATTGATGGGTGTAAAATGAGTTAGAGAGTATACAGCTTGGCCTTACTCCAGATGTGCACCTTTCAAAAAAAGTGCTAGCTCTACTTGCTCATTTTCACTTCTTGAACTTCAGAGGTAAATTGTAAAAAATAGAGCCAATAACATTTTTTACATTTTATGTATCTGGTAATTCATTCATTGCTTTTTTAGAAGCTAGTATTGTCTAGTTTGGCAAAATTCATTTTCCATATTTTAATAGCTGCCAAGAATAGTGTACTTTAGGAAAATTCAGGATGATTTTTTGGAGCACAAGGGAGCAGTCATTTTAGTTAGCAGTGTCCTAAGATCATTTAAAATTTCTAAAAGTACAATATCCAAAGAAATTTCAGCCACATTACATGAAAGTAGTATATAGGTATGCCAACATTCTCTCCACTATGCATGTTTAAAATGCAAACAATTTCACCTTACATACATCACTCTCTCAAAAGTATATAATAACTGGTGAGCGCCACCTATAATGTGACATGTTTGACCTGGTGTTCTTTCTTTCTCAAAAAGTAACCAGATGAAGAAGGAATCTGATGTAGTTGTCTTTCCGTGAAAATCCAAATGATAAATCTTATAAAATTAGGGAGCTGTTACATCTAACAGGTGAATTTCATCAATTTGTATAATTCCATGAATTTGGATGTATAAACCAAAATAAATTCAACCACACTGCAACTAAATCCAGATTTCATAGTTTCATAGTGAATCTGGAAGACCAAGATCAATGACTCTCATCAAACTGTTGTCATGGTGATAGCAGCTATATGGGAAAATTAAAAATAAGAACTTTTAGGCTATGGTGGTGCTCTACAGTTTTGTATTTAGCATAGGGTTAGAATTTTAAAGAAAAAGAGTTTCCCTGGCTTTCCTCACTAGTTGTACTGGCTATTTAAAAGAAACTTTATATATCTTAGGTATTGTTCAAAGAACATTTAATTCCCTTTATTTTTATGTATGATTGATGGGTGTAATATGAGTTAGAGAGTATACAGCTTGGCCTTACTCCAGATGTGCACCTTTCAAAAAAGTGCTAGCTCTACTTGCTCATTTTCACTTCTTAAACTTCATAGGTAAATTGTAAAAAATAGAGCCATTAACTTTTTTTTACATTTTATGTATTTGGTAATTCATTCATTGCACTTTTAGAAGCTGGTATTGTCTAGTTTGGCAAATTCATTTTCCATATTTTAATAGCTGCCAAGAATAGTGTACTTTAGAAAATTCATGTTGATTTTTGGAACACAAGGGAGCAGTCATTTTAGTTAGCAGTGTCCTAAGGTCATTTAAAATTTCCAAAAGTACAATATCCAAAGAAATTGCAGCCACACTACATGAAAATAGTATATAGGTATGCCAGCATTCTCTCCACTATGCATGTTTAAAATGCAAACAACTTCACCTTACATACATCACTCTCTCAAAAGTACATAATAACTGGTGATCGACACCTGATCACCACCCATGGCAAATCTGCCCATTATGTCATGGTAAATCTGCCCATTATGTCATAGCAAATCTGTCCATTATGTCATGGCAAATCTGCCCATTATGTCAAGGCAAATCAGGGTCTTTTGTTATTTGTGGCTGGACTTGACTTCTATGGGAGTACAGATGATATAGGAGTCCTATGACTGAGATGACCTATTTGACATATCTATCTTGTTATTGATTTACATGATACCTATTTCATATTTCAATTATATTTTAACCTTTCTATAAAAAATAAATTTCTCTTTTAAAAGAAGAAATACAAAATTCTCAATGTTCTTGATATTTCAAGGAGTATAAGATTATCTTATCTTTTCTTCTTGTAAGGTAACAGAGTTTTCTCTAGGGAAAGGGATTCTTGCTACAATTAATGACTCTCTTAAAAATTATCAAGTGCATTAAAATTCAGTCAATTTATATTTATATATTTAATGGTAACCTTTCACTACACTAAATTTCAACATTCCCATAATAATTATGTATGTATGTATGTATGTATGTATGTATGTATGTATGTATGTATGTATGTATGTATGTATGTATGTATGTATGTATGTATGTATGTATGTATGTATGTATGTATGTATGTATGTATGTATGTATGTATATCAGCAGACTTCACAGAAGACATCATTATATCATATTTCTTTAACTGTTCTGAATGTTTCTGATATATAAATCAGTTTTCAATGTTAAAACTAAACTTTTAATTTCCCAATGATAAGTCACCTAGAAGCTGATTTGTTATCATGTCAATGATTACTTCATATCTGGTGTAAAATAAATGTACTTTAGGTGCAGAGGCCTGGAAAAGATTATCAAAGTTTATGCACAAAATATAAATTTCCATTAAAACTATATTACTGTTGGTAATTAGAGCCACTCACTATCTTTTCTCTAATAGCATCAACAATCTTGACATCTAAAATTTATTCTAAGTACTGTAAATAGTCCTTTAAGTAATTTACATAAACACATATACATGTTGTTTTTTCTGCTTTATAGGCCAGAGGTACACCTGTGAAAGCAAATGATTAATTTTCATAAGTCGATGGGGTGAGTATGCTGTGAAAGCAAATCATTAATGTCTATAAGGCCATGGGGTGAGTGTACTGTAAAAGTAAATCATTAATGTCTATAAGGCCATGGGGTGAGTGTACTGTAAAAGTAAATCATTAATGCCTATAAGGCCATGGGGTGAGTGTACTGTAAAGATTCTGCTTGTATTTTTAGATTGCAGAAGCAGCAACTTTCTTTTCAATATGACTATGTAAAAGACTAGAAAACTTGGAAACTATTAAATCCTCACAATAGTTATATAAACCATTTTTCATAAGTCTCAGTCCATTTCAGGTATCAAGTCCATTTCATAGGATCTGAGATGACTTAATAGTTTGTAATGCATCTGGAATCAGAATTAACAACAGTAGGAACTGGTGTCTCAGAAATCCCTTCATGGTATTTCTGGCTTGATAAAAGATTATCAGAACATTTATATTCATTTTCATATTTGACAAAAAATAAATGAAAACCCCTTTTTGTTTTTCTATCACAATTTGTGATGTATATTGCACAAAATCTGTAATCTGTATTAAATATGTCTGTGCAAACAACACTACTGCATGTAGACTGCAACAGAGATCTGACTTCCATTAAGTCTACACTTTTAGCTAACATCATCAAAAAGATTTCAGGTCCCTGTTTGGGAAAGGTCTCAATTACTTTATATTTACATGATGCCATCTAACCTGCAGCATATTTATCATCCCCTATTACAGCCCAGCAATTAACAGCAGATGTCTGTTAACAGTCTACAATTAAAGAAAATTGCTGAAATTAATTATCACTGGGGAAAAGTGTCATCATTTCATGACTAATCTCTATCCCTCTCTTTCTCTCTCTAAATAAGATGCAATTTAAGATTTCAGAATTTATTTTCTGACAAAGAATGATAAGCAACATGCACTACTAATAATAGTTTGCTTGTTTGCATTTTCTTTGGTCTCATACATTATATATTTGCTATGACCAGACCTTGTTGCATCCATGAACAAATCTCTCTCTCTCTCTTTTGTGTCAACTCAATATCTGGATTAGTTCAGTTAATTATTGATAGGAAAAATGAGAAGCTGTATAACCTTCTGTGCTATGGTCAATGTCAATATTAAATTGTTTATCTGTTCATTTTCTTCACAGAAAGAAATGACTATAGTTTCTCATACAGGGGCACAACAATTAGGTGAACATTCCAACCATTTGCCTTGATACCTGAAATGTGAGGTGATTTATGAAGTGGGGCTGAAGCTAGACTGACAATCTGGTCTTTGCATATTGTTTATGTACCTTCCTTCCAAAGTTTTGTGAAAATAAGTCCAGTCATGTCTGATTTTCAAGATGGCTGTCATAGTGATCATATCAGACATCATATCAGGACTATTTTCAATTAAGGTCAACAAGACATCAAAAGAAATCATTTACTGAAAACCTTATGTTGATAAGATCATTCTTCAGAAAAATGAAATGATAGACAGATTGTCAACACCATAACATAATATGTCCACATAATTTTTATGTTTATTCATGTCTAAAGGACAGTTTTATCAATGAAATGATGCAAAATAAACTGTGTAACATTCTTTATTTGCGTTTCTAGCTTTGAAATCAGATAACTGATTTATAGTTGTTTCAGAGAGTGTAACAGACTGCATACACAAATTAGACAAATGATCTCTAGTTAATTGTTTCTGAAGCTGAAACAGACTGCATACACAAATTAGACAAATGATCTCTAGTTAATTGTTTTTGAAGCTGTAACAGACTGCATACACAAATTAGACAAATGATCTCTAATTGTTTTTGAAGCTGTAACAGACTGCATACACAAATTAGACAAATGATCTCTAATTAATTGTTTTTGAAGCTGTAACAGACTGCATACACAAATTAGACAAATGCTCTCTAGTTAATTGTTTTTGAAGCTGTAACAGACTGCACACACAAATTAGACAAATGATCTCTAAGTAGTTGTTTCTGAGAGAGTAAAAACTGCATACATAAATCTGACAAGTTACATCAAGGTAGCAGCATATGAGAGTACAACAGAGTATATATACAAATTTGACAACTGATGGCAATGTAGTTGCTTCTGTGATTGTAACAGATTGCTGGTATATAAACAAATTAAAACAGTGACCCCTAGGTAGTTACTTTTGAGAGTGCCATACATATACTTGCTTGTGAGTCAGATCAGACTGTAAACAACAAAGATCTGATCTGCCATAGCATAATGTGCCTGAAGATCAGGGTCTATTTTGTTCTACTAATTACTCAAAAATAACTGCACAGACTCAGATCTACCAGCACATTATGCACTATCAGACATGGGTCTGTGCAGTTTGCAGTTGGACTCACCTTATAAATGAACTTCCATTATTAACTATCAGGGAATTCATTATAGGCATACTATATTTGTTTCAACAAATAATTGTGCATATACAAAGTTTTGAACAATTATTTTAAACACCAATCGCCTCTCCATTCTTCATTATCAACACATTTGTTAGTACTTGTCCACTGATAGAATTATCAGAAAAATGTTCAGTGCACAAGCACTTCTTGACATATAGTAAAAAGTTGGAAGTACCTTCCTTTACCAAATAAAAAACATCTTTAACTGCTATTTTAAAATTACTTTTAATGTAGATACAGGCCTTCAATTAATAACTTTAATATAAAATAGATGATTTAGAGTTACCATGATCCAATACATGAATTTTACAATGAAATGAAGCGGAAACTCCAAGTTTAAATATCCTGTCCATAAGTGGCTTTGTTTACAGCTCAAGAAAATCTTTTTCCAGATAGATGCTTTAGAACTAAATGCATTCATAAAGGCTTATAACTGGCAGAAGGAGCAGACAACTCATAATTACTTCCTCACTCATCATGTCTACAAGTTCTGCACAAAAAAGTTGAGTATATCAAAAGCAACTCTGTACTCATCTGGTGTTATCAATATGCTCATTATGAAAACTGTAACTAAACTATTTGTCAGCCATGGAGAGGTGACTGGCATAAGACTTTGCAATACATCAAATATTTGTTCTGCACTGTATACACCAGCTTATAAGAGGAGTCCAACTGTAATCTGCAAAGACCCTGATCTGCCATCGCATAATGTGCTGGCAGTTCTGGGTCTGTGCAGTTTGTTAGGAGTAACCAGCAGAATACAATACAGATCCTGATCTGCTGGTGAATTATGCTAAAGAAGATCAGGATCTTTGTTGTCTGCAGTTTTACTTGACTTACAAGCAAGCATATACGGTAAGTATTGTACATGTGCTGCTAAAGGAAGAGTAGTCCTATTAAGTATGAAAGAAAACAAGCAACTTAACTAATATCTCTAATATACATAATATGTAACTGTATGTATATGATATAATACCAATCATTCATTCAAAAATGACCTCAAAACTAAAACATCTTCACATACCTGTGCTGTAAAACACCATACAAAACCAAACCATATAAATTACTCTATAGTCAAGCAGGTAAAAAATGCAACTACCTGTAGCAATCATGTGATCCCTGGGTCAGACTATCTTTGACTTGTTATTTCATTTATTTTTTTTTCTTGAATTTTGGTTACATCATTAAACATGAACTATACAAATGATGGAGGAACTGGCTCAAGTTTACAGTTTCAATATTTTCTTTTAAGTATTAAATATCCATAACACTGAAGTAATAGCAAAAGCAAATATTTTTGCAAGAAAGTTGTAGGTATCAACTTGTGGTTATAGAGTCCTTTAAAAAAAAGTAAAAATGCTATCATCACACCACTACTGCCTGCACACACCATATGACCCCTGTCATTTCAGTAATGTTGGTATCAAATTTTGGGAAAAAAGAGATGTCAACTATAACAGTAATAGAAGTGCTGACTTTTCATTACAATACATGTATGTAGATATCAACTTGTGGTGGTAGTTGCATTTCAAGAGAAATTAGCAAGAACACCACAACCAGAGCAAGTTTAAAACATGATGTAAGTTAAGAACAAGAATTTAAAAAGGCATAAATTGACAACAAAAATATAACAAAATGTAGGTTAACAACAAGAATATAGAACAAGAAATAAGTTAACAAAAAGAATTTACAACATTATATAGTTAAAAACACAAATACACAACACCAGGTAAGTTTAAAACAAGAATTTACAACACACTATAAACAAAAATAAATGAATTTAAAGATTTATCAAAATACTCACTTCAGATATTAGACATAATTTCCATCCAAATTTTCTCTGACTCGGTCACAAACATCGGCAAGCAAAGGTCAAATACTGAAAAAAATATATTAGATACAATTAGTACAAAGTCAGGTACTAAATGTATACAGGTAGAGGGAATCTGTATAGCCTTTAAAGCATACATGGTAGAGCATGTTTAAATCTTGTGCAACATAGCAAATTATTGGTAAAACAAACTATCTGGAGATTCCAAGAAATTCATTATGAACATGTTTTACTATAATGAAAAAGGTAATAACTGAATAATACACCAATAGCACACTGTATAATTTGGATTGCAATTGACATCTATCTATAAATGGCAGTCCTGTTGAACATAAAACAGTTTTGGGGAGAAGTTCAGGTTTTGAAGAAATGTTTTTTTAGAGGTATACTCTTCTGAACAGTCAATCAAGGGAGATAATTTGATAATATGACATTAAAATAAAGTCAAAATGTGTACAGTGTAGGTTCTACAAAATAACAAGAGTCTCCACAAGTCATTCTTCAAAATTAGTATCATTTAAAATTTATTTATTCACCTGCCGAGAGACTTTTAACAAAATTGTTTACTCATAAACACAAATTTGTAAAACAACTGGAGCACATTTGGAATAACCAAAATATATACAGACTAGTATGCAGGAAAATATAAATCCAACCATGAAAATTTGGCTTAAAGTAACTAGTTTCATTACAGTTCAATTACTCCCCATCAGATGCATCCATATACAAACTTTCATGAGTGTTCACAAAATAGGGTCAACAATATCTAAGGTATAATGAATAGTGATTTGAAAAGAAAAGCTACTTAAACTTGTAAAGTAGGTAAGCGACCTTTTTTGAATGCATCCACATAAAAAAACACCATATCTCAATCATTACAGTTGGAGAGAGATACATAAAATGTCAAACAGACAGCACAGCTAAAGAATAACACTGTCGGTATGAAAGGTCCACAATAATAATGGTATAATGAATGGGAAACGGAACATAAAAGTAACTTATACATAAAAATTTGTCATATAAACCTAATTGTGGTATGGCTCAGTTACCTTCCCTTTGATTGTGTTCATCCACAGACAAATTTTCAATAGTAGTGGTTTCATTGGGTCCAAATATTTGATTTTATAATCAACAGCTATCTGAAAATACAATCACTCAAGTTCAATATGGCTTGTAGAAAACCCCAAATACAATATAGCTTGTAGACAACCTCATGGCTTGTAGACAACCCAAAGTACAATATGGCTTGTAGACAACCCCAAGAACAATATGGCTTGTAGACAACCCCAAGTACAATATGGCTTGTTGACAACCCCAAGTACAATATGGCTTGTAGACAACCCCAAGTACAATATGGCTTATAGACAACCCCAAATACAATATGGTTTGTAGACAACTTACAATATGGCTTGTAGACAAATCCAAGTTCAATATGGCTTGTAGACAACTACAAGTACAATATGGCTTGTAGACAACCCAAAGTACACCATTCATGCCCCTCTTAGTTCTAAGACTGTTTGACACTGATCTGAGACTTAGGTTATAAGCACTTTAGGTTTTAAGGCATCATTAATCATTTCCTAGAGCCATATTATATAGCAAATTCTAAAGCTAAACCCTGTCACCTGTAATTAGTCCAATTTGAAGTGGTGCTAATAAATGTAATTACCAGTTTAGCCCATTATGTAACCATTTAGTACACTAATGGAAGTGTTTAATGAGGCAGACAGACTGGACCAAACTGGATGAATTTAACCAGATCCCTACTGACCATAACTGTCTTTGTTGATATGATTATCTGTAGAATGTGATAATTATGCAAATATATTACCTTAAACCCCTGTAGGAAAAGCCAATCTCATGAAGATGCTGTCTAAGAGTATGTTATTGTTGTTATTGAGTTTAACACCATTTTTTAGCACACAATAGGCTATACAAAGCAGCCAGTATTAATAGTAGAGGGAGAACTCAGGAAAACCATGGCAAGAACCACTGCCCCATGATCAGCAACTGGCAAGCTTTCTCACATACCCATATTTGCAGTGCCTGAGACTTGAACCCAGGC
Source organism: Potamilus streckersoni (assembly GCA_016746295.1). NCBI lineage: Eukaryota > Metazoa > Mollusca > Bivalvia > Unionida > Unionidae > Potamilus > Potamilus streckersoni. The sequence goes on from JAEAOA010001954.1 coordinate 4,234,050, forward strand.
AGACAGAGGTGAGATGGCAGTGATCCAAAATGGTAAAGTGTCAAAGAGTAAAATCCAATCTTGTCCACAACAATGGAGAAATTTTATCTCTTGCTTAAAAATCAGGAGTTTAATTAGACTCTGGTACTATGCACAATAAATTAAAATAACTTAAAGGGAAAATTAGGTCACCATGTTTTGGTATGGCTAAATTACTGAAATTCATCCACATAGCAATTTTTCATTGTAGATCACGATACGAAGGACATAATGAATGAAGGTAAATTAATGCATATGAAAAATGATATATTTCTTCTAAACTTCAATGGCAGATGGCAAGGGAATATGTGTGTGTGTGTGTGTGTGTGTGTGTGTGTGTGTTGGTGTGTATGTGTCCATGTGTTAAAGGATAATCAAGAGTTACTCATTGAGTTACATCTATTATACACATACAAAACTTGATTAGCATATGTTTCAGTGTAACCTGTTCATACTCTTAAGAAAGGTAGTCAAGTTAAAATCATCCACACTGAAAAGCAATTGCTACTGTAAAGAATTGTACATGAAACCTTTTCTAGCTCAAAATTGTTAAAATGCATGCATGTATGTCACATCTTTGTTCTGGGATTTTACTTTTTTATTATTTAATGATGATTAAGGCAAATGGAGAGTGTGACATTAGTCTCCTTACTTTTGTTACATGCATGCAATCATAATGCTTAAAGGGACTGCTGACAAATATTTAGATATGACACATAACAAGAGGCCCATGTGCACCTGAGATTGCTCATTTATCTGCCATTTGCCTAAGAGCAACAAGAAAGTGCTGCTTGCTATGAACATGTAAATATTTTAGTTAATTATATGGTACAAAATATATTACAAGATTAAAACTGATGTTAAGTCTGTGAAAAATGACAGTATTTCCAGAAATAATGAACATAAATTAAAGCTTGACACCACTGATATGTTTTAATGATTTCAAGTACAATGAAATTTAAAAACTGAAATTTTCAAGTTAAATTTTAAAATCATTACAAGGTTTTATTATGTCTGAGGCTATGTTATCCAAAATCATAAAACATTCTCAGACTGAAAAAAGTCATCAACTTACAAATTGTTTGTCACCATGTTGCTGATATAACATTCGCATCACACTGTTACATTTCAAAATGACCTTGAGTAGAAATGGTGTACAGTACATGCATTGTCAGAACTCCAAATTGACACTAGCATAATGAAATTTTCCCTACCTTTAATTCATAGTACAAGTTATAAACAGAACTGACCATGGCAGTAATCTTAAAAATATATGTTACTGCTTTTTGTCCTAAATAGGTCATACTAACACAGGGTGTTCATTTGAAGACCTTTCATGATATCTAGTTGGTTCAACTTGAAAATAATGTTGATTAGATGTCTAAAATCTTGGTTGTTATAGTCTGCTATTCTTACTCCTCCTAAATGGATGTTCATTATAATATGTATTTTCACTGAATGACTTCTTATGTAAATGATGCCAATCTAATTTCTAATATGGCCACCATGGCTGCCATCTTGGAAATCTCAATAAACATGAGATTTTCACCAGCAGACTCTCAAGATACCCAGTTGGACCTAAATGAAAATTGTGTCAATCATACATCCATTATTGTTGCCACAATGGCTATCTTGAAAATCTTGCTGTTGCCACTCCCCTTGAATTAATGGTCATACTGACATGGAGTTTTTGCTAGAAGACTTATAAAGAGGCCTACTTGGTTCTAAATAAAAGTGGTTTCAATATGACATGATGACATCCTATATGTCCAACACAACACATGATCTGAATCTGGAAATTTTTTTTGATCAGAAAGAGCAACAGTCCCTTCAAGGGACTCTTGTTAAAGACTGCTGCCATATTTAAAAGTTGTATAATCAAACAGATGTTGATACCTGGATGCTTTCTGTTAAATCATTAAATTCTATTCAGCAGTGTTTGAGAAGTCTTATTTTAAAGGATTTTCTATTTTTAGAAACTAGGAACATAGCTTACAGTGAATCAGCATCAACTGTATAAATCTGAAAACTCTTCATACCAGGATGCTTTCTGTTAAAGTTTTTGTAAAGAATTTGTTTCAAGGTTTTTCTGCTGCTTGCAACTGCAGCCATATCTGCATGAACATTTGTATGAACTTGAAAGCACTTCCTGCCAGGATACACTCTGCTAAGTTTGGTTGAAACTGGTCTGTTCAGTATGGAAAAGTCAAAAAGGCAACTGTAAGCAAGGTTTACTGTTTTTGTAACAACAGCTATTTTGTATAAACTTGGAAGGTCTCTGTACTAGGAAGATTTCTGTCAAAACTGATCATTTTTTCTGATTAGCTGTTTTGAAGAAATTGTTCAAAAGGTTTTCTTTTTTTGACTGCTGAGAAGTTTTTTTAAAGATTTTTTTAAAATTCTATAATTGGCAGTTGAGTTGGAAGAGAATCAAACTTGTCATGTAAGGGTCATGGGTTCAATATGCATCCAGCCAGTCATGGTCAGCTGCCTTAGTGTGTCCTTTGGAAAGTCACATTTAGATCTATTTCTATATCATCATTAATGTTGTTTAAAGTGCCATTATTGCAAAGAAAAAAAAAAAACATGTAAAACAAATTGATATATTTAGTTATAGCAGATAGCATGGTCTGTGTACAATTTAAAAATTTCTAAGACAGGATGCCTGTGCCACGTTTTGGTTCAAAATGGTCCACACAATTTTGTTTGAAAAGTTGAAACATAATTTTTGTTGCTGGATGCTGCTGTACTGATGAAGGATCAATGGAGCACTACTGCATAATATGAAAACAAAAACCCAACAGGAAACTCAAAATGAGTGTTGTCCTTGATAAAGCACAACTTTCAGCCCATAAAGTACATGTCAGACATTTGGACTTGCATATATAATTTAAGTCTAACCTTTTTATTTTTTTTTCTTCAAAAAGTTATATGTGAACAATACTATATTTGTCTGGGGCTGTAACTTGCAAACTTTTAAATAAAGTAGCAGACAAAAACATTGGTTATGGCTGTACTTCATGACTTGATGTTGTCACTTGATATTTTCATGGATAATGGGCAAGGCCAAGTCTCAGTTCTCAGGTTAATATCATTCTTTGTGTGTCCAAAACTGTCAATCAGAAGCTTTGATTAAATTCATGGTATTAAATGTTTTCACTTGTAAAATCATAGATTGGAGATACAATAACGTGCCTATCCTGTGTATCAGCAAGATCAAAGCCATGTTTAAATCATAACTACTGAATGTATTATTTATTTTTCAAGGTATGGTCATTAATGTTTAAAACAACATTATTTATCTTTGTGTGTAGCCTGTAGCTCACAAATTCTCAAGGATAGTGAGATGCATCATGAACTAAGGTCTTGTCACATACACGATTCAGTGATCCAATTTAAATGATCAGTGTTATCTATCATAGTTGGGCTGTAGTTCAGAAGCTGTTCAAGCAATTAAAAATCTATTTTGCATCTCATACCTCCACCAAGATCTCATCTGCAAAGTTAAGGTAAAGGTCATCTCAAGGTTACTTTCTTCTAATGCCTTGACTGCAACTTAAAGTAGTATTATCTAGTACTGTGTAGTAGATGTGTGTAGGTGGGTTGCAGCTACTATGTGGAATTAGCTGGTAGAGCAAACAAAACAAATGTCTAGGCTAAATATTTCTTTAATGGTTACTTTTCACTGTCTCCAAATTCCTACCAGATTTAAATTCATAAGCTCAGTGTATATTATTAGTCCTAGCAGACTTCACAGGAGACATACTGATATCATATCTCTATAATTGGCTTGACTGTTTCTTGTACACAGAATCTGTGTTTCCTACATTAAACTAAATATTTGATATCTCACTAATGAGTTGTTCAGAAGTTGATTAGAAAACATATAAATGATAATAATATATCTGATCAGATTCACAAACACTTTCAACCTCCAAGTCTCCCTCAAAATATAAATCTTAAATGAAGTTTATAGGTAAGGGTTGGCAAAGATTGTCAGAGTTCAAGTATAAAATATTTATTTCTTTTAAAACAATATAAACATTATTCTTACTAGTTTAGAGAAACTTAATCTACGATCTTGTCTCTAATAAACCCATCAAACATGTATTAAATAGTGTTTTTACCTGTCATCAATGTTCACACATCTCCTTGCACACTACATTCCTACAAAATCTATTCCATTAACAGAATTTACATCATTAAACTTTAATCAGTTCTATAACATAGAGAAACCATAGACATGACTTCAGTCTCAAGGTTAAGGTCGCATCCAGAGAAAATATAAATCATCAACATCTGTCAATGTACATGTACAATATCTGAAGCAATACAAGCATTTTCATGCAACTTTAGACTGCTGTGTATCTAGATTTAATAGTGTCTCATGTATTCATAGTTACAAACTTTGCCACAAAGGTAAAGATCAAACACAATGGAAGTCTGTGGAGGCTAGGCTGTCACAATTAACAATTTCATATAATTTGATAAAATTGTATCCATTTCCACATTTTATAATGTAGCTGAAGGTTTGTAGCTCTAAGCTCAAGGCCATTAGTAGGAAAAGGGCATGTGATGGGCATAGAATGTGTACTCTTGTTACTTATATTCTCAACGTATATTCTCAACGTGGTGTCACATGTCATTTTTTGGGTGCCATCTTCAAGATTAAAGTTGCAGACTTTGAGAGAGTTTCTCTACATGGTTTTGGCACCAACCCATGTAATACTAATGTGAAATCGTGTTTGTTGTGATTATGTGTAACTTAGCCACCTTCGTCATGTAATTTTCATAAAGTTTCTGTGTATGGAGATGTAGCAACATCGGGTAAAGAAGGGTAAATCATAGAGACATACTGATTTTTATGAATAATTCTTTCTTAAAACAACTTCCCATTACATTCAGTATGATACAAATGCTGATACCAAAGAAATCTTTACACGAACATATCTATGACTTAGAATATGACGAGATTAAGCTGCTGAAGCTACACAGAGAGTCATGTTTATATAGTATCACTGATTATTCTTTGATCATCTGTCTTGCTTGAACTTGAAAAATGACAACATTTTAGTTCCCATAACAATCAGATCAATAATACACTCTGACCTTATTTAGGTTCAACATTTGAGTGGCCTAGTGGTCTAAAGCGATGTCCATTATATATCACTGCCATCTCACCTCTGTCTGCGTGGGTTCGATTCTAGAATTCGGCGAATGTGGATATGTGAGAAAGCTTACCAGTAGCTTCTCGTGGGTCAGTGGTTCTTTCCGGTGATTTCTCAATTTCTTCCTCCACCATTAATACTGGCCGCCATGAATAGTATATCATGTGCCAATAACAACAACAACAACATTTGAGAAATATGTTTTAGGTGAGCTCTAATTCTTGATAGTTTTCATAGCAACATTAAAACTCCATAGCAACCAGGTAGAAAGTACATTTTCATATCTCCTCAAAAAATACACTGGTAACATTTTTATAAAAATACATGTACTGGATGAAATATTTATTAGGTCATAATCTATAAAAAAATGTGTGCATCTTGGTCACCATGACAGCCAGGTGTGAAAAATAATTGTTACACCTTCAAAACAACTTCATTTAATATTGTCAAATCATATTGTCTTAAATTTTGAATGTGACTTGTTTTAGCTACTGTTGTTAAGTATAGTCTCCATAGCAACCAAACATCTTTAGTATCAGCCAGGTAGAAACTTGTTTTGATATTTTTAAAAATATAATGGAAACTTAAGGTCAACAATAGAAATAAAAAATATATTGTACATTTTCAACAATTGCAGTATGAATGAAGAACAAAAAACTCTTGGCATAGGGACCAACCAATTAGACTGACTGAGGGGAAGGGGAAAGCTTGTATTTATTTTCAAATCCTAAATATTTGGTCTCAATTATCTCAAGATAGTTAATTCTTTTCAGCTTATATAATTAGATATAATAGTTGTTTTTTTTCTCCACAAATTAGAATCTGATTAACAATACTTCATATAAAATTATATACTATCATTATATCATCAACAGTACATGTTTTGTGTTAATTACAAGTTAAGTCATATAACTGTCAAAAATTCATTAATCATCATCATCATCATCATCATCATCATCATCATCATCATCATCATCATCATCATCATCAATCCCATAACTCAAGAGGTGGTTGCGGCACCACAGTTGACTTTATAACCAATTCTCTCCATCTTTTGCTGTTTTCTACTGCCCTTGGGAATCTCCAAAGAACATGCCTGTCCACTCTTTAATGTTGTTTTCCCACCTCTTTTTCTGTCTGCCTCTTCTTCTGTTCCCTCTCACTGTGCCTTGCAGGATTATTTTTGTCATTCCAGATGATCTTGAGACATGACCCTACCACTTCACTGGTCAATTGGTCTTCAAAGGGCCTAATTGGATCCTGCTGTGGACCTCTTTGTTGGTTATATGGTCAATGTAAGAGATGCTCAAGATTCATTATAAATACCAAAAAGTCCCTTGTAACTTGAGCTCTTTCCACACTTTGATATGACTCCATGTTCTCATCACACTGAAAATTACTTGCTTCATCCACTTTTCTAAACCTACAATTGTTGGCTTAATTGACTTACACTGAAATAACTGATCTTCTGTTTCATTGAGATGTTGATAAATCTACTTCAAAGAATATATATATATATATATATATATATATATATATATATATATATATATATATATATATATATATATATATATATATATATATGTGTGTGTGTGTGTGTGTGTGTGTGTGTGTGTGTGTGTGTGTCAAAGTTTGGATATCTTTAAATGCAATTTTCATCCTTACAACATTAACCCAAAGCTTAATTTAAAAAAATTTGATAATTGATGCCATTAACAGTTAACAGACATATTTTGTATTAAATCTAAGACCATTCAAGTGGTCTTAGTGGTTAGAACTTCCATTTCAAATGCGGGTTCAAACCCACCCTGAGTCATACCAAAGAATTATAAAAATGGTACTAGCAGCTGCCTTGCTTGATGCTCAGCATTAAAAGGTTATTATTAGGTCTGGTCATCCTGGTGTCAGGATAATGCGACTGGGTGGGACATCATGCTACCTGTCTGGGGCATGATGTCCCAGGGCTAGGAATCACTATAAACTTCCACACTGCAAACAGTGATATGACTGAAGAATTGTTAAAGCTACTTTAAAAATATAAATCTCACTCACAAATGTGTGCGCGTGCACACACACACACACACACACACACAATCTGAGCTATAAGAATAAAAAAGTGATATGTCATAAATATTAATGGGTTTTGTATTAATTACACCTCACTTGTGAAGTGAACTGTGGCCAAATTCTTGTCTTAAGATGTACTATTCTCCTGACTTTGGCAGAATATAAATGTTGGAGCATGCACTGTTACCTTGAAAATAATCAGAAATTATCCAGTACATGTAGCCTTGACACAAATGAGAGTTTAAATATAATGAAACAAATGATATTAGGGTGTAAGTGTAATGTAACAAATGGTATTAGGGTGTAAATGTAATGAAAAAATGGTATTAGGGTGTAAATGTAATGTAACAATTTGCATTAGTTTGTAAATGTAATGAAACAAATGGTATTAGGGTGTAAATGAAATGTAACATATGGTATTAGGGTGTAAATGTAATGAAACAAATTATATTAAGGTGTAAATGTAATGAAAAAATGGTATTAGGGTATAAATGTAATGTAACAAATGGCATTAGGGTGTAAATGTAATGAAACAAATGGTATTAGAGTGTAAATATAATGTAACAAATGGTATTAGGGTGTAAATGTAATGAAACAAATGGCATTAGGGTGTAAATGAAATGTAACAAATGGTATTAGGGTGTAAATGTAATGAAACAAATTATATTAAGGTGTAAATGTAATGAAACAAATGATATTAGGGTTTAAATGTAATGAAACAAATGATATTAGGGTGTAAATGTAATGTAACAAATGGTATTAGGGTGTAAATGTAATGTAACAAACAAATATAGGGTGTACATGTAATGACACAAATGATATTTAGGGTGTAAATGTAATGTAATAAATAAGTTTAGGATGTAAATATATTATAACAAACTAATTCAGGGTGCAAATAAAATGAAACAAATGATAATATTAGGGTGTAAATGTAATGAAACAAATGATATTATTAGGGTGTAAATGTAATGAAACATGATATTTTTAGGGTGTAAAGGTAATGAAACAAATGATATTATTAGGGTATAAATATAATGAAACAAATGATATTATTATGGTGTAAGTGTAATGAAACTTGATATTTGGGTGTAAATGTAATGAAATAAATTATATTTTTAGGGTGTAAATGTAATGAAACAAATATATTATTATGGTGGAAATATAATGAAACAAATGATATTATTAGGGTGTAAGTGTAATGAAACAAATGATATTTGAGTGTAAATGTGTAATGAAATAAAAGATATTAATGTGTAAATGTAATTAGAAGCATATGAAAAGACTTATTCCCTAGAAAACCCTTAATTTCAATGAATATTGTACAAGTTTACAGAACATAATTCTCACATACATTTCCATACCTGGCAGGTAAGACAATGCACTGACCCCATGCACTATACAGGTAAATGCTGAACTTTTTGAAGGCTGCATTCACTGCATAATGGTCTAGTTCATTGCTTCCCATGTACTGTGGAGTTTATATGCATGCAGCAACATTTACAGTCATTTGTAAGTACTCTATATACTCACATATAAGTTCAGTTAAAATGCAAATAAAGATCCTGATCTGCCATGTCATAATGCCCATGTAGATTAAGGTCTATCATGTTTGTTCTACTGATTGCTCCTATCAAACTGTATTATGATCCAGCAGATCTGGGTCTGTGCAGTTCCTTGCTGGACTTGTCTAATAGGCATGTATAGACAATAAAAGTAAACACGTTTGTTTTTTTTTCACCACAAAAGAGTTTTTAATGTTCACAATTACCAGATCTTTGCAATGAACTTGGCTACTGCATAAATGCTAGAAAATTCATAATTATTTATGTGTAATGTGAAGCAAGAATGTTTTTAATCTAACTTTCTACATGTTACTGACAAAATTCAGTACAAATACGTATAAAGTCTCTTGTAGATGTAGTTCTTTTCACATGAACAAAACAGAATTGAACATGTTATATCAGCATTTTATAAGATTTCCTGTGTAACTGACATAAATACAACTACATATATCGCTTGCTGAAAAGGAAGTGTCATTTAATTTACAAGTACAAAATACTTGTATATTTATATTCAAATAATTGATAATGATATACTGTACTGGTATTAGAAAGATAAAATTAATTTTGGAAAGTAAAACAGCTGTAGCTTTTTTTTTATTAATGCTCCTTAAATTTCTCATCATTTTAGTAGCAAAGATTATATGGGGAAAATTTTAAAGTTATAATATTTTGTTTCAAAAATATGAGTCGAAGATAATGATTGGAGGGGATACAGGAGGTTGTGTGTATGTATGTATATATGTATGTATGTGTGTGTGTGTGTGTGTGTGTGTGTGTGTATGTGTATGTGTGTGTGTAGCCTGACCTGTATGAACACTGACAAATGTGATCATGAGAAGATTTCACATCATCACTGCAGCTTGGGAAAATGAATCTTTGGGGTAACTGGTGGGGTCAAAGTTTGGAGATGAGAGTAAATCAAATCATATTTTCAAAGTAATAAATAAATAAATATATATATATATATATATATATATATATATATATATATATATATATATATATATATATATTGTAACAGCTTCCATTTCTCATTTTAATGAAAAATGATGAGACTAAAAATTTTGATAACCTTTGGTGATTGCTATTGCCAACATAGAAGGAGACTGATGAATACTGCTTTTGTAAGATGCAATGTGTCTTATTGAGCTCCAAAGGTATTATTTTATGACTGACTAAATCTCTAAAAATTACCTGTTTTAACCCATGATTTTAGATCACATCATGGCTCACGTGGTCACTTAATTTGAAAGTCACAAAAAGCTCATAAGACTATTGACACTTTTGCCATGGACAAATTTGGTCATACTTAACAAGTCTTACTATAAGATTCAAAAATAAAAAAAATTAATAAAGATTTGTTTACAACAGAGCTAACACATGGGCCGAACATGACCTTAATAATAACCAATAATCTTCATTCAGTGTGTACAAATTTAGAACTAAGGTAAGAAACTATGTCAGCTAAAATTACAATGTAGTGATCAAATTGCGTGTTTATCAGTTCAAAACAAAGATCTGAATTTTCCACAAAAAAATATTCAAATCCAGTGAATAGAGTTATCATTATAATAACCTGCAATGGAATAAAAATCAATAAAAAAGAATTTAAAATGAACACACAAGCAATCACATTACATATACATAACATCTGGCAAAATCCTCTGTCAAAAAGTTGACTTTTGTTCAGGAGCTTGATTGGCTAGTTTTGTGCAAATTGCACAACAGCATTACAAGTATATGTAGGTTATTTAGTGCCAAGGCAATTCAAATAAAGTACCTTGCCCAAGGCAAAAAGCTGGCCCAGACTGGTCTGACCATAGGATTTGACCCATTGGAGGATTAGCAATAACAACATTTTTAAGATGGCTGCAATGATGCCATATAGAAAGCTTTATGGCAATCCTCCAAGTAGTTTAGGATGCCTAGTGATAAAGAAAACTTGTGCTAATGGAAGGACAGAATGAATAACAATCTATCCCATAAGCTTTTCTGCTCTAAGTTAAGTAAAAATAAAAATAAGCTTGCCCAGTACAAGCTGGCTGGAAAAGTTAAATTGCCTCTCAAGTGATATAAGTTTAACCCAAAAGAGGACTGGAAAAAAACACAACTAAAGTATTAACAAATATGGTAAAATTAAGTATAGAATGCTTCAAGGAAATCACATTACATATTTTTTGCAAATAAAGAACTTTTGTTTTCTTTTTATCTTTGCACATTAAAATCATATGTGATGTGTTACGTCCTATGAGGTAAATCACAGTGATACAAAATGTCTTTTGAAGAATAAAAGTGTAACACATCGCTGCTTTGAATGAGAAATGTTTATTCTATCTGTATTAAAGATTTTTCTCAAGTTTGTGGACAGTGGCAACATTTCTTTGAGGTCAGATTTTCTCTATATATAAAATGCAAAGCATGATTATTTTAGCTGTGGGAGTAGTGTTCAAGTGTCATTAATTTTTTTTTTGGTGATTCTGGAAGCAAAAAGCTATCAGGAAAGCTAGCAAAGCCCAACAAATTAATTTACTTTGTGAAGCACAAAAAGTGGGAGCATTTAATTCTTTGCACATGCTGCAAACCACAAATCATGTACGGCATCCTTTAAAATAGGAACACTACCTTTGTGAAACATAAGATTCTGAATTGAATATTAAGATTAAGATTCTCTTCCTAAACAAGTTAAAATGCTATTAATTGACTCTTGTTTCTCAGGATGATTACATCCATGAAACTGATTGATTGAAATGAACTATGTTCATAGCAAACATTACAAATACCTTCGAAAAAGATGTCCTTCTTACACGATCTTGAGCAGAAAACTTGCTTCAAAGAAACACAATTCTTTGATTAGCTTTGACTACTGCCATTGGCAAAGCTGACCGACTCTTGTATCTCCCATTCAAGGTGTTCAAGCCACCAAATGTGAGCAGGTTGGTACTGAGACAAATTCAAACAAAAAGGACTGGACCAATCAAATACAGTCAACTAGAGGGATCTAACCAAGATCTAAGATTTAAGCGGGGAAACAATCACCATTCGTAAGGAAAAACTTAGCTAAGATTTTCAGCATGTTGAGAATTCTGAAAGATTACAGATGCATGCATAAGGTATAAACAAATATACCTCTGAGTTAAATAAGTGTTCTAGGAAAGGGAAACTTTGTGGTAGAAGTGAATTCTAAAGAATGACCACTGAGATTTATGGTGACTTATCTCATAAACGGCAATTAGAATTAAAAAACTTTGAAAGGTATGACTTGGCTGAATTTTGTACTTGATTTAATTAAATTGTGTTATCTTAAATTACTTGTAACTATCTTTTGAATTGAGTTTTGATGTATATTTGTATTTATTAGACTGAGTGAGGATGTGGAATAGCATTTATTAGAATGTAACATGTGTAGATTGATGGTTATGCAGAGCTAGACCCTGACTTAGATATACATATGTTCTTTAACTTTTATGACGCATGTGGTATGATTGATTACTTCATTATCGGATAGAAATATATCAATATTTAAATAGTATGTTTGTGTGTGTGCATTAACTGAGGACCTCAAGGTAGATATAATTGAGTTACCCTCTTTAAATAAAGTAATAAAAATAATAATAATAATAATAATAATAAAAATAATAATAATAATAATAATAATAATAATAATAATAATAATAATAATAATAATAATAATAATAATAACATATTCATATAAATTACATGTATGTGATTTGGATATTTAATGTAGGTTTAAATTTTTTGTTATAGTCATATCACTATGAAATGTCTGTGGTATTACAGTTTATCGTGATATCTAGCACTAGGGTATCATGCCACATTCATGCAGAATCATGTCCCAACCAGTCACATTATCCTGACACAAGGCCAACCAATCCAAATAATAACCTCATAATGCTGAGTACCAAGTGAGGCAGCTGCTAGTAACATTTTTATAAGTTTTTAGTATGTCTACATCTGGGTTAGAATCCACGCCGTCTTGCATCCGAGTTAGATGTTCTGACCATTTGGCCATTGGAGATATTCATAGATGGAACATTATTTCTACATAGCTATTCGTACATAGTGGCACAAGTCATGTACGAGTTATGTAAGGAAAGATTTGTGGTGATACATAAGACCTTACAAGGTTGGTTACCCAGTAATCTGAGTTTATGAGAATGTGATGAATTTCCTGAAAGATAGGGTAGTGATTATGTCCCTTGTATTCATTCAGGGAGCTTCCATGGCGCAAGCATGTGTCCGCATAAGATAGACAAAAGTAGAAGGAAGAAGGAAGTAAAGGAAGAAGGAGCAAGAAGATGGTGAGATTAGATGGAATATGAGAAAGGAAATAATGAAGGAAGAGTTGGAAACAAAAGAAAGGAAGGAGGAGAACTGAAGCAGATGAGCAGAAGGATCAGCACAAAGAATAGTTACTTTCTCATAATGGCTCATGAAATTTCAAATGGTGAACTAAGGAATTAAATGGGAATTTGATTAACCAGGTCAATTACTATACATGTATTAACTATTTTGAGCAGAAATTGAAGACTTTATGTTGAATAATTTATTAACTGGATTCTTTACATTTTATAAAATTTGTATCTATTGAATCTTGAGTTCTTTAGGTTGTCAGATTTCAGATTTGCTGACTGGGGGCTTGAAATTTGCTAATGCACACCTTCTGCTGTAATATTTATAATACCTCAGCTGAATTGTGAAATTTATTGAAAAACAATAATAGCCACAGGCTCATATTTTCACAGTTGATAGAGGCATTTATTGTTGCTGTATTACCTGTAAGCCCCCCCAACTTGAAAATATGATGCCACACCTATCTCCCCCTCCCCATGGTGAAAAAGTGGAACCCAAATGTGATGTATGTTCATTTTTCTACTTGTGAGTCCCAAAACCTTCCTCTTCCTTAAAGCCTGAGAATACTGAAGGTATGCTGTAGGTCTAAACATTGTTAGAGTGATTAAATATAAATATTTTTTTCAAATTATCACAATTTGCTTTAATTAGCAAATATTCATAGGTCTGTGCAAGAAAATGCCCAACTTACCCTTTCATTGATTACAAAATGACAGTACATGATGTAAAACAACTGATCACCAAAATCAGATTAAAGAAACTAGAGGCAGTTATGCAATCTATGAATCTGATGCATGTAAATATAGAAATACAAATTCTGGTATATGTACTGTGTTAAGATCACAGAGTATAAAATTTGCAATACAAAAAGCATTATGAACTGAACAAGAACTCTCTCACTCTCAATCTCATTTTTTAAAATAGCCCATAATTGCCTAGCAAACTTTAACTTCTCATTTGAGCTTCTTTTGGACATTGGTCAAGTGGATTTGTAAAGCCCTGAAATACTAGTATTATATAAATGCAAAAAATGTTACTACACACTCAATATATGCCCAATAAGGTGTCACAACTGTTTACAAATACAAACAGTTAATAATGTATAAAATTTTCACTCTACCTGAATAAATTTTCCTGTAGCTATCACCAGACAGCAATTTGCATGAGTGCTAATGGAATCTGCCTGAAGGTACAGACTGCTTATTACACTATTGTGGTAGATATCAAAGAATGCTGAGATTAACTGGAACCAGCCTGTAGTTGTTTTGGCAACTGTTCTTCTTGGTTTGCAATGGGAATGTTTGTGTCTGTTTATAAAGACATGCAGCCTTACTGGCTCATGCTGCTCATGTAGCTGCTACTTGAAAACAATCTCCATTCTTCCAGATAAATTGCCACTTATAAAAAAAGTCATGAGAGGTTCAACTTCCTTTTCTCCCAATTTCTCACTGAACTAAAGTCTCTGCTCTCTTGTGGCAATGGGTTGAGTTGGTAGTATAAAGTACTGTCAGCATAAGAATCTGGGCTAATAAAGGCTCTAGTACAAGCAAGCACCTAGTACAGCTAATTAGGTGGAAACAAACTTATTTGATTTAATACAGTGTCCTGTCCATACACTCATATAAGCTGTATGACACATTATGTTAGTAATGAATGTGGTAAATATGTATACACTCTGCATTCCTCAGCTTTTCCTGGAATGATGTAGGTGTCTACCTTCCAGCACCTGAAAACAGAGCAAGTAGTTGAGTAAAATGTGGCTTGTGGGTATAACACTTTAATTTAAGACTGGATTTTTATTTTAGATTTCTGGAGAAATCAAAATCTCATTTTAACACATTCTTGTCTTGAGACAATGTGAAAAAGGTTCATCATCTATAGATTTGAAACAAAAGTCCCCTAATGACGCTCATGTTCTGGATGAAAATAATTTCCAGAAAAAAAAAAGAAAAAAAAATAATAATAATAATAATAATAATAATAATAATAATAATAATAATAATAATAATAATAATAATAATAATAACAACAACAACAATAATGATAAAGTTTCAACTTTATGAGGGTAACACAATAAGTACAAAAACTAATCTCTCTTTTGGCCATTAATTATCTATATATGCACAGGTAAATATATAAAACGCAGCTGGGAAACAAACACACAAAAAAGGTATGATGGATTGGTGTACACAAGAGCATCTAAGCATGTATTCAGCATACAGTGATTTGTGTACACCAACATGCATGACTAAAAAACACAAACACACACACACACACACACAAAAACACTTGCGAGAACATCCAGATGCATTTTATTATTACGACTCTCAGGTCCTGAAATAAGTTATAGAAAAGTATGTGAAGCAGCAAGCTTTATAAAATTCAACAATTAATTTTTTCTCTAGAATGCAAACTGAAAACATTAAAAGACCTTATGGTATTGTGAATTATATTTCAAATAATCCTAGAATTACTAATACAAGTTCTAATGAAAAGCTATGAATAGATTTTCACGGTACTCCAAAAATAATTTCTAAGTTGATGATGTGCCTGTAGTGGCCAGTAATCTCTAATGTATTAATGTACCATGGCCTGGATTGTAATGATGTGCCAACAATATCCTGCTGGATCACATCATTATAATCCAGTGTTTCCTTATCTGAATTCACTAAATTCCAAGTCACTCTCCAAGAAAACTATAGAGTACTTTGTATTTCCAGAAGAAAATATTT
Source organism: Potamilus streckersoni (assembly GCA_016746295.1). Classification (NCBI taxonomy): domain Eukaryota; kingdom Metazoa; phylum Mollusca; class Bivalvia; order Unionida; family Unionidae; genus Potamilus; species Potamilus streckersoni. Next base: position 4,249,971 of record JAEAOA010001954.1, read on the forward strand.
GAGCAAATTCCATATCAAACCATGTACTGAACACAAATGATTCTACCTCAAGATCCTATAGCACAAATGAATAATTTATAGATAAACACAATTATATATATATATATATATATATATATATATATATATATATATATATATATATATATATATATATATATATATATATATATATATATATATATATAAACAAAGAAATAAGAGAAGAGCCAAAATGTAGGACAAAAGTACATTTCCAGAACAATAGAAGCTAGAATTAGACAGGGTCTGTTACTAAAATTAAAATAAAAAAACATGGTAAACACAAATTGTTGATTCAGACCAAGATAAATATGTTTACTTCTACTGATAATGATTCTAATATTAAATCAACACTAAGAGAGAAAATATTAGCTATGTATTAGTTAGTTGTTTACAGAATAAAAAGAAATCAATGATTTTTTTTAAGGTGGATAATGAACTTGATATTGGATATGGTCAGCTACAAGATACAATTGTACATAACCCTCATCATATAATGAATTAAAAAAAGGAACAAACAATGCAAAATAAATATGCATAAAAATGTACATCTACAAATATGACACAAAATTGGCCATAACTGGGTAAAGAAATATGGATTGCATCCATTTCCAACATCTGTAATGACAAAAGGCACTGAAGATGATGCTTTAACATCTTTAGATAGACAGTTCCAAATGACTGGACCCAGTAAGGCCATACTATTTTTATACAATTCAATTTTGGGCTTAGGAAGAAGTTACTGGATCGCATCGATCATAGAATCAACAGACTAGAAAATATATTGATATTATTTGTCTTTTTACTGAACATACCATTTATATAGTTGGGCAAAGAACCATTAGAAACATTACACATAAAATGAGCTTTTCTTAAACATATTATTTCAGAGATGGTCAGGATTTTCACAATGTGGACATTATCAACTCTGTTTTGTCATGGATAATTCTGATGGCTCAATTTTGAAACCTTTCCACTTTTAACAAATTTGTTTTAGAAGCATTACCTCAAGTGATATTGCAGTAGTACTGATGAAGTTGAATGTAACATTTGTAAAACATCCTGTGGTTGAAGGTTAGAAATTCTCCCTTTTTTGATAGCAACTAGTTCTTCTTAGCCATCTTTTGAACATAGCATTGTTATCAATTTGAACTCCTATGAGTTTATCTTGCATAACATTTCAGTTCCACATCATTAAAATTGATGTGGAGAAAATATTGTCTTTAATTCTGTTGCATGGTTATCATCATCACTTTGGTTTTGTCAAATTAATGACATTTCCATTATGCTGACTCTATTCAGAGAGATCATTTCTTCCTTTTAAATGCCAGTCTAGAAACCATCTCTGATATTATTCATCTATAAGGAGTGTCAAATTAGCTGCTTTCCTGGATAACTGGATGACTGATTGGCACCATTTTTCCAAATAAACATGATCAGAAGTCTTTTGGTGAAAACCCTATTTCAATAGGACCATCAATAATTCAGAGTAAACACTGACATCAAGGTTTTAAATAAAGTTCTCATGGCAGCCATACTGGATGTATATGAAAACCCTATTTCAATAGGACCATCAATAATTCAGAGTAAACACTGACATCAAGGCTTTAAATAAAGTTCTCATGGCAGCCATACTGGATGTATATGAAAACCCTATTTCAATAGGACCATCAATAATTCAGAGTAAACACTGACATCAAGGCTTTAAATAAAGTTCTCATGGCAGCCATACTGGATGTATATGAAAACCCTATTTCAATAGGACCATCAATAATTCAGAGTAAACACTGACATCAAGGCTTTAAATAAAGTTCTCATGGCAGCCATACTGGATGTATAAATGGCACCAGTTTGGTTTAGGTCAAACTAGGAATCACAAGAAGTTTATCTGTGAAAACCCCATGCTGAAATACCATCCATTTGGGAGACAGTAGAGATAATATTTTCAAGATGGTCACCATGGTGACCAAATTGATGGTCAGTTTGCATCATTTTCATTTCAGAAGACTCTTCTGATGCAAACCGCTATGTTAAAATGACTTTCCATTTAGGAGAAGCAGCCATAACAAGATTTGCAACATAGCCACCATGGCCATATTTGATCTCAGATAAGCACCATTTTAATTTGGGACCAATGAAACATTAAAAAAAAAGTCGTCTGGTGAAAACTCTATCTTGACATGACTCAGTTTTGGGGGAATAACACCATTTTTAAGATGGCTTCCATGAGGCCATATTTGATTCAAGCAGAACAAGTAGCCCTAACAATATCTTTAAGACAGCCATTGTGGTGGCTGATATTGGAGGTAAAATGATAACATTCTAATATATGACCTACATAACAAGTCTTTCAGTGAAAACCCATACTAATATGAACATTTATTCAGGAAATGTAGTAATGACAAGATTGTCAAGATGGCCACTGGCAGTCATACTGGATGTCTCGGAAGAACCACTTTTATTTAGGACCAACATGACATCAAAAGAAGTCTTTTAGTATGTTGATATGACTATATGATCATTTAAATTTCAATTTTTTGTGTTGCTAAAATTATGCAAAAAACTATCTGAATGTATGATGCCTTCACCTGCATATCTATACTTAAAAATTGCAAGAAAAATGCATTAAATTTTTTAACTATATGAGATTATTAAATATTTTTTTTTAAACATTCCTCTCATCTATGAAAACATCAGAACTCATGTATATTAATATCTCAATGACATTTGTTAAACTTAAATGTCTCATGAAGCGCTGAAAACAACTTTGATGGAATTTTCACTGTCGTTTATGCACAGATGCCTGCTTAATTTCTATTCCATTTACTTTTAAACTTCTATGTCACTCTGTTGAATATTATAGTACGATTCCTATTTGGGCTTTCACAATTAACCATTTAAACTATTGACATCTGAGCATTACCACAGTGGACAGATATATATATATATATATATATATATATATATATATATATATATATATATATATATATATATATATATATATATATATATATATATATATTTATATATATATATTTATATGTGTGTGTGTGTATGTATGAGAACTTAAATGCAATGATGAATTTAACTCAAGAATTCAAAAACTGATAAACTTTTCATTTATCTTTAGTCATGTTGCTAAATAATATCATTATTTCAATCCATTTGAAAATCAAACAATTGCATTGGTTTTGATGTATTCAAACAATAATAACTCTTGTCCTCAATAATTCAATGTAATTCTGCTTCTTACAGGTGAATCTAAATGACTATAAGGAATGTACATAGTGCATGAAAGGGCCAATCAAAAGAGATTTTTGCTTTCACTTTTATTCAGAATCTACTAACTTGAGCCAAGTCTGAATACCAAACAGAATTTGATCTACGTCTGAATACCAAATAGAATCAACCAACTTGAGTCAAGTCTAAATACCTAATAGAATCCACCAACTTGATCCAAGTGTGAATACCAAACTGAATCCACCAACTTGAGCCAGATCGGAATACCAAATAGAAGCCTCCAACTTGAGCCATAAGTCTGAATATGAAATAGAATACACCAGCTTGAACCAAGTCTGAATATGAAATAGAAGCCACCAACTTGATCCAAGTCTGAAAATACCAAAATAAAAGCTGCCAACCCGAGCCAAGTCTGAATACCAAATAGAAGACACCAGCTTGAGCCAAGTTTGAATACCAGGCAGAATCCACCAACTTGAGCCATGTCTGAATATGAAATAGAATCCACCAACTTGATCCAAGTCTGAAAATACCAAAAAGAAGCTGCCAACTTGAGCCAATGTTGAATACCAGGCAGAATCAACCAACTTAAACCAAGTCTGAATACCAAACAAGTTAGTCTAACGTGTGTAAATAATTACAAGTTTTAAAATTTATGCATTAACTTTGTTCATTCTTTGTCATCTATTCCTAAATTTGCAACAAGTGTACCATGAACAGTAGATTATATGCACCAATCCTCTACCTATGTTTAATAGTCCTCTATGTAGAAAAGGTGACCTTGACCTTTTCTCTTCAGTCCCAAATTCATGTGGCTTCTTTCCTACCCAAAGTGTAAGCCTTTCACAATGTTTGGTCCATGATGTAGAACCAATTTTTCTTCTCTCAGTCACAGCAACCCTGAGACTTTTGACCTGAATTTGATAAGCTTTTTCCTTACCTCAGGTGCAAGCCATAAAGTTTATTACCTGTAGAAGGTGGTTAACGAGGCTTTTGTACAGATGCCGTTTTTTCTCTTTTAATCATTGTGACCATGATCCCAAAATCAATTGGGTTTTTGCTTAACCAAGTACAAGTGAGTGACTATTGATGATGGACAACCCTGGTTTCTGTGCACAAAGCAATATTGGTAACTAACTGATGGATGTAAAGAAAAACATGTATCACAACATAACAAGCTCTACCTGAATTCCTTGTACAGCCATATTTGACCTTACAAATGCTACTGCTTGTAAGCCTCTGTCTGGAACTGACCTACAATAAGGATAGGCCAGCAGTACAGGTAGAACATGTGCAGCATCAAAGAAAAAAGTGAAGACAAAAGTATTTTACTTGTCAAGAATCCTTTGCATTCATTATGAATATTTACTGAATTTCCATACTCATTTGTACATACACATGCTAAAATGTGTTTTACCAAAAGAGCTTTTGATTTTAATCTGTTTTCATTATGATAAACTTAGCACTATTACATTCTACTTTGAAATAAACCCTCCAACAAGTACATGAATACTCATGCAACTTGTTTTCAAATGACCAAGGCAAAAAGATATATGTTTGCTAATGAGAGCCCAACTGGCATTTCAATGCAATCCACACAACTTACATGTACCTAGAGAAATGGTACCTAGTACTATAGACAGCTAAGAAGAAAACTTATTAAATACAGTACAATGATGGTAATGTCTATCTGTCTGTCTGTCTCTCTCTGTGTGTGTATATATATATATATATATATATATATATATATACCAGAAGCAATTACTGCAAGAAGTTTTAAAGTTTGCAAAATCTTACAGATCTTAATCACTCATCTGCTTATGTCTAACAGTTACATGCAAGAATATTCTCACAAGAAATCTGGGTCATTACGATGTTCCAATGTTTTTGGCTAAATATGTCACAAAGTAATACTTAACAGATTTTAATAAATTTTCTGTCTTCTTCAATATTTAATGGCACACTGGCATTATTAATTCAATACTGAAAGACCCAATGTTAGGTCAGTTAGTAGAGTTTTGTTTTCGGACATTAAGATGTCTTTCTACTTTTAGAGATAGAGTGGCATGACCTGTACAAATTTTTAACATCTTCCAAACCAGGATGATATCAAATTTGGTCAAATTCAGTTGTACTGTTTTTTAGGAAAAGTCATTAAAAATCTTGGAAGTCTTATTACCGATACTCTTTCTGAACAGAATGTCACAGTGACACAGGGTTTTCACCAGAATTCTTCTTATGATGTCTAGTTGGAATTAAAAAACAAAGTGCCATTCAGACATCGAATATAACTGCCATGGTTGCCAATATGAAAATCTTGTTATGGCTACTCCTCTTGATTGGAAGGTGTTTTACTAAAAGACTTCTTTTGATCTCAAGTTGGTCCTATATGAAAATAGGCTGAACTTATGTACAATATAGTCACTATTACTGACCATCTTAAAAATTGTGTAATCGCAAAAAAATCCACACAATAAAGTATTACCAAATTGGAAAATTTCAATCTGGAAGGTTCCAAATGTTTATAAGATAAAATCTTAGTTATAATTAGTAATTATATGGTCTGTTACTAAATTATAATATAAAATGTTGTAATCAATAGGTAGACCTGGCATTTCATGGAAAATTTTTTATGTTCTGGATTTTGAATAAGATAAACTTGTTGTTTACAAAACCAAAATAATGATTCAGGTCAGGTAGAAGGTCCAAAATACTGTGCAATTATCCAAAACATATAATGAATAAAAAAATATTAACAAACAATGCAAATTAAATATACATAACAACAATGTTCAGTTGTTCCTAAATGAACAATACTGTCATTTCAAACATCCAATATGACTGGTAACAGCAGTCATCTTGACAAATTTGTCATAGCTACTTAACTCCTGTATTAATGCTTGTATCAACATGGAGTATTTATTAAAAGGTCATTTTAAAATGTCTAGTTGCTCTTGCATGAAAACTGTGCTACTCAGGAAGCCATTATAGCCACCACAAAATCATGTTGTTGTTGTCACTACTTCTTGTAGTGTTGCTTCATTTTGATATTGGAAATGGTACCAGTCTGGTATCTAGAATAACCACAAAAAAAAAAAGCCATCTTGAAAATCTTGTTACCATTACACCTCCACAATGGAATGCCATAGCAACATGGAGTTTCCACCAACAGACTTCTTATGATATTTTATTGATCCTAAATGAGGTGTTGGTGGTTCTAAATGAAAATGCTGTTAATCTGACATTTTTACCAAAGCAGATTATTTGAAATCTTTTTACAGCTAAGAATATCATCAGAGATGGTTCTGAGATCAATACTTAAAAGGAAGAAATTTTCTCATCTTGAACTCTTTGATTTTCTTTTGGGTCCCAAACCATTAGTCCTTGTGAGAAACTCCTGGTAATTTTTAGAATAGGTCTGGTGTACACAACCTTGAAAGAGCTTGGAGTTTTAAAGGACAATATTAAAATCATGATAGTGCTAAACGTAAATAGTTCTTGAAAGTCCCTAAATTGACAGAGGCAAGTCAAAGGTCAGTTGCATACTTTTCTGAATCAGTAGTGCTGATCATTTGCATAGAAATATCCCACATTCTAGACTAAATGTTTTATTTGGAGGTACATTCATGGAAAATAAATCATAACTGATCCATAATTATTTTTTACAAGTATACAAAATGAGCTTTATGCATTTATATTATCAATCATGAGTCAGGTTCTCATAAACTACTCTGTAAACTCCTTATATATTGTCCTAATGGACTGACCTAGGAGAAACCTTCCCATAAGCTGGTCTATGCCAAGTAGAGATGAATCTGAATACCATCTGTACTTGCTTATAAGTCAAATCCAGCTTCAGGCACATAAACCTTGATCTGCCATGGCATATTGCATTGCAAATCTGGCTCTATGCAGTTTACCAGAAGTAATCAATAGAACAAACATAACAGACCCTGATTTGCCAGCACATTATGCAATGACAGATCAAGTTCTATCTTTTTGAAACCAATTTTTGAAAGTATATACAGTACTTATAACAATTAATTTCCACATATTAATCAAAGGCAAGATAAAAATAATGAGATACTGTCTACCTGCCTGACACTTTATATCAAAGGTAAACACCAGGACATGCACTGTAGCTGAAGAGTAATGAGCTGTACCTTGCTTCAGGCAGTTAGGTACATGACAGGAGTCTTAGGGATCATCCATAAAAGTAATCTCTAAAGATGGGGTAGGGGCGGTTGATTCAAATGCAGACCACTGCAAAGAGGGAGAGGGTGTAAAGGACCTTGCAGATGTCCACAAGCTATTAGTTTTTTATATGATATTCTGTGTTGAACAGCTGCTTTGAGCCTACTGTGTGTATTCCAGTATGTTTTGCAGACATTCTTTATTTCATCATCCCTAAGTATAAATTATTTGTTAATTTCAATTGGTTTGTGCCAAAGAATATATGCAAATGAGATGGCATTAATACATAGGGCTGGCTCCAGGTGCCTGGGGTTGATTACATTGCCCACATATCAGTCTTGCTAGATGGGGATGTCTGCAGCTTGGAAGTGAGAGTGGGGGTTAAGCCACATGCAGACAATAGTTGACCAGGGGAGGTGGGTAGGAAAACATGTATTGAGGACATCCTTTATGGACAATCCCTTATAGTAAAACAGCAAAACCACATTACTGTTATATACAGTCAAATCCCTTTACAGTAGCCATCACCTTGTACTGATACACAGTAGACCTTTCTCAGGTCACAGAGAAAGTTAGAAAAGTGTTCTTAGAATATGACTAAACCACCCCCCCTCTACAATGACCTGCATGTACATATATGCATTTACTGCCCTTAAGCATAAATGTGGCTATGTATACAGGTAGTATCCACAAAAGGTCAGGGTCCAAAAATGTAAACAAAACTGAATTCAAAATAAATGCATCACAAATCACAAGTTAAAACAAAATTAAGTAAAAGTTCTACAAAATGCATAGAAAATATCAGATAATCATAATATATTTAAAATCCCTAAATTGTGATTAATATCTCCTGCATAAACCACATACCCTCAGTAGGTCCTTATACAGTTTCTTTGAGCAATTCACATCAAAATACTGGTACTTCAGTCTCACAAGTTGTCTAACACACTCAACAAAATTGTGCTCCACTCTCAGTGGACATTGGCAGGGTATAGTTGAGGTGGACATTGGCAGGGTATATAGTTGACGTGGACGTTGGCAGGGTATATAGTTGAAGTGGACATTGGCAGGGTATATAGTTGAAGTGGACATTGGCAGGTTATATAGTTGTTGTTTTCGGGCTAAATGCAATTTTTCAGCACAAGATAGGCTATACATAGCAGCCAGTATTAATGGTGGAGGAAGAAACTGGGAAATCCGCAGAAAGAACCACCGACCCACGAGAAGCTACTGGCAAGCTTTCTCACATATCCACATTCGCCAAATCTTAGACTCGAAACCATGCAGAGTTGTGATGGCAGTGATCCATAATGGAGAACGTTTTAGACCACTCCTCTACATTGGCAGGGTATATAGTTGAAGTGGACATTGGCAGGGTATATAGTTGAAGTGGACATTGGCAGGTTAAATAGTTGAAATGGACGTTGGCATGGTATATAGTTGAAGTTCACCCTTCCGCTGATATGCACATGTTAGATGAAGGCAAAACCCATTATAACACAATGTTCAGGGTCCAAAAAATAACATCATGATATACTTTAGATAGCATTAAAAATGTTATCAAAAAACTTCCCAGTAGAAAATGTGCATTGAAATTTTAATGTCATCGGTTTTAACTAAGCTCTTGATCATATACTTCTCCGAGATAATGTATTTAGGAAGTTAAAGAGAGACGTCACCTTAAATTAAAAAATGGGAGACATGCTGCAATTGCATTATAAGTAGAATCTTGTTATAATGAATTGTGTTATAACAGGTTTTACTTGTACAAGTCCAACACACAATAAGTAAAACACCTAATATCTTGTTCTCCTAGATACCACTATAGTGGATTCCTCTTATTCATTCTACATATTTTGCAAAGTATGAAAAACATGATATTTACAATATGAGAAGTCATTATATGCAATCTAATATTCAGAAACAGGTACTTTTATCTGATGTTTTATTAATTTGTACATCAGTGTGACAAGGCAGTCAAAAAGTAATACTTTTCCCATGCTGTATGAAACATCACATTTCTGTAATATCTGTTATACTAGTACACTGTCAAACATAAAAGTGTGCAAGGCTTAAAATGAAAAAAAATAGGACTCTGTAAAGATGATTTAATTTGTTTTTTGAGAGGTCTGAACACAGAGCTTTAAATGTCTTCATCTTTCAAACCATCTATATAACTGCCCTGAGCTACACCCATCGACTGAGGACAGTTTTCATAAATGGAGCTATATACCTTAATAATTTTGATTACCGGTATCGTCATCTTTAAAAATGTTGGAGATAGTTTGGCAGGCAACCCTTAGACTTAGATCATTCATTATGCTGTACTTCCACATGGTGTCATATGCTCTCTCCATGTTCAAAAAGAAGGCAGCAACTTTAATATTCTTTTTTTAGGAAGGCATCTCAAAAAAATAACAGATTCAAGTTGGACTAGATGGCCTGCTGTGTCATTCTTGCATATGAATCCACAGTGAACATTAGATAATAATTTGTTCAATTTGAGATACCAGCAGTCAGTTTTTATCATCTCTTCTATTTTTTGCAAATGTAACTTATTCATGCCATGTGATGACAGCTGAAGGGTCAGTATTGTCAATTCCAGGTTTGGGTATTGACATCACCCATTGTTTCTTACCAAGATGCCGTCAAGTTGCCAGTTTCCCAAGCTTCATTGAAAATGTTTAGCAGTGTATTTAGAGTCATCAGGTTTTGATTTTGTTTTATCATCTTTCTTTGCTGAATTATCGTGGGCTTGATAAAAAAAAAGCCGTATCACTGTGAGAGTGAAAGGTTTACTGTAATCTTCACCATTAGTAGATCTGAAATTTAGAGGAACCTATCCTTTCAGGTTTTTGACTGGGCAGAAGTTTTTAGAATAATCCTCTTCTGAAGAGTTTTTGAAGAATATATTTGAGATTTTTGGTTCACTGGTAACCATTTTATTAGATTTCTTCAAATGCTTGATAGTTGTTTTTATTTTTGCCAGTGATTTTAGTAATGAATTTCATACCGATTTAACAAAGATGCATGAGTTCAACCTAGAGAAATGGGATCTCCATATTTTTCTCTTGATCTCATAGTATATACAATTATTACTCAGATTTTTGGTTGTTGGATTGGCACTTAAAGGCTTAAGGAATATTTTCTTTCCCTGAAGGCATCATCCAATCATGGATTCTTGACATGTTTATGAATCCTGAATCTTTAGTACTGTATCTCCAAAGATCCTGAAGCATCTTTGTTAATAGGGGCATTGGACCCACAACATTGTCAAAACAATCAGCTATTAGACTTGTCTTGCTGAGGGATTTAAAAGTTTTTCAATCTGCATTTTCATTTCTTCCTAAGACCTTGAGGCTTAGGAATATTATTTGTTTATTGTTGAAAAATCAAATTCAGCATTCAAATTTTAAATACTCTTTTCTGCCATAGAAATGCATTGTAACTACTGAAATGCATTGTAACTACTGAAAGCAAAAGCCACCAATCAACTTAAGTATTATCACAGTGTGGAAAAGTCTGCATAAAATCTTTATGCACAAAATGTATTGTTGATTGAAAAAAAATTTCATCTCTGTTTTTATATGAAAATGTTCCAAAGCAAACTGAATATGGCATACATGCTAAGTTTTCTGGAAACAAATCAGGGAGATTTGTGTTCAAAATCAGGGAGATTGGGTCCAAATCAAGGAGATTAGCGTAGTGAGTATTTTTCTCATATGTTTAAGCGAGAAAGTGCAGATCATACCACAACTAAGTAAAATAACTACATGTGTAATGAATAATAGTTACTTAACTTTTTTAATTTTGTTATATGGCTGCTATTTATGAACTCTGGAGAGGATGTAATTTTTTTATTCCAACCATCACATTTGCATTGTCACTATTAAACCATACTAAGTTCTCTCTGTTTGTTAAGACTTCTTGAAGACAGTTGAAAAGGTTTTCATCAGTTCCAATACTGCAAATGGGCATAGAAATGTATTTGCATGTCACTGTGAATGTCACTGTCAAACACCCTTGCAAGAATTGCTACACACTTTTCATCACCAGTCATTAGTCTCATCCATTATCACTGAGAAAGGGTTTTCTTTGCATAGTAAAGGTACATGATTGTCATACATTGGACCAAGTGCATTGTTAACAATGTTTGTTACCTTAGTTCTTGTGCAGTGAAATTTCTGAGCAATTTTCGAGTCAGGAAATATAACTTTACACAGCTCACTAAAATGATCAGCAACCAAGAATGGTAAATTATGCTCTGCCACAAAGTCAGCAAACAGAACCTCTGCTTTAGTCACACTGTCCTCCGATGTCGTGGCAAACATTTGTGTTATTTTAGGCACATTATGTGACGATTTCTTGTTTGCAATGTGCTGCATACTTTTCAAGTGCCTTGTGAGATCATTTTTTTCCCCCACTAGAAATGTTCAGATGTGTGTTGCAAGCTGTGCAATATATATAGCTTTCTCCATTTCCACTATGCTTCACACATTTAAATTCGCCTATCCATAGCACTAGTGAAGTTGCATACTTTTTTTTCAAAGGCATAATTTCCAATGACTCCGTTAACAGACATTTTACCATGGCACCAGAATTTTTTAAATAACCCCGAAAATAGTAGTAGGAATATGCATCAATTTGTATGTGTTTGGTGATCTGCCTCCAGCAGAGCGCACCACAAACTGTACAACAGCAAAGGCCAATGATATTCCAAATGTGATGTGCCTCCTTCCACTGCCATATTGCTCCATATGAACAAAAGTAATTCAGAATATAATTCTCAATGGGGATGAATTACATCCAAGGTTTATTTCTTGGCACATTGTTTTAGTTGGAAATACTATGCTTGGCAGGTTCTTTCTTTCTATTTCCAGTAAATTTTGTCAGAAAATCGGTAGATTAGATCAAAAGATGGGGTTGAAAATCACAAGACTCCCAGATAAATCAGAAGAGTTGGCATGTATTTTATGGACCAACACTAGAATCAATCTTTTATACAAAATATTTTGTTGGTTCAGACGTTTTTAGGCATGCTGACAAATTCTACAGAACTGAGAAGAACAAATAATTCCTGCTCATTTGAAAGTAAATACATGATGGGAATTTATTTATCATGTATTTAAACTTAAAAGGCACCACATGTCATTTTAAAAATAAAAAAGTATGTCACTTGCCTGAAATAATAATAATAATAATAATAATAATAATAATAATAATAATAATAATAATAATAATAATAATAATAATAATGAAATCAGTATCGAGCACACATTACTTGCTCAAGAATTAAGTTCTAAAGTTTGTCATTTTCCTTGAGTGGTTACTAGTGATGGATTTGACAGAAAACTACAATCATATATTTTTTAAACAAGTTTTTTCTAATATTAGAAAATGCTTATTTTGTCCACAACATCTTGCCAGATAGGGCCATGTTAAAGCTTTTAGTGTACATTACTCTGAAAAAGAACCATATTCTTCAAATAACAGTAAAGAAAAAGTCTGTTTATTGAAATAAAAAATACCTGGAATTTTACAAATTCTTTCATTTCATCCATATTTTATGAATTTCAAACATAAACATGCCATGTGTCTTTCTGGAGAGAGATCTGCCTCATGATTTTCAAATTTCATTCTTATACAGATAATGTGGATCTTCAGTGGTACTTGTGTAAAAATTTTACCTCAGAAATTGATATTGTTCAAAGTGGTTTTAATTAATCTGAGCTATATATATATATTTATAGTTTAATACAAACAATACTATCATACAGGTTAGAGAAATGAAATTCATACTCTACAGAGTTTTGAACCCAGGTCTGCAAGTAAATGGCACCTATCGCCTTAATTGCCTGCACGACTAAGCATGCATCACCAAAAAATAATGGCACTGAGTCGGTGTTATATAAGCTCATATGTAACAGATACACTTGCATGAATACCTTAGTAAATAATTCTCAAATATATATATATACAGTTGTTCCAGATTCATATGAAAGAAATCAAGATTCTACTACAGAATCCAGGGATAGCACAGTGTGTTCTGTCTGGTATATATTTATTATTATAATTACAGCATATATATATATTGGATCAAGTTATATGTATGTATGTATATATATATATATATATATATATATATATATATATATATATATATATATATATATATATATATATATATTGTTGTTGGTGTCAACTCTTCTTCCGAGAGCCATTTAGCCAGTCAGCAAAGAACTATTGGTAATACAGAAAGGGCAAGAATTCTCAACACTAACTAGTCAGGTTAGTCAGGACAAACAGACATGTGTATCATTGACTTTAGCACTAAGTAAACATATTTTTAACTTGTTTAAATGGCAGGAAAAAAAGTGTATTAGTTGCAAACATCATGATCAAATTCATGTAAATACTGCTGACATTTTGCTGCATTTTTTCGTTATACAAATATCATAGAACATGTCTTGAAAGATGACTCCTTCTGCCAAAAAAATAATGGTTTCTTAAAACATTAACCTCTCATTACACTATACAATTGATGAATCTGTGCATGAAGTTCCCACTCTCTCATAGTAGTTGTTTCCCAAGACAGGTTTTAATGTATCTTGAATACTACAATCACACACCATAGATTGTATGGTGAACAAGTCAAAGTAATTAAGTCCTGCCATCCTGACCATCTGTTATACAAAAGTTATCTCCCTTTATCTAGTATCTAAGAACGTGAGGACACATGGTACTAATTCAATGGAAGAACTGTGAACCAGTCTAGAAATGGGTGAAGAAATAATAGAGTATATACGGGTTTGGTGGTCCATAATTGGTTAATAATGAAAGTAAAATTTTATTAAAAATATCTTTTGAAAGCTTATCCTATGTGTAATATTAAAAAAATATAGACAAATTTCTATTGATGCAAATTTAGTATTTTTAAAGACTTGACTTAGGATTACTCAATAATGAAAGTAGCACTTGATTTGCTTGGTGCTAAATCAATAACATGGACTTCATGCACATGGAGGTTAAGAAAATGCCGCGGCTCATATGGTGTTCTCCACACAGAAGCTTGCACCAAGGATAGTTGTGCATGGAGAAATATAGGTCTGATCATCAGTACCCAGAAATTTTAAGTTATTGAATTTTAAATATGATGGTGTTTCCATATGTTTAATATGGGAGTTGAATTAGTACCATGACTCCTTGAGTACCATTGCAACTTTGAGTTTCTGACAGAGATGTAACTCTCAACAAATACGAAAACAACTTTCTGAGCTGATCTATTTTTGGGGAAGGTAGGATTAACTGGAGAAAAATTTCAATCTTAATTTCATAAATTTCTTTTAATGTGCTTTTCTTAATTATAACAACTGTTACAATTTGGTCCAATTCTAAATGGACTGGGAACAATAACAATGACAGCAACAATGTCTGATAGCTAGTTTCAGAGTATCCTATCACACATTTTAAACCAACGCAAATGTGAGATAATAAACATAACTCAAATAATAGGAAATAAATGCTGACATTCTGCCATATTTTGGTCCAATAATATCACACTCTGAATAAAATTTCTTACAGAGAGTGGATTTGGTGTCAACTATCAATATAATTTCTTACGGAGAGTGGATTTGGTGTCTACTCTCAATATAATTGCTTAAGGAGAATGGATTTGGTGTCTACTCTGAATATAATTTTTTACGAAGAGTGGATTTGGTATCCACTCTCAATATAATTTCTTTATGAAGAGTGGATTTGGTGTCCACTCTCAATATAATTTCTTACGAAGAATGGATTTGGTGTCCACTCTGAATATAATTTCTTGCAAACAATGGATTTGGTGTCCACTCTGAATATAATTTCTTATGAAGAGTGGATTTGATATCCACTCTGAATATAATTTCTTATGTAGAATGGATTTGGTGTCCACTCACAATATAATTTCTTACGAAGAGTGGATTTGGTGTCCACTCTCAATATAATTCTTATGAAGAGTGGATTTGGTGTCCACTCTCAATAAAATTTCTTATGAAGAGTGGATTTTGTGTCCACTCTCAATATAATTTCTTATGAAGAGTGGATTTGTTATCAACTCTCAATAAAATTTCTGGTGAAGAGAAGATCTGATGACCACTTGTTTTTGGTCCTAAAAAATTACAACAGTATTCATCAAATTAGTTTCCTCATGGAAAGAGTAGTAAATACCGAGTTCTAATTCCTGATGCTCCAAATCATGCATTTCCAAGCAAACTAATTTCTGAATAAGAATGTTCTTCATTCAGTCTGCAAAACTAGCATCAGTTGAAAAAATTAACCAAGGCAAAGAAAGAAAAAAAGTAAAATAGAAACAAAGAAACTAAATAAAGAGGAGAAAAGGCTGTTCTTTTCAAGCCATGCTTTTTATAAATTTCAACTAATAATGCAATATTTATTGATCTTCTCTGACTGCAATTCTTTAATGGGCTTCACTGACAGACTCTTTAATGGATTTCATAGACACACTCTTTAATGGACTTCACAGACACACAAATCTGCTATTTGTAACCGAGATTTGTAAAAAAAAAGCTTTGACCTCTCAAAAATTCTTGCCAGGCAGTAGCTGCAGAGCATACTTTTATTCATATTATTTGACATGCTTTTTCCCCCGACATTTTATTATTTTGTTTATAAACAAATGTATTTACACAATATTCCTATCACTAATAACAATGTTGCCACATCTGCACCCTGGTAAATTCACCCAATTATAGCTCATCTATTTTGGCAAATGAATGCTCTTTGTTTTGTCAAAACAGATTTCTATTCCATTTTTTGACTGCCAACATCACTACAAAGTCTTTTCTTGTCAACAATGACATTTATTCTCATAACTTCATCAAGAGTGTCAACACTCACCCTGACTGTAGCTTCGTTTGGTTCAAATTTTGGTAGGAAAATCTGTGTATAAACTCCTCTTCACACTAGAGAGTCTTGTAAATGACTTGTCTCTGGGACATGTCCTTAGGAAATTTTTTCTGAGCCCTGAATTTGAACCATTCTCAATTGCCAAAGTTATTCATTCAATAACTAAAACACTAAATATTTCACAATGAATTACAATTAGCAATCTGTTGACATATAAAGGTAACCCAACAATAAGCACATACTGCTGTGAAAAATTGCCAGAGAAAAAAAAAAGAATTATTGGAACTTCTATTTTTAGGACTGGGACTGCAAACTTATTTCAAGAAAGAAGACCTGGACTGCAACTGATCTTATGGAGAACCCTTTGTCTTCTGGTGGAAAGCCCTTTTTAAACTAATTTCCATTCTGGACAAAAAACAACTACATTGTCAAGATGGCTGCTATGGTGGCCATACTGGAAGTCAAATGCAAACCATTTCCATTTAGGATCAACCAGACTTCATAAGAAATCTTCAATCAAAGAACGATGTTGATATGACCAGCCATCTACTGTAGCAATAATATGGTTGTCCTGATGATCATTGTGGTGGCCTTATTAGAGGACAGACTGGAATCATTTTCATTTAGGACCAATCTATTAGAGGACAGATTGGCATCATTTTCATTTAGGACCAATCACACATCATAAGATGTCTTCTCATGAAAATCCCATGTCCATACAATTTTTTTTCTCAGGAAGAGTAGACATAAAAACAATTTTCAAGATAACTGTTGTGACGGCCATACTGGAAATAAGTTTGACACCAGTTTTTTTTAGGACCAACATGACATCCATTAATATGTTCTATCCTTAAAAGGTTATTTTCTATGACGGACAGAATCAGAGTGTCTTAAAGAACAGGTTGGTTGCTGGGGATGCTGGACTATCATATGACAATTAGTAAAGCAGTACTCTGCAAAAAGAAATTGGTTTTAATGTGGCAATCAAAATATAAGGGGTATTGAAAAAATGAATGATATCATTTATTTAAATTGAAAGACAAAAGATTCTTGCCATTATATCATGTTAAAAACTTACAGAAATAAAGACATATACTTTTCATTGATAATGTTATACTTTTTTGATCATAACATGCTTTTTAAAAATTGTTATGACCTTAGCGCACTGGTGCTATCGAAAATATCTGAGAGAATAAATATAGATTTATGATTAATACATCCCCTTAATATAAAAAGCTTTAACATTTTAAAAATATTCAAAAAATTATATTGTTTATAATCCATAAGAAGCCTAATGTCATAAACATATATATGGATCTTCTATCAGATTTGAGTGATTTTGCTTTCCCAGTATCTCAAAATTTATATTAAAATATACTGTAAAAGCTGACCACTGTTCACAAAACTTAGGGAGAGAAATCAGCAAGCTAGATAGAGTTATTTCCCATGATAGTCCCATGTCTTGGTGAAAACACTGGTACAGTGTATTAAGGACATTATCATCACAATGATACCAGAATTTTAAGTTCAAAATTGCTTCTTCTTTTCTGGCTAGATAAGGAAAGTGTTAGAGCAAGCTGTTCATGGAAATGCTTCTAACTAAATTCAATGACCCACATGTGATCCAAATCTGCATATCAGCTAGTCCGAGTTTCCTCTGACCCTTGACACCCCATTTTTGATATCTGGTTTTTATAAAAAACCAAATATCAAAAATGGGGTGTCAAGGGTCAGAGGAAACTCGGACTACATATCAGCAAGTTGCAAAACCTGCCTTTACTCTACTGCCAGTATAAATTTCAGGTATTAGTTATCAAATAAAATCTTATTTGTTGCTTGTGATGAATGGCCAGGTAGTAGTGCTATATTAAAATCTGAAGAAATAAAATCCATAATGAATAAAAGTCAACTCCAAGGGTGTATGTCTTTAAAATATTTCAGTTGTTGAAAGTTTGAGCTCAAATTCCATTTTCCCAGATCACAAATATGTCATATAACAAATTTCAGCCTAATGTTTACATCACCAATTAAATTCCTAGCCACCAATTAAATTCCTAGCTTCTTAAAACTCTTGTAAGTGAAAAAAAAGTAACTCCTCCCCTCTTAAATGATTCATAACTTTATAAGTAATTTGAAATTTTTAGCTGAAATATTTCAAACATCACTGACATAGATGTACACGTTGAAGAAAAGACAGTTACCTAAGTCTCTGTGTGAATTGGCATGGAATGACCCTACATTATACAAACAAATGGGAGGGTAAATGAATATTCTAATAGTATCACTAATGTATGTATGTATGTATGTATGTATGTATGTATGTATGTATGTATGTATGTATGTATATATATATATATATATATATATATATATATATATATATATATATATATATATATATATATATAAATATATAAATATATATATATATATATATTTGTATATATCCTATGTATATCATCCTGCTGGCTTCTTATGATATCATGGATGCTATGATTAGAAAGTGATTAAGGTAGGCCGAAGAGATACCAATGGCTCAAACCTTGTGGGCTTTGATTTTTGCAATTGAGAGGCATTCATCAGTAAGTGGTTGATACACCCTCTTAATTGTGGTGATAATAGTGGCAGCAGAAATATGTACTAAGATCCTTAATTAGGTGGAAGGAAGAGACACTTCTTACCTTTCTTTTTTATCGTTAGATACTTTAAGAAAATAAACGGATGGCTCTTGCTGGGCATAAGAGTCTATCTTGATCATCCCTGGAACAGAATCAAACTGAGACTGGAGATTTCTATAGGTAATGGAGCTACCAAAGGTAACTGAATTTTGACTCAATATTTGGGTTCACTAAGGAGAGAAACAGAATTATAATTTCCATTTAACCTGAGACAGTCTATGTTATAGACAAGGCATTAACCAGTCTGTCTTCTCATGGATGTTAGTGCCAGTAAAATAAGTAGAAAGAGAGTTTTGAGTGCAAGGTCCTGAAAGGTGGTTGCACCCCTGAGATGTCCAAAATGAAAATATTTTCTTGGACTGTATGCCTGATGGTTTGAGGTTAAAAAGCTGGAGAACTCATTTATCACCATATCAAATGACCAGACCTCATCTTTGTCATCCATCTGAAAGAAATGTGTGGGCCTGGTAGGAGTTGTCAGTGCCTCTTCCTTGAATTCACTGGAGCAAACAAGGATAGATATGACATCATCTTTGACCAGCATATTATAAGTTGGGGATTGTCTGGGCATCAGAGAGGGTGTCAATGCAATCTGTGCCACATCCTGTGATTCAGAATGGTTAGGGGGGGGAGCAGAGGGGAGGGGAGGGGAGACAAAATTGCCTTTCTGCCCTGGATGATATTACACCTCTAGCTTTATGATTGAATGTAACCCAGTGAGGATGCGATGGTAGTTATGAGATGCATCATCAAATCTATGGTGAGGGCAAAATCATAGATCCATATAGGACAAATTAACCTGAGGTGGCAGGCCCCACATCCCTGAATGATTAAGTGGCGCTCTACAGTTTCATATTTAGCATAGGGTTAAAATTTTAAAGAAAAAGAGTTTCTCCGGGTTTCCTCACTAGTTATACTGGTTATTTAAAAGAGACTTTGTATATCTTAGGTATTGTTCAAAAAACCTTTAATTCCCTTTATTTTGATATATGATTGATGGGTGTAATATGGGTTAGAGAGTATACAGCTTGGCCTTACTCCAGATGTGCACTTTTCAAAAAAGTGCTAGCTCTGTTTGCTCATTTTCACTTCTCGAACTTCAAAGGTAAATTGTAAAAAAAAGAGCTGATAACTTTTTTTTATATTTTATGTATTTGGTAATTCAGTCATTGCACTTTTAGAAGCTGGTATTATCTAGTTTGGCAAAATTCATTTTTCCATATTTTAATATCTGCCAAGAATAGTGTACTTTAGACAAATTTAGGTTGATTTTTGGAGCACAAGGGAGCAGTCATTTCAGTTAGCAGTGTCCTAAGATCATTTAAAATTTCCAAAAGTACAATATCCAAAGAAATTTCATCCACATTACATGAAAGTAGTATATAGGTATGCCAACATTCTCTCCACTATGCATGTTTAAAATGCAAACAACTTTACCTTATATACATCACTCTCTCAAAAGTACATAATAACTGGTGAGCGCCACCTTATTTTGGATAACATGAAAGGTGGATTACCGATACATTTCACTTCCCTTGTCTGATCCCAGAGGGAAGAGTCCCAATCCTGCAAACTATGGGACTTGAAGAGTTATTATCCTCATCTTTATTGTTCCTTAAATTATACACTACTCATCTAAGTTACACAACATGCTACCCTTAAATGTTAGATGTGCAATACTTCCTGTGTAGTAGGGGGCAACACACAAGATGTGCAGTGCACCACATAACAAAAGAGAGCAAAATAATGCTGTACACTAATCCCCTGTGTGTTTGTGTGTTTTTTATTTTTAACACAGCTTTAACAATTTTAGACATTATTATGTCTGCAGTGTGGCAGTTTTTTGTGATGTCTAAAACTAGGTCATCATGCTGCAGACATGTAGTATCATGTCCCACCCAATCAGTTGTTCTGCCACCAGGCCAAAGAGTCCTAACTCTGACCCTTAATCCCAGTGCCAAGTAGGACAGCTGCTAGTCCCATATTTTGAACCTGTGACCTCCAGCATCCAAGGTGGTCAATCAGACCATTTAGGTCACCTTCATCATGTTGACAATTTCAAATCTAAAATTGATATCACTGTAAATAATCTATTAATCAGTTTGTCATCTGTTAAATCTCCAATGATGTCATGCAAAAGTCAGATCATATAATTACAACATTGGTCAAGAGGCATGAGATAGAATCCATGGTAGCATATGGAGCCAAAATGTTTAGTATCTTAACATGATTACTGATTTCTATAAGTTCTGATAACTTTTGCAATTGACAGCTGAGGACCTTAACACATTTTGTCTTACCCTAATCTCTTTGGGCATTTAGAACACATTTATCAGAAAGATGCTTGCTTCAAATAAAACTACGATCAGGTGTTTCAAGTTGACTTACACTTTGTGCAACACACACACAAATATTATTATTATTATTATTATTATTATTATTATTATTATTATATATATATATATATATATATATATATATATATATATATATATATATATATGTATATATAGACACACACACACACATTTCAAGTTGACTTACACTTTGTACAACACATACACACACAAATATTATATATATATATATATATATATATATATATATATAGAGAGAGAGAGAGAGAGAGAGAGAGAGAGAGAGAGAGAGAGAGAGAGAGAGAGAGAGAGAGAGAGAGAGAGAGAGAGAGAGAGAATCAATATATGTACATGAAGAAATCAACTGAAGAATGTTATCAGCTGTCTCATCAGAACAATTAATCAATTGTAACAGTGTACTTGATTATACCATCTGTAATAGCCAGGATACCAGAAATTAAACAGCAAATTTCGAACAGCAATATTAGTTCTTCATTTTTTGACAGGCTTATTACAAATGTTAATCTTCAGTATTGTTTAAGTTTTAGTTTTGAGGACAAACAATGTTTTCAAACATCCTCAATGAGTAAAAAATGAATTAAAGTACTGGTTCTTGACGGGAGCTTGATTTTGGACCCTTTCTATTATAGAGCACAATTGATTAAAAATGTGTTAATTAAAACTCGACATTAAATATATCTGTTTAGTGCTGGCTTGTTTTATTTAACATATTTCCTTGAGTTCCTGGTGTGTTTCAAGTTGATTTACACTTTGTGCGACATATATCAAGTTGACAAAATTATGTCAAGTATATTCTTATGCATCACCGTGATATCAGACAATTCCCATCGCATAACCTGCAATCTACATGACCTCTGGTTATCAATCGTTTCCTGGGGGGGGGGGGGCCGAGTGGCCTAAAGCGCTGTCCGTTACGGATCACTGCCATCTCACCTCTATCTGCGTGGGTTCGAGTCTAAGATTCGGCGAATGTGGATATGTGAGAGAGCTTGCCAGTAGCTTCTCGTGGGTCGGTGGTTCTTTCCGGTGATTTCCCGGTTTCTTCCTCCACCATTAATACTGGCCGCCATGTATAGCCTTTCCTGTGCTGAAAAACGGCGTTAAACTCCACAACAACAACAAAAAATCAATCGTTTCCGGCAATCATCGAATTTAAACTGGAGATAAAATCATTTTTAAAAACGAACAAATAACAACACATAGGCATATATCAAATTTTGAATGTAAGTGTCTTTATTGAACTAGCAAGTCGATTGTTTATTTTCAACCAGCGATACCATATCATGAAAGTAGCACAAGACTTCCGTGATAGCAATCATTGATATAGTTTTTACTACTCCGGGCTGCTGCTACCTTTGTCATGTTCAGATGTGCGACGTTTCGTTCTTACTATAATCTAAAATACAGTATTAATTATTGTGCACTGTAAGGTACAATTATAAAACGAAATAAACCGTTTGACTGAAATAAATATACACTTGATTTAAGCGGAATATTTACCCATTTTTCTTTTACACCAGCATATGTCACGGCTCTTGGTGCGGAATAACTCCAGCACTACAACATAGAATAAGCCCAACAAGCGAAAAAAAATACCGGAATAATACCCCCCCCCATCAAAATTTAAATTGATTTTAATTGATAAACTGTGTTTAAAAGTCCGATATTAATGTATGAAATTTCTCTTTTTACCGTTTATATATATATATATATATATATATATATATATATATATATATATATATATATATATATATATATATATATATATATTAAAATAAGTTATATAATCGATGCAATCGAATTGTGGACGTTTTGGCCCAGGATATTTCACCTCTTTTCAATGGATATTTCGCCCCACCTGGTACATGGACATTTCGGCCCAGGACATTTCGCCCCACATCAATGGAAATATCGGACATTTCTAGAAATTCGTCAGCATTACACCATTGTCTTCAATTTACTTTCGTTAATATAAATATTTACAAATTGTGCCATGTTTTGTCAATTTTTGGTTCGATAATATTGAAAGTTGTTTGATCAATGAAGGAGGATGGGGGTGTAATTCTAACAGTCAATATCAAGACCGTATAAATTGAGAAATTATATTTATTCCTTTTCAGAAAGCTATGAAAACTAGGATGATTAAAGACTTGTGTTCCCCCGGATATCAGCTAAACACAGACACGATGAAGCACAACCCGTCGATTACTTAAAAGAAAACAAAAAATAATTGAGAAAAAAAAAATTTAAAAATGAATGTGACTAGAAATCCATGTTGGCCAATTCTGCGCGTCGTGTACTTCTGCGCAACGATACGTCATTTCTGTAAACAATGGCTCATGTATTATTTTGAGTAAAAATAAATTCATTTTGTATGAAGAAAGAACTATCGTACTTTAATTAAGAAAAATTATAATTATAAAATTTATAGAAATGTCCAAATCTTCGATTCCAAATGCATATGAAAATGTGATTTCTAAATATCAACATGAAGACCCACGCCATTATCTTCTTTTACCTGTAGCCCAGAATATCCTATTTAATATGGCACATTTCTGAATCATGCAAATAAGTACTTTATTTAAAAGATGGAAATGTATACATTAAAGTTAATTCTGTATCTTAATCCAAGTTTCCAAGTTTGCAAGAAGTTGTCCCACACGTACAAAATCGTCTGCTACCCAACGTGTCAACGAGATTCTCAATTAATTTCAATCCGTGTAGTCTGCTTCTAATAGTATAGTATCTTCCCCAATAAACAAGTGTGTGTGTGTGTGTGTGTGTGTGTGTGTGTGTGTGTGTGTGTGAGAGAGAGAGAGAGAGAGAGAGAGAGAGAGAGAGAGAGAGAGAGAGAGAGAGAGAGAGATTTTTTATTCCTCCATTTTCTGGAGATTTTAAGACAAAGTATAGAAATGCAATGTAATACATAGAATCACAGAAATAGAGTATTCGTTATTTGTGAAGTCTTCTAAATTATTTGTAATAGCAAAATAATACATAGATTACTAATAACATTATGAAATTAATAATGTAACTACGTAGAAAATATGTTTCAACATTTGAAAATAGAACTACACAACAAAAATAGTTGATATTGCAATCGATTTGTAATCAAGTACAGATATTTCTTTCCTTATGTTCTGTGTAAATTTCCTATTGAATCGAATCTATAACATCCTTTATCGTAATGAAATACTACTTGGTGGATGGCCTGATCACATTAATCCATGCCTCAAGTTCCAATCGTTCTGAGATTTCATTTAAGCCAAGTAGCATAATCAATATATCATCATCGATTTGATCGCAGAAATCACGGTAAATCCCTGGAGGCATGTACGAAAATAGACCGTCCATCAGGCGTTTTCTGTCGTCTAAGGTTAAGGGACAATTCATCGAAATGTGCAAAATACGGTCATGACTCATTTTGCCACATCCTGGTCTTGCTTGCAATCTTCCAATACGAATTAATGTCCCATATTCCATTTTTCTGCTTGAGAAAGTGTAGCATGATGTCCCACCCAGTCACTTTTAACTAACATCAGACCGACCAGTCTTAATACTAAAGTCTTGATGCTGAACGCCAAGCGAGGCAGCTGTTAGTACCAATTTTATTAAGTCCTTAGCATGACTGGGATAGAACCCACTACCTCCCGCATCTGGAGCGGTTTACCTTAAACAAGACGTTTTAAATACATTACATCCTATTCGTTGTTGCTTAACTTCCACATAATATTTTTTTAAATGTAGAACTTTACTAATGTTTTACAAAGTTTAGTTACATCTTTTCACAGCTATGCTCAGAATAGTCCGACATATCACGAGCCATGAAAATACGGAAGTGGTATTCCGTGTGTCCATAATTAATAGTAATTTTAACATAATATTATGGTGAAAAATTCCTCTTTTCAAATGGCGAGCATTGGGGAATTTAATTTTCGTTAATTTGTCGAATTCGGGATGCTTTTCGTTTAAATTTTTTAAAATATACACATTAATATTAGTTATACCCAAAATAGTGTTTCAACGTCTAGATCTTTTAGACGCTCGAGTGACTCTTTACTTTCAGTCATCGAGCTGAAAGAGAGGCGAGGAATGAACATTGTAATTAACAATAAAGAGATATAAAAACTGGTTTCAGATATTTAATTTGGAAATACTAAGCATGCATTTGGATGTATTTGCATGTCTAAATCAACACACATCACTAATCAAAATTAGAGCTTATATGACGGGTAGAAGTGTCAAATTAAGATGCAGAATAGTATACTTCTAAACAGTAACTATCTGATTTTCTATTTTTTTCAAAATTAATTTCCGTGATGGTCATTTGCAATAAAGGAGTTCATTTTTTTCTGTTTTGTCAGATTTACAATTCTGATATTGTTTAAAAAAAAGTCCACAAGAGTTCAAAGGCATAATTGTTTATTTAAACGAATAAAATGCACTTTGTGCTAATATATATATATATATATATATATATATATATATATATATATATATATATATATATATATATATATATATATATGTATGTATGTATGTATGTATGTATGTATGTATGTATGTATGTATGTATGTATGTATGTATGTATGTATGTATGTATGTATGTATGTATGTATGTATGTATGTATGTATGTATGTATGTATGTATGTGTCCGTTATGCAAAAGATTTGTTTTTAAAATGTTTTACAACTTCAAAAGAACATGTACTTTATAAGGAAGCCAGAGAAACTGGATCTGTAGTTCGTCTGTTGCAAGAGGGGAAGATACGACGACATCAAAAGAAGCAAACAAACGTTCTTAAAAGCTGTGCCATATTGTATGGCTCATGTTGGACATAGCGACAGTAAAGCTGGACAGAGTATTGCTTTCCAAATTGGACATTATATCTTCACATGTCTAGTGCATAGTCCATTAATGAATATATAATTAATATACAATTGTGTACTGTAATGCTGATCAATTTCTAAAAGGGGGAGGGGATTATGGGGTATGAAATTAAGTGTCCATTATTGTGGGGCGACATGTCTTGGGTCGAAACGTCCATGTACCAGAAGGGAGGGTGAAATGTCTATTGATGTGAGGCGAAATCTAGGCCGAAATGTCCATGGGGCAAAACGTTCAAGTACCGATGCAATCATATATATATATATATATATATATATATATATATATATATATATATATATATATATATATATATATATATATATATATATATATATATATATATATATATGTGTGTGTGTGTGTGTGTGTGTGTGTGTGTGTGTGTGTGTCATACAAAGGCCAATAATTTTCGTATAAGAGGTGCTAGGATTTACATTTTCTTAGAAATAATGATTTCCGATAGCCAAAAGGCTTGAATACAACTCTCGTGTTCCAATTTGTTTAGAAACAAAATACTTTATTCTATTGTTTTGTTTTATTTGAAAAGAAAACTTATCTTGCGATTACAGAATAAATATCCTCGTCCAGCACCCTACACCACCCCTCCCAGAAGATCTTTGCGTATGATTTATAATGAATAAAATATATGTCGATTTTCAGCAGAAACTGGAAACCTCTTAAAAACTCCCTTCTCCAGTTAAATGGTCGTTCCCTTGATTTACAGTCGAAACGCACCTTGACCAAAACGAAATTACAGACAAAACCGAAGCGAAAATGTAGATGTGAATGCCACAATGGTGCAAATTAAGCACTTTTATGTTCTCCAATTAAAAAAATACTGAAAGGAAGAATGCCAATGCTATAAGAATGGAAAGCACACTGAGTCAACTCAAAAACAAGCCACGTTTTATAGAGAAAGCAGGCAACAATTAAATGTCTGCAAGAAACAAAAAACAAAAAAAAACAGTTTGTAGATGTTTGTAAACCAAGCCTCAAGACAGAAAACAAAGTAAATCCAGTAGAAACGAAATAAATGCTGTGGGTGTTTATCTGAGAGCACAAATAATAATAAATATTTTGAAAGTAAGCCCAGGAAAAAGTAAATAATCGTAAATCAAAATTGCCCCAAACAACAGTAGAAGTAGATGGAACAAAAATAAAGGTTCCAATTGACACGGATCATAGAATTAATGTCATGGACGAACAAACACGTGCGAATCTGAATCATAAAGCTAAACTGCAGAAAACTGACAAAAACCTATTAGCCCATTAATCAGGAAACAAATTATTTTTAACTGGCACGCTTTAAGTCGAGATTGACACTAAAGACAGGATCCCGAAAGCTCCATTTTACGTAACCAAAGGAAATGTTGGAAATATGCTGATCTATGGAAAAACGTGCAGTTAAAAATGATTATAAGAACCCGTGTTATAGCGAAGAGCAAGTCTGCGAGAACTCTGCGAGAACTTCACAGACATCTTCAGAGCATTTTGGAAAATTAAAAGACTTTCACACTAATGATACTGTAGTCCCTTCAACTCAGCCATATTGATGTATACCATTTTAAATTCGGGAGGAAATTTAAAATAGAAGAAAAAATCCTGATAAAGTAGACATTATGAAAAAGTTAGATCGACCAACTCTAGGTTTGTCGGCAGTCGTCATAGAACCCAAAACTCAAGAACCCTGATGACATCAGCATCTGCTTTTGATATGCGTTTGCCCATTGTAGTGGTCATGCACTCGTTATACATCACACAGAAGAGAGAAGATACCATAGTGCAATCGTGTTATCCAAGCCAGATTTAAACTCGGGCTGTCATTAACTAGAATCGGACGAATAATCAAGGAGCATTACAGCATTCTAGACTCACATGGGACTAAGAAGATATAAATGCATCGTTTCCTGCAGAGATATTCCAAAACATATCCTGTACAAAAAGGACTATAAGGAGCAAGAAATTTAGCCGTACTCAGAAAATACGTGACAAAAATCAAGAATCCGCTTTATCTCGCCTCAAGGAAAAATGATTGTCGCTAAATACAGATTTAGTTCTTTTAATACTTTTTTAACAAATAGAATTTAGTCAGATCCCCCAAAAGTGGAAGTGATTAAAAGTACCAGTACAGTATTTGATCAAACATGTAAAAAGCATACACTTTCTGGCACGACAAAGCGCATGAAACAATGTGTCACAAATTATTAAACAATTAATTACAAACTTCGTGCCGTATCCAAACAATGGATGGACTGTCAAACATAAGAAATCGTTTGAAATACTCAAACAAGATTTAGTAAGTGATGTAGCAATAACTTATTTTTAATTGTATATGCTAGTCCTGTCGGTCTAGGGACTTTATAAACTCGGACTAGAAAAGTTATCGCCTACGTCAGGAGATCACTTTCAGATGCAGAAAGCCAATAAACAAGACGAAATTCTAAGTACTAGCAATAGTTTTGACTTGTTAACATTTCTATCTGTTCCTGTTTGATCATGCATTTAAGCCTGTCAATTGTCAGCAATCCAAAATCACGACCCCCTGCAAAGAATCCAGAGATAACGAATGAGATTACAAGCATTCAATTTCAAAGTAGTTTACAAGCCTTGAACTAAATACTATAAACAGTTACAGAAGCTTTTCTTCAATTTACACCAGTCAATGCCATTCGAAATTCATTGACAATCCAAGAAAATCAGATGTCCCTTTCAGAGAACCAGGATCTTCAACATATTCCTCCCCTTAGCAAGTTGTCAGAAAACGGTTCGTAACAAAGAACGATATGAAAGAGGGTGGGAGTTAGTGGAAAACCTGTTAATAAGTGTGATTAGTATGAGAGGAATACATAAAATGTTTATTAAAAACGTCTTTGATTCGGTATTCAATTGAAAAGGAAAGAATGTTGCGTCACATCGAAGTGTCAATCTATGCTGAGAGTTACACCGTGGTAAAAAAAAAATATTCCAAGGTAGTAAGTGTTTTTTCCTAATTGCTTATGCCTCAATACTATAGAAAATGGCTATTTGTGACAAGGACAGTGACATTTTGAAATTTATATATTTATTATATTTTCCAGAACATTCCAGTAATATAAAAAGTAGTAGAAAAACGGGGCCTTAAGACCACCAGTTTGGTTTAGTTCCATCTGCCTAAGTGGAGACATATCTGCAAAGACGTGTGGGGCTAACAAGGCAATTTAAGCATACCCATCGGAGATCAAGACAAGCCCTAGGCACTTGAACACTGCAAAGGCTATCACTTCCACCAGGATATACTGCACTTTGTACTCCGCTACCAAGGATAGTATAACATTTGCGGCTGATTCGTGAAAGTGATTTACAGTGTAATCCTAAAGCTTGAAAAACTAATTACATCTAAATATTTTGGGATCATTTTTGTATAACTTTAGTATAAATACATGTTAATTGTAATTGATACTTTGTTTTTTTTCTGACTTTATGTGAACGAAAATACACAAATTTGCCCGTTTTCTCATTGGAAAAAGGTAAATTTCAAAAATATCACTGTCCTGGTCCCAAAAGAAAAGTTTGTTGGGAATAATAGCCGTTTTCTATACTTTTTAGTCATAAGCAATTACGAAAGAACACTTATTAGCCAGGAACAAAACTTGTGTTACATAGTGTTTTTTTTTTAACGACGATGTTTGTTTCCGAAAATGCATTGGTAAAATATATTGGTACTGTTTTCAATACAATCGTTGTGCTTTTTTGCGCAAGTGGCACTCCATAGTTTACAACTTGTCCTAATATACTAATACATATGTTGTTCTTCCTCATAGTTTTTAAACCAGCAGACAAAATGTCTGCCTCTCTTGTCACTCATTAAAAGATAGAGGCACTGGGATTTATGGAAGTGACTTTCTTTTTCTCAGCGTTTTTGACCGCTTTCCAGAATAAGAGTGACCCCACACTAAACTGCCAAAGTTTGTTCTAGTTCCGTCTATTGTGAATTGTGGGTTACTGAAATTACAAAATAGATCACGAGAATGTACAATTCATTTTTGGAAGTAATTTACAGTGTTGTAGATGAACCCAGGTCAAATACAAGTTCATAGCTTGGCCATGAGACTTATGCCGAAGCATTACAACTATATAAATGATGACTATTATTGATAATGGCAAACTGTGATGATACGTTAGCAAGTCAAACAGTTCTAGGTAATCCTAAAATATTGTAAAAGTTGTGAAGTCAATAGAGCAATCAGAGATTCATTCCAAAGTAAATACAACAGTGTTGAATTTTGATTTAAAGGTTTTGGACTTGTGATAGAACTTTTCGGACTCTTTGGGATTTTATTCACAATAATGTAAGTTCATTTTAAAGTATCACTTTTGTATTATAGGAAAATAAATTGTTTATTGAATTTTACTAAATGTATTTTTGATTTTCGTTCTTTCCTGTTAGTTTTAGACTATAGAGTCGAACTCTTGATTTTCAGTTTCTCAATCATCCCTCCAGTTCAAGCGAATTTGTTTACTTTGCTAATGTTTGCTGTGAATAATGTGTTTGAATACTTTCCTTGTGAGACTGTTTTATATTTTAGATAACGATTATTTCTTGTACTAAATCAAGTAAACCTTATTTCTTTATACGTCCTATAAAAGGTGAAACATTTAAAGTAATGGTGTCCGTCCGTTCTTATGTAATCTAGTCGCCTTCCCATACATCCATATTAACATCCACACATCTTTTTGCACAATAACTATAATCAGCAAAATGTTCCTGAATGAAGTATTATTTTCTGTCTCATTACGTTAAAATGTTATTACTTAAAAACGTGTGCAAACATCTTTTTGATCAGTTTTACCAGTTCGATCCTGTTAATCGATTTCAAAGACTATTAATGAAAGGGAACTAACTCGTCAAATTCTATAGCAGATTGATACCTATCATTGCGATTAGTTCCCATTTATCGCACGATACCTTTACATCCTTTAATCCGCATGTGTTGATTTCATATGACTATTCTGAAGATAGTGAACTTACTATATGCTTCACTCTGTACGTCTCTTTGTCTGTAAGCACAATGAAAGACCCCAGTGTAAACATGCTGAGTCTTATTTATTACACACACACACACACACACACACACACACACACACACACACACACACACACACACACGATCTTAAGTTTGTCTTTGTCTATGGTGAAATCTGTATTATTACTTTCCCTTAAATTTATTTGGTTTGACTATTCTTGTTACACGTAATTAGTATGAATATTCCCTTTAATACTTAATTGGTTTGGCTAACTGACATAAGTGTGTAACTTTCTGGACAAAATGAAACACGCTTAGTATTACAACTTTGCCGTTTTCTACTCTCTTCATAAGCCTCTTTCATACCAAAAAGGTACCAGCTACCTGACATTTAACATTTCCCTATCAACTCCTATCAGTATACATATCCATCCCAACCCACTAAATAGCTTCAACCTCCCCGCCTCTCATCCTTCCAATTGACATAATCTAACCAACTACAAGCTTGCTTGATATCATAGCTACAGCACGGTCTACTGGTCTTTACCTAGAATAAAGATCATATATTGTTTTGTCCGTTCATACATTCGTCAATCCGTGTATCCAAAGATCCTTTCCGATTCAATATATTTGTTCCAATCCACTTGCCTACCGTTAAATTCTGAGTTCTTTTCCAGTAATGCTGTTTATTTATCGATAATGAGTTGTACGACAATTAGGCATCATTCAGTGTACAACTTTTTACCACAGACATACTCAACAATTAATGGATATCATCAGCCAACTGCGCTTGGTACTGAGAGGGTTAAAATCACCGTGTAACCTGCCTTGTTCAAAAGCTTTTCTGTTCTAGTTCCATTGACTGCATAAAAGGTCTGATCACGTTTGCAATAAAAAAAAGACCTTTCGAGAATATTTGCATTATATGGAGTCAACGTGTCGTAATGTAAAGATGGCAATCTTTACAAAGAAAAAACTAAAAGTTATATCATTACGTCATGTGTAATGGATTACAAATATATTATTAACGCACTTCGTGTTAATCAAATTGTTTATCTCTTAACCGGCACGCGGAAATGTAACTGGAATTACATTCGTCCACAAATTAAAACCAGATAACCTTTGAAAAAAGATTTTATCTGAAACATGGTTGTTTAACAAATTTATTTTAGGTGCAAATAGTGGTAAATTTATGCAAAAAGTGGAACAATACAATATGTTTTAAATGGTTAATTAGTTATCTTTGAAAATGACGCATACATTTCATAAAGACAAATGCTGTTTAACAATCACAAATGGAATGGTTTTTTCCCCCCTTTCTTTTATATTATTTTTTGGAGTTTATAGCGTGTAAACGTTTACCGGAACACGAAGAAATATCTTTTGCCTTTGTTTCCAATATTTTTGGCTAATGTTTCGGCGAATGTTCGCATACAACAATAATCAATATATGATTATTATTCTATCATAATCAATTACCCCGCTTCACAAATATATATTTTTGTATTCCCATTAGCGAAATTAAACTACATGTTGATTATATATACTGCTAAGAGATATATTCATGCAGGATAAAGATTTATGTTTTCATGCTCATATTTTGTACACTAAAACAATGCATTTTCAACATCAAAATTAAATTTGTTGCAGATGTATTGGATGTATAATGATATAATTGTCAATATTTAAAGCTTACTTCAACGCCCCTGACAGCTTAAGGTCGAAAATATTGACCAACTCAATTGTCCATTTTATTCAACCATAGTTAACTGTTCCCATAGATACAACAAACAATATATTATGTGCCTTTTTATGAGTTGATTTTTTAATTTGATTAATCCGTCAGAATATATGACAGCGTATTTCTTTGTTGCATTTACAATCTACAACGCCATAATTTGTAAAAGTTCATACCTCCTTAAAGAGTATTTAAGTTTTACTACGTTGGATATTTAACCACCTTTCATGATGGTCATCAGCATGCTGTTAAATGTTAATGCAAGGTTAACATTCCAAGGTCATGTTAGGATAGTCTTCTTCAGCCAGATCTCTTGCGTGGTTCAAGGAAATCCCCACCACAGGATGCTGATAACACAAGAAGCCGCACGAAGGTCTGGTTGAACGACTACACTGAGTTTTACGGCAACTGCACTATTTTTCAGGTGACTTTGAGATATTAGAGAACTATCATCCTCTATTTTGAGTGAAAGTATCGAATCTCCGTTCTTTTTACCATTATGTACCGCTCTGATATGAAGCTGATAACCATTCACTGAAGTTCCAGGGATTGTGTCCTGTTATGGAAATGACGTCACTATTTGAGTGTTGAAGTCAATGACTAACCAATCGGGAGACATACTTACTAGTTACCGGCCTGTGACACAGGTACTCGACGCGAATTTGATGTTAAAAAAAAAACAACAAACAAACAACAATAATCTTAAAAAAAAGTCATACAGAGTGACAAAAATACCAGAGATTAGCCCCATGTCCCGTTCTGACATTGGACCCTCTGTCATACTATATACTTATATAGTATGACAGAAAGGGTCCAATGTCAAAACGGGTCATGGGGGGTAATCTGAGGTATTTTTGTCACTCTGTATGACCTTTTCCTTAAGATAATTGTTTTTTTTTTTTAAACATCAAGCTCGCGTCGAGTACATGTGGCCTGTGATGTTCGCCTGAAAATTTAGGTCCGGTAGCACAGTTTAAGGAGAGTGGGTCAATCAGAACTTATGGCTCTACAGAAAGACTAGAGGATGTTCTGAATGGAAGGGCGGTGTTGGTTGCAATTGGCCTCGTTCAAGTAGCCTTCTTTCAAAATTACATGAGATATTCACATGAAGTTAGACTGGCAACAAAACGTCCTGTCTTGCCAGGCAAGAACAGGCTCCCCTCCGAACCCCAAAGCCCCAAATAAAAAAAAAAATTGGAAAGTGATTTCACTTCATCGGCTTTTTTGATGAGGTGGTGTCTTATGTCAGTTTTAAGGATAGGATGAGGTAATGTTACATGTGCGCATGGACATTTTTATTGGCTGATTAAGACATTTTCTGCTGATGCGTCTGTATTAATTTATACTCTTAAAATGTTTCAACATAAATTTAGCAGAAAAATGTGCAGAAAAGGTCTGCGATAAGGACAGATGTCGTTTAAATGCACTCCTATAAAGTTTTACCGAAGCGGTTTTTATCGATAGCAGAAATCAATAAGTAATTTTACCAAACCATCATAGCGTGTAGATCACACGGCGCCACGCTAGTCTGTCAAAAACATTTAGTTCCACTCTACAGTTATGACGTAATTCTGAAACGGTGACTGGTATGAAGTTGTGGGTATTTTCAGTAAGCCCTATGGAGGGAATTTTGACATATCTATACGCTTCTTTCATGTACTGAGATTGAAATTTCCTTATCGGTGGTATTTGGGAACAAATCGCTGCCTATATCAGACAGCAGATCGAAATGGTTGGTTTTCTCCCATGTTTTTGAAATTAAAATAAACTCGAAATACTATAAAATACACTAACTTCATAGCAGCTATTAAAATAGGGAAAAATAACTTTGCCAGAGTGGACAAATATAATTTCTGAAAGTGCAATCAGTCACTTAAAATATATCAAAGGGCTAAAGTAAGTTATTGGGTATTTGCTTTAGTTGCTTTTTTATTTAAAAAATCAAATTTATCTCTGAAGTCCTGATAATAAAAGTGACCAAGCGGAATAGTTTACTGTAAAATTCATATAGATTATGTTTGTGTTCAATACCATTTCAATAACGGTATAGCATTTTAGATTCTGATTTCACATACCGTTAAATGACGATTAGTAATTTTTTTTTTTAAAAAAATCCTCCTTCATTTATATTACTTTGGAATGTCATTATTTTATATGCCCCAACAAACATATACGGCAAAACTCTTTATATTAGAGGACTTGGACATTTTTTGGACGAGGTCAACCTGACAGTGTACTTCATGACAAACCGGATTGAATGTCGCGCGTTGTGATCTCACAATGAAAGTGTACGTATGTTGAAACATAAATTGTGCTAGCCTTTAATGTGACGTTTAGATTGAACGAGCTCCTTTGTTCACTAAGTTTTGTATCTAACCACCATTGTAAAAGTCCATAGCGGCAAAACAATGTTGTCTGGAAGTTTCATGATGACAGTTAAGGTGTTGATCATTCAATAATTACGACTGAATAAACTTTTGTTAAACTATATTAATATTAAATTGTAAACAACAATTAATACTTCATTTATTTAATGCGCATATATGATGACATCGACATACACTAAAAAAATGCGATGATAAAGTCCTAGAACTTTGCAAGTGACGTAAATGGGATGATGACATGATATCATACACGTGGGCATTTTTACTGTCTGATTAAGTCACACATGCATTAGTAGTGGTATTAAATTGAATCATTCCAGGGATAGCACAGTCTGTTCTGTCTGGTATATATATATATATATATATATATATATATATATATATATATATATATATATATATATATATATATATATATATATATATATATATATATATATATATATATATATATATATATATATATACATTTATAATTCTTTGTCGGTGGAACTGTTATTAAAGTGAAATAGTGACTTAGATCAACTGTAAATATATTAAAATATTTTGATTACCTCTTGTTGGTTCGTCATTTCGCTTAGTTTCTATTCCACATTTATTTCCATGCTCCAGAACGTTGATTGTTTTCTTTTTGAGTTTATTCGCATTTATTAAATCAATATAAGACACACGTATAATTTGTATATGATAGCTGATTTTCACGAAGAAAGTACTGCATTACAAATACGGTAAAACTAGCTTTCAGTTCACTGAACATAAACTCTCAGTCATTCACTTTCTGGTATATCAATTTGCTTTATACCAATACTTTAAAAGCCATATCAGAGAGACAGAGGGTAAAGGAGGATAGATAAAGGGAACAAATATCATAAAGCAACTTTGCGGTATATCTGAAAGACTGATCAAGCGCTTTGGAGACTTGCGAATCCCTTTTTTAAATGGGACGACAGAAACAAATCAAAAATAGGCGATAAAATGGCAAGTTAATTAAAAGGGAGTTCGTTCGAGAATGAAATACATGACTTACCAGAATGTAAATAGTTCAAAATTTACAATTTTCTATATTTTTAAGGTACATTACAATTATATTCTTTGATTTTGGTTTTAATAAGGTAACATCACATAAATCTATATTTTATTTACGTTTCATTGCTTGCGATTGTTATTTGTTTACGTTGCTCGGTTTGAAAATAAACAGTTAATCTGGAAAACGCTGGGCCATTTTCTGAGATTTACTGCACCATACTTTGTGGGGTTTGTTTCTTCGATATTTCATTGACTTAAACGTTGTCTCAAAGTTCCGATGCATTTGGAAAGATTGACTAGAAGTGAAGTTATGCTTCAGTTATCGTATTTCTTTTTATGCTTGAATTTGTTCTTGTTTACCTTTATTTACGGATACATTTATATCAAGATATGGCAATTTGTTTTCTTCCGTCCTTCAAAAAATTTCTTATCTATTACAGCAATGAAACACAAGGATTACTATTTAACCTATTTAATATGAAACCTGTTTATTGAGTAAACTTTGTGCAAAGAGCCACAAAAAGCATGTCTTTTGTTTCATTTTATTGTAGTGGTGACATGTAAATAAACTTAGATGTCCGGTCTTGTAAAATCAGCGCTTGCTATGTTGCTCAAAATGACGTGTTTTCGTTGCATTATAACGTCATCGATTAAACATCGCTTTTTATCTATGAGTATCGTGGCTTAATGACCTTTTGGAGACACTGGATGTTACCTGACGTCGTTGAAACTTCTGTCTCTATTAAATAATCCAAGTAGATAAACTTCTTATTACAATTTAAAAAATCACAATAATAGTTCCATGAAAAATATAAATATAAAGATATCGAAAACTAGGGAAATATTTACGATTTTCGAGTTGCCATAAACAGCAGCGCATTCTTTCTATTCTTAGCCAATGTGATCGCAATAATTTTGTTTCTATAGTAAAACATATTAGCACACAATTATGTACTTTTTATTGATAAGACGCATCTCTGATAAAATAATTATGATATTATGGACTTATTGAATGGGTATAGTTTTGTTTATGTAAGGGCCCTTACATAGGGATAAATATTCAAATAAGAAAAATCACAAAAAATGCACACCAATCAATATTTTTGTGGGATTTTCAAAATTTATTTTTAGGTGGTGGTGGGTTGACTGCTTGGACTTTCAGCTATGTCAAATGCATTTTTTTTTAAAAGTTACAAACTTCGACATTTAACAAGCGACCAAAGTTTAGCAAAATAAGTTTTCTGATGTGAATCTTATATGATCAGGTATCATGTATATTGTGCAGTCCGTTAATGTAGGTCTCAGTGTATTTGTCACCACAGCGCATATAATTTAATTTCCTGTTATTTGCAGGAGGAGGAGGAGGAATTAATCTTCAAGGAGTCCCGTCTCTAAGTACAAATTATATATGTAAAATTGGGACGGTATGAGAGGATTGTGAAAGCGTTGATAAGGTTTGATAAAGTCATTTATCAAGTCGACCTATAAATTTGTTAGTGAAGATAATGGATGCATTGATAGTAAGGCTTCTTGTTTCCGATGATATTAACAAGCACGAAAGAAATAAGTTTCTTTGGATGAAATTGTGTTCTTAATGCGAAGAAGCCAACTTGATTCCTTGGTTCCAAATATTTTTCATAGACTTGATTCTTCTATCTTGTCACATTCATAGAGTTCATCCTTCTATCCCGTGCCTTTTATACACTTTATCCTTCCATCTAGTCATTTTTATAGTGTTTATCAGTCTATTTAGTCAATTTCATAGAGTTTATCCTTATGTTTAGCCAATTTCACGGAGTTTATCCTTCTATCT
The DNA here is from genome assembly GCA_016746295.1 of Potamilus streckersoni. Lineage (NCBI taxonomy): Eukaryota > Metazoa > Mollusca > Bivalvia > Unionida > Unionidae > Potamilus > Potamilus streckersoni. The sequence goes on from JAEAOA010001954.1 coordinate 4,288,248, forward strand.
AGTAATTTTCATAGAGTTTATAATTTTATCTAGTCAATTTCATGCTGCTTATCCTTCTATTCCGTGTCTTTTATACAATTTATACTTCTATATAGTCATTTTAATAGAGTTTATCCTTCTATACAGTGTCCTTTATACATTTTTATCCTTCTATCTAGTCATTTTCATAGAGTTTTGTTTTCTATCTAGTCAATTTCGTACAGTTTATCCTTCTAGCCCATGTCTTTAATGCACTTTATCATTCTATCCAGTCTTTTTCATAGTTTATCCGTTTATCCCGTGTCTTGTATTCACTTTATTCTTCTATATAGTCACTTTTATACATTTCATCCTTCTACCTAGTCACTAGAAGAAAAATAAAAGACAAAAGCGATATCGAGCATATTGAAACAAACATCATTCTTTTATCATATCACTTTCATACACATCCTTCTATCTAGTCAGTTTCATACATATCATTCTATCTAGTCAGTTTCATACATATCATTCTATCTAGTATGTTTCATACACATCCTTCTATCCAGTCACTTTCATACACATCCTTCTATCTAGTCAGTTTCATACATATCATTCTATCTAGTATGTTTCATACACATCCTTCTATCCAGTCACTTTCATGCACATCCTTTTATTAAGTCAGTTTCATACATATCATTCTATCTAGTATGTTTCATACACATCCTTCTATCCAGTCACTTTCGTACACATACGGGGCTCCGAGTGACCGAGTGGTCTAAAGCGCTGTCCGTTACGGATCACTGCCATCTCACCTCTGTCTGCGTGAGTTCGAGTTTAGGATTCGGCGAATGTGGATATGTGAGAAAGCTTGCCAGTAGCTTCTCGTGGATCGGTGGTTCTTTCCTGTGATTTCCCGGTTTCTTCCTCCACCATTAATACTGGCCGCCATGAATAGCCTATCGTGTGCTGAAAAATGGCGTTAAGCCCAACAACAACAACAACAACAACATACACATCCTTCTATCTAGTCAGTTTCATACATATCATTCTATCTAGTCAGTTTCATACATATCATTCTATCTAGTATGTTTCATACACATCCTTCTATCCAGTCACTTTCATACACATCCTTCTATCTAGTCAGTTTCATACATATCATTCTATCTAGTATGGTTCATACACATCCTTCTATCCAGTCACTTTCATGCACATCCTTTTATCTAGTCAGTTTCATACATATCATTCTATCTAGTATGTTACAAACACATCCTTCTATCCAGTCACTTTCGTACACATACGGGGCTCCGAGTGACCGAGTGGTCTAAAGTGCTGTCCGTTACGGATCACTGCCATCTCACCTCTGTCTGCGTGAGTTCGAGTCTAGGATTCGGCGAATGTGGATATGTGAGAAAGCTTGCCAGTAGCTTCTCGTGGATCGGTGGTTCTTTCCTGTGATTTCCCAGTTTCTTCCTCCACCATTAATACTGGCCGCCATGAATAGCCTATCGTGTGCTGAAAAATGGCGTTAAGCCCAACAACAGCAACAACAACATACACATCCTTCTATCTAGTCAGTTTCTTACATATCATTCTATCTAGTATGTTTCATACACATCCTTCTATCCAGTCACTTTCATACACATCATTCTATCCAGTCACTTTCATACACATCCTTCTATCTAGTATGTTTCATACACATCCTTCTATTTAGTCATTTTCATACATATCATTTTATCTAGTATGTTTCATACACATCCTTCTATCTAGTATGTCTCATACACATCCTTCTATCCAGTCACTTTCATACATATCATTCTATCTAGTATGTTTCATACACATCCTTCTATCTAGTATGTCTCATACACATCCTTCTTTCCAGTCACTTTCATACACATCCTTCTATCCAGTCACTTTCATGCACATCCTTCTATCCAGTCACTTTCATACACATCCTTCTATCTAGTCACTTTCATACATATCATTCTATCTAGTATGTTTCATACATATCATTCTATCTAGTATGTTTCATACACATCCTTCTATCCAGTCACTTTCATACACACTCTTCTATCTAGTCACTTTCATACACATCATTCTATCCAGTCACTTTCATACATTTCCCTCTATCTAGTCAGTTTCATACGTATTATTCTATCTAGTATGTTTCATACACATCCTTCTATCCAGTCACTTTCATACACATCCTTCTATCTAGTCAGTTTCATACATATCATTCTATCTAGTATGTTTCATATACATCCTTCTATCTAGTCAGTTTCATACATATCATTCTATCTAGTATGTTTCATATACATCCTTCTATCTAGTCAGTTTCATACGCATCCTTCTATCTAGTATGTTTCATACACATCCTTCTAACCAGTCACTTTCATACACATCCTTCTACCTAGCCATTTGCTTCCATCGAACTAGTCATTTTCATTGAAATTATCCTTTTATCATTATATCCAGCCAAATTTTATAGACTTTACCTTTCTAACTAGTTACTGTCATTGACCTTGTCCTTCTGTATAGTGACTTTAATAAACAGTACCTTTCTGTCTAGTCTCTTTTTTATACTGTCATGTATACACTATCTTTCTATCTAGCCACTTTCGTAGTCTTGATCCTTCTGTTTAGTCAGTTGTATAGATTTTACTCTTCTGTCTACTCAATGAAGCACTTTCTGTAGTTGCAATATTTAAGACGGCAATCTAACGAAAACAACAACAAAAAAACCCAAACAAAACAAAAACAACAATAACAAAAAGAAAATAACCACTTTTCAACCCCCAAACCTAAAACTAAATAACAAACCCAAACAAACTAAATGATTCATATGGAAACAACAAACATTGGTCTAAACAGTAATTTAGGTTTAGAAGGCTGGTGAGTTGTGGGGTTTAACACCGTTTTTTCAGCACATGATATGCTCATAATGCTGAGTGTCAAGCGAGGCAGCTGCTAGTAATATATTTAAAAGTCTTTGTATGTATACATACATACATACATACATACATACATACATACATACATACATACATACATACATACATACATACATACATACATACATACATACATACGTACGTACGTACGTACGTACGTACGTACGTACGTACGTACGCACGCACGCACGCACACATACGCACGCACGCACACACGCACGCTTGCATGCATACATACATACATACATACATACATACATACATACATACATACATACATACATACATACATACATACATACATACATACATACATACATACATACATACATAGACACAGACACATTATTACAAACCTGAAAGTATAAGATTATAATTATTAAAAATGTTTGGAATTTGGTTTATTTTACCCATTTTTTTTGGATGTTATTAATTTGCCTGTAAACGAGCAATTTCTAAATTACACTATAGGCATAGTCCTCAAGGTATATTGTACAGTGTTTAATATGGAAATGTTAAACGTGTATCAGAAAGAATATTTTAACCGTGGAATGGAGTGGGGCGGGATAATGTTGAATTTCAAACCTGCTGTTGTATTTATAGTTGTGGGGTAGATTGGGATATTCTGTCAAAAACTTTTTCTGACGGTGTAAAGTTATATAGTTGGCGTAACATTGTCATTGCAACTCTAGACCAAATCCAGAGAGTTCAAGGGAAAAAGTTACGACCACGCTTCTTACAGCTCATACTCTTTAAAAAAAACAACATATCCCTGCTGCAAGGTCATTTTCACCACATGGTCATCTCAGCCTTAGTATATCATCTTTGCGCAGTAATACACAAGCACTTTGACTGATCCTGCATTCGATACATTATTGTTGACTGAAACCAAGTTAAAACCAAACAGATAAGCAACCAAACTTTGTAACTTGGTTCAGATGAAATTGATTTTATATATTATTCGTCTGCCGATTGCTTCATTGTTAAGTTCTCAGCTTTCTCCACATGTTTGCAAGTAAAGACTTTCTAACATTTCCTCATGGTATTAGATGAGATCTTCACATTGTTCACTGAAGCTACTGTAGATAAAAGACCGTAGAAAATGCAGTATGAAATTGTACGTGTAAACAACGGGTACGCCCCTCCCGACGTTTGGCCACTAAATTTACATCGTTGTGGCAATGGCATTTTCCTTCCTAACTGCGTTTGTCCATTGTGAGAAGTACGGGCTGCAATTCGTCCCCTAACATCACTGAGTAAACGGGAACAATGCTATTATCTTAACGCTGCTGGATGCCCTGACATTTTTTTTCAGTACGTTTAGCTTCAACCACTGCAAACGTATCTGCGTCCTCCATACTAACCATACTAACTTCCATACCCCAATGCTCCGAACATGAAAGGATGAGTCATTATTCTGAAATAGTTGTGCACATCTATACACTACCTTAAGTTATATAGCAAGACTTTAAACTTCCCAACTGAACTTGTATAGGAAGTTTCGCGACGTTTCTCACGCATGTAGCATGCACACCCCGACAGACATAAATCAACAGTCACCATCTTTTCGGCAAAAGTAAGGGATAACTAATTCGTTAGTAATTTTAGTGCGATTTTCTAGCACATCGCTTTAATACAAATTTTATCGGGCGAAAAATGAGTAAAATATATATGTATCTATATAGGACTACACAGTATTTTAGAACTCGCGAAGTTGAGTACTTTGGGGTCATTTTGTTTCAACAAACAGACAAGCTATAAATATAATATATGAACAAAGGGTTCATGGAATCACTGGACTATGTACTTTGCCCCGTTACGCACTATATGGTTCCATTTAGATGGTCGAAGATACGATTCAAACGTGTTAACTATTAACTTCTTTTCAGATAAACTGATATGCGGATCTGTTTTTTTTTTATTTCAAAAATAATGGCGATGAAAGGACAATGACTTCGTTCAATTATAATTACCCAGGAGCCAATTGCCAGGTTTATTTCATATTTTATTATGAGTGCAATTGGCCTAATCGATGGATGCCAATACATAGTCACATTAAAGAATAAAAGTCGTGGAAATTTATCGGCCCATCACAAGTACATCCCGAACTATACAGTATATGCGAAAATTCGTATATACTGTCTAAAGCATATAAAATAACACCAAAAGGAATGTAATTAAAATTGTAATATACCCATTTCATGATGATGTTCTGTGCAAATACATGGAGTTTGATGATCCAGTAAATATACTACTTTTTGGTCCTCGTCAAGCATCTAATTGGGTACTGTAAAGAACACACATGGCCGTAAAGTTTGTTACTATGTACGATCATGTCATAGCCGGTCTACCATGAAACAACTGTACGTAGCATGTAATTAAGTGATGTAGTAAAATAAAGATACAATTAAAAGCAATATTTTTCTTCACGTTTTTATTCAAAACAATTTTATAAAAAGCTATTGAAATAAAATTTTCTATTTAAGTTCACGGTGCATATGATAAAGGAATTTTACGTTTGTACTGTTGTTCTCTCACCCGAATATGACCGCAAACTCGCCCAGAATATATAACAGTACAAACACTATCATAAATTGTGGTATCAGGAATCTCCCCCGGACATTTACCCACCCGACTTTCCCCCGACATTCCAGCGGACATTTCCACCCTGGACTCCCCCCATTAGATAGAACTTTTCCCTCCAGTCATTCCCCCCATTATCTTTATACAACATTATTTATATAAAATAAAAAATAGCTTTAATGTATACTCGCAACCCGCATAATAATTAGTGCATAGGTATGACTGTTGTCACCTGAAATAAATGCATTATTAAATATAAAATATCTACTTTCTTGACCTCTATCTCTCTCACACACACGCACACACACGCACACACACACACAGAGTAATGGATCTTAAGGGTAGCTTGACACCACATTTGAACTGTGAACATAAATTCACACCCATTTTTAAGCATTGTTAGTTATAACAAAAATGTGCACTGTCTATTTAGCTCTAAGATTCGGCGAATGTGGATATGTGAGAAAGCTTGCAAGTAGCTCATCGTGGGTCGGTGTTTTTTTTCCCGATGATTTCCCGGTTTCTTCCTCCACCATTAATACTGGCCACCATGTATAGCCAATCGTGTGCTGAAAAATGGCGTTAAGCTCCTAAATAACAACAAAAAATTGTCTATTTGTCAATCAATTGCTAGTGCTTTTGCTGAATGAAGAACAGGAGGTTTCTTTGACGTAGGTTGTTGAGCCTCGAGTCTAACCTTTATTTATAGTGCATTTTTGGTATATTTAAGATAAACCACCGACGGATTAGCTGTCATTCAAATAATTGTAGTTGTAGTTGGGTCGGGTCCGAACCATCGGGCAAGAGGTCGAAATAAGCGGATTATGATGTAACAACCAAAGAAGAAGTACAAAGACTGTTCTTCGAGAATTGCAAACATAGTCGCTGACTTCGACAATCGTGTCGTCATAGAATACTTAAAAGCAATTGCTTACAACATTAGCATTTAAACAATACATTTTAATATAAGAAAATGTTAACTTTGTTTAACACCACTGAGATTTATTTCAAATAACCTTGTTCTTTTAGGATAACTTAACATAAGTTTTTATATTTTATTGGCAAAATGTCAAATTAAATGAATTAAGTTTTAAGATCATGGGGTGGAATGACTGAGGGGAAAATTCCTATTTGATGGGAGAAAGTGCAGGGGGGAAATGTCGGAGGGGAGAAGAAATGTGTGTGTGTGTGTGGGGGGAGTCCAGGGAGTAGGGAGATGTCCTAGACTCTTAAATTGTTTTTGTCGTAATCGTGTCCACCACGT